>JAZGTH010000635.1:0-32064 GCA_036877525.1 Chromobotia macracanthus
TATCTGTTGATCAGACAGGTCAATAACATCAGGATTGTGTCTGTGATGTGATGTTTATTGTGCTCGAGTTATCTAGTTGATCAGGTCAGATCTAATAACATCAGAGTGTGTCTGTGATGTGATGTTTGTTGTGTTCGAGTTATCTGTTGATCAGACAGATTAATAAATACAGAGTGTGTCTGTGATGTGATGTTTATTGTGCTCTAGTTATCTGTTGATCAGGGCAGACCAATAACATCAGAGTGTGTCGTGTGATGTTTTTTGTGCTCGAGTTATCTGTTGATCAGCAGATCAATAACATCAGAGTGTGTCTGTGATGTGATGTTTATTGTGCTCGAGTTATCTGTTGATCAGACAGATCAATAACATCAGAGTGTGTCTGTGATTGATGTTTATTGTGCTTGAGTTATCTGTTGATCAGACAGATCAATAACATCAGAGTGTGTCTGTGATTGATGTTTATTGTGCTCGAGTTATCTGTTGATCATACAGACTAATAACATCAGAGTGTGTCTGTGATGTGATGTTACTGTGCTCGAGTTATCTGTTGATCATACAGATCAATAATATCAGAGTGTGTCATGTGATGTTTATTTGCCGAATTATCTGTTGATATAACAGATTAATAATATCAGAGTGTGTTGTGATGTGATGTTTATTGTGCTCGAGTTATCTGTTGATCATGACATATTAATAACATCAGAGTGTGTCTGTGATGTTTATTGTGCTCGAGCCATCTGTTGATCAGACAGATCAATAACATCAGAGTGTGTCTGTGTGATGTTTATTGTGCTCGAGTTATCTGTTGATCAGACAGA
The DNA here is from genome assembly GCA_036877525.1 of Chromobotia macracanthus. Lineage (NCBI taxonomy): Eukaryota > Metazoa > Chordata > Actinopteri > Cypriniformes > Botiidae > Chromobotia > Chromobotia macracanthus. The sequence continues at coordinate 819 of JAZGTH010000635.1, forward strand.
TCAATAACATCAGAGTGTGTCTGTGATGTTTATTGTGCTCGGAGTTATCTGTTGATCAGACAGATCAATAACATCAGAGTGTGTCTGTGATGTGATGTTTATTGTGCTCGAGTTATCTGTTGATCGACAGATCAATAACATCAGAAGTGTCTGTGATGTTTATTGTGCTCGAGTTATCTGTTGATCAGACAGATCAATAACATCAGAGTGTGTCTGTGATGTGATGTTTATTGTGCTCGAGTTATCTGTTGATCAGACAGATCAATAACATCAGAGTGTGTCTGTGATGTGATGTTTATTGTGCTCGAGTTATCTGTTGATCAGACAGATCAATAACATCAGAGTGTGTCTGTGATGTCTGTTATTTATGCTTTTCCATATAAGTGGTAATTAAATTGGTGTTAAATTGATTAAGCAATAACTAAGAATTTGACTAACATTTAATTTTTAATGAGTATAAGAAAACCCCAGAATTAATCAATCCATACAGAGCACAATCTGTTTGGATGGGCGGGGTTTAGAGGTGCAGGCTCTAATTGGTCTAAATTAACATATGTATGTAGAAGGTGTGCGTGTGTAAGTGTAGCCCCGCCCCGCCCCTTCAGTGAATGAACAGCTCCGTGTTCGCTGTGCGGTGGACGTCGCAGAAAGTAAGAAATGAGATGATCTCAAAGGCCGGACAGGTAAGTGCACGTCTCTCGTTCATCTTCAGGTCAAGTTTCACGGTTTCACCTAGTTCACATTAAAGTTAACTCGAGCGCACGATCGATGGCCGATGAGGGATTGAACTTTAAAGCTCCCGTCTGCCCATCTGCCCTCAGAAAACAGCCTTTAAATAAGCCAAAGAGCGTCTGTCTGCACAGAAGAGTGAGAGAGGCGAGCATAGTGTGTTCAATGAACACTGAGCACACTAAACATACTACAATGCAGGGAGCTAGTAGCAGAATACAATGTCCACTTGTAAATGTAGCTGTGTAGACTTGACTTGTCGGCTCGCAAGGTTAAATGTTCAGTGCTCTCGTCCTTTTGTAAGTCTCTTTGGATAAAAGCGTCTGCTAAATGACTAAATGTAAATGAGCTGGACCAGGAGGATCATGTTCTCATCATGGTGCGCTTGACCAAGTCATCATACCCCGACTGCTGCTCCGGGTCAGTGTGTTCACTGCTCATTACTCCAGTGTGTGTACACTAACTGCTTAAATGCAGAGTATGTGTCCCCACACTTGACCAGCACGTCTCCATCCGTTTGTGTGAGAGATCTTCATATGTTTGTGTTGTGTGAAACTGACTGAAGACGGATCATCTGAATGATGCCACCTCACCACCTTCACCTCCGCGGTGTGTGTGATGGGAAAGCTCGCGTTTAAGATGTGCTCTTAAAAATGATAGCGAACAGATCAGAGCAGATTGTAATATCATGGTACTTCATTTTTTACATAGTGCTATAGTATTATTAGATTTTAAATGGTGTTTAATTCATTGTTTCAGTTAAATGATTTGTTATTTTTAGCATCTGTTTCTTATGTGCTGTTATGTGCTGTTCTCTCTCCTTCATGGTTTTTTAATCTCCTGCATATTTATCCTGTCGTTTCCCTCCTGTACATGTTACATTCCTGCCTCTCTCTCTCTCTGTCTCTCTCTCTCTCTCTCTCCTCTCTCTCTCTCTCTCTCTCTCTGTCTCTCTCTCTCTCTCTCTTTCTCTGTCTCTCTCTCTTCTATCATTCTCTGTCTCTCCTCTCTCTGTGTCTCTCTCTCTTGTCTCTCTCTCTCTCTGTCCTCGTCTCTCTCTCTGTCTCTCTTCCTCTCTCTCTGTCTGTCTCTCTCTCTCTGTCTCTCTCTCTCTCTCTCTCTCTCTCTCTCTCTCTCCTCTCTCTCTCTCTCTCTCTCTCTCTCTGTCTCTCTATATCCATCTGTCTCTCTGTTCTCTCTCTCTCTCTCTCTCTCTCTCTCTCTCTCTCTCTCTCTCTCTCTCTCTCTGTCTCTCTCTCTCTCTCTGTTCTCTCTCTCTCTGTCTCTCTTCTCTCTGTTCTCTCTCTGTTCTCTCTCTCTCTCTCTGTCTCTCTTTCTCTATCTCTGTCTCTCTCTCTCTATCTCTGTCTCTCTATATCCATCTGTCTCTCTGTTCTCTGTCTCTCTCTCTGTTCTCTCTCTCTCTCTGTTCTCTCTCTCTGTCTCTCTATATCCATCTGTCTCTCTCTGTCTCTCTCTCTGTCTTCTCTCTTTCTCTCTCTCTCTCTCTCTCTCTCTCTCTGTCTCTCTGTCTCTCTATATCCATCTGTCTCTGTCTGTCTGTCTCTCTGTTCTCTCTCTCTCTCTCTCTCTTCTCTCTCTCTCTCTCCTCTCTCTTCTCCTCTATCTGTCTTCCTGTCTCTCTCTCTCTGTCTCTCTCTCTCTGTCTCTCTATATCCATCTGTCTCTGTCTGTCTGTCTCTCTATTCTCTCTCTCTCTGTTCTCTCTCTCTCTCTCTCTCTCTCTCTCTCTCTCTCTGTTCTCTCTCTGTCTTCCTTCTCTCTCTCTTGTCTTTCTCTCTCTCTCTGTCTCTCTCTCTCTATATCCATCTGTCTCTCTTTGGCTTCTCTGTTCTCTGTCTCTCTATATCCATCTGTCTCTCTCTGTCTGTCTCTCTGTTCTCTGTTTCTCTGTCTCTCTGTTCTCTGTCTCTCTATATCTATCTGTCTCTCTCTGTCTGTCTCTCTGCCCACTCTTAACATTCCTGAAACACTTTAGAGTTTCTGTTGGGTTCTGTGAGAGAACCTCCCTGAATTCCACATCATGAAGGAGAGTACAGAGCTCCAAATGTTAGACGTGTTTTAGACACCAGTGATGTCCAGCTCATACTGTGGTAATGTTTGTTTGGATTGAGGTGACAATGTACTGTTAATACTGATTTACTCTATTAAAGCAAACATGCAGACAGAGTCAATGTCAAGTGAACTCTAGACACACGTACAGAGAGAAAGACACATACAGAGAGAGCTTCTGAAACGTTCCATCCTTAGTCTTAGTGAAATTTTATATCATTGAATCTTAATTTATTTAATGACTCTTTGCTTTTGTGGAAGAGCTGTCATGCTGTAAGAAGTGACTGATAAATAGTTGTCTAGTGGTTACATTCTAATAGCATAGATTTATTCAACTTACTCATAAAATATGGGTGTGTCCTGAAAACTTAAGAGAGTCAGATCAGATATGGTTGTCTCTCTTGTATGTACCTGAACTGTACGTGAACATCAGCACTGTAAACAAGGACTAACCACACATCAGCTCTGTGTAAACACAACCAGAGGTGTTTGCAGTGTGAGTAGAGGATTTGACTGCTCATCTAATGAACCACCTTCCAATAATTATTAACACATTCTTGCAGTATAAATAACACTACAGTTAGATAAGGTTTGTAGTGCAATTAAAATAAAAGAGCACTTCTGGAAATCACAAACTTTTCCTCTAGTATATAAGGCTTTTTAATTGAATAATATTTGTAATTACATGAAAAAATCCAGATTAGAAAGAAAAAGCTATTACACGCTTGACTCGTGTGTTCAGTTCATCTGTCTAATGGAAGGAAGATCAGGTCTGATTAGCTAGTAATTACTTACAATTACTTACAGTAACACACACACACACACACACACACAAGCTTCCAGACAGATTAGGATCAGGTTGTTGAGCTGAATTCATTTTTGAAAATGTTCTCACATTGTTTTGGGATCATTTATTGTCTTTTAATGCTGCATTATCTTTGCCCAAATGTTTTTGATCAGAATGTTATTATGACCTCAAGATATGCTCTCATCACTCTTTCGTATTCCTTTAAAGTTCACCACGTTATTTCTGTGACGCTTTTCTATTTCACTGACCATGGCGTCCAGCGCCCTGAGGCTTTACAAACTTTATGCTTCTCAGTTGTGTTCTTTCGATTGGTGATCAGCACTTTCTTTATAACCCCAGAATTCGAATGTGTGTAAGTTACAGTCTCTGAAGATGTACAGAAATGAAGATAAACACTAAAGTCTTGTTTTGATTTTAAACACTAATGTGCCAGATTTCCATCTCCACTACCACAAAACAAAACAAGCTGAGGTTACGAATTCCTGTCTAGAGTGACGTGTGCAGGATTGACTTTCTCTGCTGGAGTGAAATATCAGTTTACAGTTACACCCTTATGAAATGATAATGCTTCATATTAGCTGCTGATGTTAATGGATACAGTTTACACTGGTTGCCGCAAGGAGCCTTTTATTCCGATGATAATGGTTTAATTGTTCAATCCGAATGAAAATGCCCGTGTAAACTCCTCAGTCAGAATAATAGGTCTTAAACTGATTGAAATTTGAATTAGTTTAAGAGGGTGAAAAATGAGAATTTGCACCATGTAAAAGAGTTTAAGGAGAGGTCTGCAATACAGTAGGAACTTACTCAGATTTTATGTGCATGAGTTTTCTTTACTTTTGCACAGGAGTGCGACTGACAATAGACTGCCTGAAAATCATGAGCAGAATGGCAAGACACTTGCGCCACGCCCTAGCCTGGAGCGCTCCAGGTCCCATATTATTTAGGTTACATCTTAACTAAAACTAAAGTGACGTTTCTAAACATAGCCTAAAAAATGAAATTAAAACAAAACCTACATTTTCTAAAAAACAGAATGACTTTACCAGTAAATACACAAATGCGCCATTCACACAAGCAGCAGCACTCGCTTTTTACCAGTATTGTACCATTCACACATCAAAATACCAAAAGGATGTCATAAACCGTGAGTGTTGTGTTTTAAAAACATGACAGGATTTGACTTTGTATCTAAACGCATTCTGTCTGTTTTCCTGTTCATACATGTTGTCTTAATGGTAATTTGCCAGTAATTTACCAGTAAAAGACAGCATATGTGAAAGGGCTATTCAGTAAACGCTGAGTGAGATTGCTGCAGCAGTGATGTCATCAGTCTGTACCTCTTCTTGTTTCCTCATTCTACCCTGAAGATGACTGACAAGACATGGGATTTCTCTGTTGTCATGGCGATGATCTCTGTAGCTTGTCTCCTCCCAGTTGGTTGCTGCTGTCATGCCCTTCCCCAGGGATCTGCAGCCAATCAGTGTGGTGAAGTGGGAGGTGAGTCACATGACTTCAAGTTTATTGTGTTGATCTCAGTGAGAAAATTTCCTCTTCCGTCTTTCTACGAGTCCTGCTGGCCCTTTCGACGTTTTTGCTGACTCCACTGCAGAAATTGAAAAGATAATCTGTTTTTGGTAACATTTTTAAATACTGTGTCAGAATCAAGATGCAATTAGTTGTTAGGTCTAAAATGTTTTGTTTTTTAATTAAAAAGTAATTCGCTTTTATGCCTATATGGTTGCTTTATATGTAAATGAATAAATGTAATTACAATTTTGTTCATTCATTTTTCTGTCATGTTCAGTGGAGCAGATCAAGTGTTCTTTTGTTCCACAGGCTCTCACATGTATCCCAGTTTCCAGGGTCTGATGTCAGATAATGACACGAGGCGTCTGGACTATCAGCACATGATCAGGATCCAGCAGATGTTGTTCATTGCTGCCAGGTCGCTTTATTATTCAGTCAGAGAACTGAAGAGCTGCTCAACAAAACATATACAACTGCATGGGATATATATTGTCTTGTTCTGTGGACTCAAGCTGAACTGAAATGAAGTAAAATAAAAATGCCTTTTATCTTCTCTTTTATAGAGACCACGTGTTTGTTGTCAATCTCACTGCTTCAGTAAACTCGAATCATTCCACAGCAGGTGAAACACACAGTTACACACATACTTGCATATGTGGTTTACGGAGACTGTCCATAAGCATAATGGTTTTTGTATTGAGCTAATTAAACTTCATCAAGTTCCCTAACCCCACCCCTAAACCTACCCCTCACAGAAACTGTTGCCTTTTTTATTTAAAAACACCATTTAGTATTTTTTAAAGTCATTTGGTTTATGAGAACACAGGAAATGTTCTTGTAAACCATGTTTACATTATTAAACAGATCATTATATACATGTGTCCTTGTAAACCACATATACCAGTACACATTACACACGTACATTATCACGCACACACACATGACACACAGTTACACACACAGTTACACACACATATCTTATGGTCTGTGATCTGTATTTGTAGATCCTGACTTGGAGATCTACAGATGTGTCTAAGTGCACCGTCAGAGGCAGAAATAGTGTAAGTACCTCCAACAGAAGTTCTTAGGAGAAATTATAAGAAGTGTGCTTTCAATTCTTTAGAAGTTATAAGAATATTTTAAGAATACATTATATAAATATTTTCTTAAGGATGTCGTGAGGAATGGCTTTGAGGTTTGCTGCTAAGGCAGAAGAAATTCAGCACTTCAGTACAATAAGAATAGGGTTATTGTAAAGAATGTTTGAAAATCAGTTCCTGTCAGCAGGTGTGAGAGACAGACAGCTGGAGAAAAGATGTGAGAGTATAAATCAGTTTCAGCTGATGAAACACAAGTCCAGCTGCTCTAACTGACTGTGTTACTGGTGTCTTCCTCTGTTCGGTCTTCTTGAGATTAAAGTTATATTTGTGTCATTGGTTTGCTCTTAGGATGAATGTTATAATTACATCAAAGTTCTTGTGCCTCGTAATGACGAGACTCTGTTTGCCTGTGGAACCAACGCACTGAACCCCACCTGCAGAAACTACAGGGTGAGTTCAGGAGTGTCATCTCACAATCACCTCATAGTCCTGATGATCTTCTGCTGTGGTAGAACCTTCTGCAGGTTCTGCTTATATTTAATTGTACATGATAAATGAATCTAAATGTTTTGAATTATGTCTGTTGATGTTCTGGTCAGTTGAGCACACTGCAGCAGGTTGGGCAGGAGCTGTCAGGTCAGGCCCGATGTCCATTTGAGTCTCGTCAGTCAAATGTTGGACTGTTTGCAGGTGAGACACTGAAGCATGAACACACAGACCTGCAGTACATCTCTTTGAGGTGATCTGGTCTCAGGTCAGTGTGAACACAGACCTGCAGTACATCTGTCTGAGGTAATCTGATCTCAGGTCAGTGTGAACACACAGACCTGCAGTACATAAAGGTTCTAGGTGTTAAGACTAGATGAGACTTAGCTCCTAAATAATATAAGAGAGAAGGAGAGGTCTCCTGACCTGGTTAGGAGTACCAAGATTATTTATACTTATAAAGTACCTAATAGCAGAGGTTTTTTTTTTACTTTTAAGAAAAAAGTTATGGATTGCAGAGGATGTAAATATGTAAATATTAACTTGTAATTTCTTAAGTAAATCATGAATGAAGTGTCATGCGGCTGTGCCTTCACCCTTGCTGGGTCACTGTTGGCTGATTAAGAGGTTGCAGGCAGCCATTTTGCGTTGACATCATTGTAGTTCTTAGTTTACAACACTTCAATGCCACCTCAGTTGGCACTTAAGAATCAGTCTTAGACTTTACCTAAAGTTGCTTTTAGCTAAAAGTCTTCTACTCTTAGACAGGCCCTACTTGTAACTAAGACACTTTTGACATTTTAGTCAAAGCTTAAGCTATTCTAAGCTATATTAAGAGCATTTCTGAGAAGTTTATACATATGGGCCCTGATCTCAGGTCAGCTGTTTGTACAGGAGTGTTGTGATGAATTCCCTCAGCTGGTGTTGTTTTCTGTACAGGTGGTTATTTCTACTCGGCCACAGTGACAGATTTCCAAGCGAGTGATGCGGTGATCTACAGGAGTTTAGGAGGAGAGGGGCGACCCGTCCTGCGGAACGGTTAAATACGACTCCAAATGGCTCAGAGGTGAAACATGAACACATGACTGTAGAGACAGAACACTGACACACTGTCAGATGGTCTGATCAAACAGATCTCAAACATTGTGAAAATAATGTTAGCACCATTTAGCAGAACTCATATGTGCTCGGGTACTTTCATCTGCTCTGTCAGGCATTTGACACATTTAGTTGTGATGATTGTGTATAAGAGGGTACATTCAAAATGTAGATGTTGATTTGTGTTCAACTCTGTGTTGCTTCATTTGATTGTGATTCTCTGTTGTTCTGCACACATCAGGTGTCAGTGTTATGGGTGAATGTTTTTTATCTACAGAGCCTCATTTCCTACACGCTGTAGAATATGGCAACTATGTGTATTTCTTCTATCGTGAGATCGCTGTGGAGCACACAGCTGCAGGAAAGGTAACTGTGTGTGTGTGGATCTTCACAGCTCTGCACTCTCTTGTCATTCAGTCGACTGACTTTACGTGTTGAATTTAAACAATAGTGTATGACATCTCGTGCTTGTTCCTTTACTGTGCAAACTCCTCCATTAAAATATGCAGTTTAAAGGGGTCATGAACAGAGAATTCAAAGTTTCCTTCATTTTTGACTATTTTTGACATTGGTTGTAATAATATAAAATATCCTGCAAGTTTCAGAACTCAAAACTTCTTTGTTATTCTGAAAACAGCTTTTATTGAAACCAAAGTCAGAATACGGCTCGATTTTGAAAAGTATGTGTGACTATGATGTCATAGAAATGGATTATTTGGTTACTCAGTCTCAGCACAACAGACTTTTTCTAGTAGCATGAAAATAATGTTATTTGAATTGTGATTAAATTATACAGAAAGAGATTAAAGAATGGTCTCTTTTACAATTACTGAAGATGTCACTGAAGTTTATCTGGACAAAACTTTAGTTATAGTCAGCCTATAGTTGTTAGTTGAGGTGAAAGCATTGTGAGAGTGCAGAAATCGGATTGCAATGATGAGATCACTGTCGTCACACCATCAGCAGACTATCTGTTCATCACTGCAATCTTTCATGTGACGGAAATAGATCTAAATATAATGCAGTAATCAACAATTTTCTTGATTCGTTCAACTGTAAAATAAAAACATATTTGAAAAGTAAAATTATTTGAGAGAAGGCTTCACATGTAATAATTATTTCATATGCAAAGATGTTAGTCAGTCACAGCGGCGGGTGTTTACACTGAAGTCTCGCAGCAGAAATGCCCCCTTATTCCATATCAGAGGCCTAAAATCCTGGTGTAAAATTATCATTTTTTAATGTAAAACTCATTTACATTGTAAATGCACCTCAGGAAACATAAAACAATACAAAAATCCAGTTCCTGACCCCTGTAAGTTTAGTAAGACATTCATGAGAGCACGAGAAACTCATTTAGTCCAGATTGTTGACTATTTATTTTTAAACTTTTTTATATGGTGTGACAAGACTGAAGTCCAAACCATTCTCTTTTTCTCTCTCTTGTTCTCTCTCTCATCATGCAGGTAATGTATTCGCGTGTGGCTCGCGTGTGTAAGAACGACAGTGGGGGCTCCACACGTGTGTTGGATCGCTACTGGACGTCATTTCTGAAGGCCCGATTGAACTGCTCAGTTCCTGGAGAAACCTTCTTCTACTTTGATGTGCTGCAGTCCCTCACTAATGTTCTGCAGATCAACCAGAGGCCTGCTGTTGTTGGAGTCTTTACTACACAGACCAACAGGTACACACACACGTTAAGTTTTCATGTTTTATGGGACATTAAATAGACGTAATGGTTTTTAATCCTCCCACACATCTGTTTGACTATATTAGTGATTCCATAGACTTCTTTTGATTTTATATCAGGCTAATATTTTCTCTCCCCTAACCCTCCCTCTAAACCTCACCTCACACAAACGTGACTGATATTTTAACTATTTATGAGTCTTTTTATTTAGTAAGGACCAGTAAAATGTCTACAAGTTGGTTGTCATGATATTTCATTATGTTAGTGAGGACATTTGACCTTTACAAACACACACACAAACACAGAATGTGTTTATACTGTCTATGTTTCCCAGCATTCCCGGTTCAGCTGTCTGTGGCTTTTATCTGGATGACATCGAGCAAGTTTTTAATGGGAAATTTAAAGAGCAGAGGTACAGTGACTCTGTGTGGATGTCAGTGCCAGAAGAGAATGTGCCCAAACCACGGTCAGTGTTTTTATACATTATTAACCTGCTGGTTTACCTCTGTAGCTAACTCCTCCTGGGTGATTAATTTCTCATGTTGTATATCCATACATAATTAAACACAGTCCAAGATTGTATTGTTTTTTTGCCCATATCAGTGAGAGTTTGTATGGGACAATGTCTTTTTTTGTCCCACACACTTTATCTTATATCTGTGTGTGTGTTCAGTCCTGGTTCATGTGCAGGTGAAGGATCTGCGTCCTCATTCTCCTCCTCTGTGCAGTTTCCAGACTCTGTGTTGACGTTTATTAAGACACACCCACTGATGGATGAGTCTGTGCCATCAGTCAACAACCAACCACTGATTACCATAACTGCCAGCCGGTACTAAGCACACAAACATGCTTAAAACACACACAGACAGACACAAACACTCTCTCACTTTGATGTCATGGTTAGAAGTTATTTTAAGGTCTCATATGATGATATAATATAAGATAATTTTTGTGTGTATTAGTGTAATGAATATGTTAACATGGTTTAAGGTTCAAAAAACATTTTTAGTTCCACGTTGTTTTTTAATTGTAGCTGCTCTATGCCCAGCCTTTTCTAATATTCGTTGATTCCTACAAAGCCCATCGTGACATAAGAATGTGAGGGAGAAGTCGACTAAGTTGTTCTGGGCAGGTCTGGATCAGCCTTCTCTTTTCCATAGAAGAAATCATTGGGAAGTCTCCCACAAAATGATTTACACATGCACAAAGATCTACATAACACACACAAAAAAGGAAACCATGAAGATGCATCAGATGACCCCTTTACATATAATCCAGTCTAGATGCTTCACAGATTTTAATGTGTTGTTGTCTAGCTTTGTGTTATTTTTTACTTGACAGGTATAAACTGACTAGGATTGTTGTGGACACAGCTGCTGGGCCTCATAAGAACCGGTCCGTTATGTTTCTGGGCTCTGAGGACGGACGGGTTCTGAAGGTTCTGACCGGCACTCAGCCCAACAGCTCCAGACTCCTTGAAGACATTAAGGTGTTCAATCCCAAACTGTAAGTGTCCTAACTTTGACCCTGAGCCTAATGCTCAGCTATTGATCAGCTGACTAACATATACAGTGATGTGATAAAGCTCACAAACGGCAGTTCTTCATCAGACACCTCTATGTATCAGTCTGGCAGATATAAGAGGTGTGTGTGTGTTACAGGTGTGATGGGGAGCACAGGGTGTTGGGTTTGGAGCTGGATAAGGAGCATCATTCTTTGTTTGTGGCATTTTCCAGCTGTATTATCAGAGTTCCTCTGAGTCGCTGCACCCAGCATACCACCTGCAAGAGGTAACACACACTCTCATACACACGTTTCTGTTTGTTTTATTATATTAGTGCGGTCATTCCATAGATTTAGGTTTTCTGTCAGGCTAATGATATTTTTTGTCTTCCAACCTAAACCTAACCCTCACACAAACATCTGACATTAGATTGAAAGAAAACCATCATTTGGATGATTTACGAGCCTTTTTATTTAGTGAGGACCAGTAAAATATTTCACAAGTTGGTTGTCATAATATTTGACTGTGTTAGCGAGGACATTTGACCCTCAAGTATAGACTAGCCTGTACACACATACAAACACACACTTAAACACGATTTCATTAGAGGACTGACTCATTTGATATGTTTGTTTCCAGGCGTTGTATCTCCACACATGACCCATACTGCATCTGGCTGCGCACGGGACATTGTGCTGACGTGGCCCCAGGATTTAAGTAAGAATGACATCACTTCCTGTTAAACCACAACAGCCAATCAGTGATGTGAGTTCACATTAAAGAATGCAGTAATCCAGTCCAATAATCCAAAGTGTTTATGATTGTGTGTGTGAGCAGGGCGGGTTTTGATCAGGACATTGATGGTGATCAATCACAGTTACTTGACACATGTACACGTAAGTTTAATTTTGCTCGTGTCACTGATGGTTTATGTGTTGAGATGAATGTGCTTACATAAATATCCTGTTTATTACTGTTAAGATTAATGTTCTGCATTGGAGTTAAATAATATATTATTTGCCCTCATAGGGATTTTGTTAAGTAAATTGTTAATTCGTTTAACGCTAGATTGATTTGAGGTTAAAATTTGATGTTACTTTCACAGTGATCTTTGATCTTAACTGCACTACAACTCTGTAAACTGCTTGATTGTGATTGTTTAGATGTGATGTCACCAGCAGGAAATGATCAGATCTCAGCTGTGGATGCAGCATCTGGTCAGAACATGCATGCACGCACACGTTTTCTTATCTAAATAAAGACATTCCTTTGACTTATATTGTTTTTATACAGAGCTAGTTATAAACAATTTAACCTAAACCTAATCCACACTCTACCTCTAACAGGAAAGTTTCTGCATTAAAAAACATTTTTACCAATGAGGACCTCTCCAAAAGGAGGTTCTGCTCAGATTTGTGAAGTTTTGCTGAGTTTTGTGTACAAATTAGTCCTCAATATATGATTCAGTAAACCCACACATTCACTCACACTTACTGTCAACCTGATTATTAATGTGTTCAGAACTACCTTTAATCGTGTACTGTTGTGTGTGTGTTCTTCTGGAAATGCCCTCAGCTTATGTTCTGGAGAAATAATTCTCTCTCAAGTCTCTCTTCTTGTCTCTCTTTAGGTGTGAGGAAGTTTCCCAATGCTGAGAGCTTGACCAGCAGTTTTCACTTCACTCTGCTGGGTACATGTGTGTTGGCAGCGTTTGTGCTGGGCGCATTTGTGTCAGGTTTACTGGTGTGTGTGTCTGCAGTCAAAAATCTCACGAGTGCAAGAGCCTGAGGTGGCGCTTCCACATTCGCTCACCAGCCTTGCCAAACTCAACCGCCTCCTGGACACCAAACCAGAAAAGGACTTCACATCTTCCCACATCTATACCTCTGCTCCGCATTGCAGACAACAGCCCCTCAAATCACACACATCCCCACAGCCTGTTGGGGAAGAACTGGTCTCAACCTGCCGACCCTGATTTAACGCCAGAATTGCCAATCAAGAGTGTAAAGACCTTCAACAGCCAATGGGAAAGGAGCCACGCCTCCACAATTGCAGACAGAAATGTGCTACAGCCCACACCGACCCTCAGACAGCAGGAGTGCCAAGTAACGCAAAGCTTCTCTGTAAATCAGACACTTCCTGCTCAGCACAGATCATCTAGTGACAACCAATTCAAACATGTTCAGCACGAGGTGGGTGGAGACAGAACAGCAGAGGGGCACGACAGCATTATGAGTTCATCCCTGTTGCCGGAGGAGGTTGTAGTGGACCCAGGGTCATATGACCAGGTGATGCAGATCCCCCTGATGCAGTCGACATCATATTACAGCTGCTTAACCCTCCTTAAAAAACACCCACTGACACGCCCGAATCCATAGTGTTCCAGCAGATTCCACTGCAGACACTTCCTGAGCAGCAGGCGGCAGCAGAAAGCCAGTGTCCCGCTTCCCTTGCAGAGCCACAGCCTTATCAAAGCAGGTAATGGAATCACCACGGCCCGGCAGCACAGTTTTCACCAGAAAGCCCCGGTGACCCAGCGTCTGTCGGCACACAATAGCAGTAACATCTATAAGACCCACAGAGTGCTGACGCCGGGCAGTTTGTGTCTTACCCGACAGCACAGCTTCAGTGAGCCTCCTCACCTCCAGCAGACAGCCATCATCAGACGCACAGCATCCCTGAAACCACAGACACCCCCTAAACCTTTAAACATACCACTCAAAACACTACACTTTCCCTCTGCTGCTCCCGCCAACACACACGACTGCTGACCGCTGATTCGGAGACACTACACCACACTGCTTGCGGAAAGGTCAGACATGGCTGTTTTAAAAACACAACTCTGGCTGTGTTTGGAACGGAATACTAGGATAGACTCCAGTTAAAAACAAAGCTGCTGTTTAGCTTCTGGTCCTGAATGAGTGTTGTAACAGAACTGAACTCATGAGTGTGGTGCTGAATACTATGCAACAGCAGGATTTGTTTTAATCTTTTTTATCTCTTTTATTAAGAGAAGGATAAAGAGATGACAGCGGACTGTAGGGAGACGAGGTGGAGTCACACTCAATGGCACATGTACAGTAAGCACCCTGCACAGTGCACCAGCGCTCACTCGCTCACTAGCCACTGGCCACATCTGCACCTCAACAACATATCAGTAATTTAACATGATGAAAATGAGGCTGTGAGGGACGGAGCTACAGTGTAAACAGAACGCACACTTATTTTGCTAATATGTACACTGTGCGCACGTTTGTGTTTTACACATATTATGGCTACTGATATTTTTAACTGCAGCATTTTAATAAGACTAATGTTTGAACTCAGTTGTGCTATTATTGGTAGTGATAATGGCAAAGGGATGATACTGATGCTAACCCCCACAACAGACTGGTTGACTGAGAGTTTTATTTTTTGGTTAGTTGTTCAGAAAACATTTGTCACACATACACACAGTTTTCAGTCGTTAATGTCTTAAGGGGAAATTTATTTAAAATGTATTAATGTAAATCAACGTTGTTGTAGTTGTGAATAAACCAGCATCAGATTAGATCTACATTAAAACAAATAAGACTTTGATCAGCTTCATTTATAAGCGTTTGCTTTGTGTTTTGGCAAGAAACTGAAGTTTTTGGGAACTGGACCCAACATCATTTCACTGCAAAGACAAGAAGTGTAAACATTAAAGAATCAGTCAATGATAAAACTCAAATTATTTTCATTCATTACAATAAAAAGTCACTTCAGAGTATTTTTATAACGTTAGTGAATGCATTGTTTTATTTTATACAAACAAATGCTTCTGGATCGGTGCGCCACTATACATGTCTTCACATAAACTGTGATCAGTTCATCACCTGATTTTGATCCAGTCACCCACGTGTTGACTGGCCATCAGAGACTCCATATAGTCTCTGCCCATGTAAAATGGAGGACGCTCGTTTATCTTCTGCGGCAATCGCTCCAACAAAGCCACCGGGACATACCTGCAGTAAAACAACAATACAACATTATCCACAAAACACAGTCTGTTTGTTCAGTCATTAATTGCAAACCAACACAAACCCAAAATTACATGTGGAAAAAACAGCCTTATCCCGGACATCATACAATTTATGTAGCATCATGTACAAGCAAGTGTTTCACCTGCACAGGAAGGAGAGCCACTCCAGCAGGAAGTTGCGAGTCTTTTCTACGCCCTGCGTGTCGGAGCCCCAGTGCTCCAGGCCAAAGTTGGTGAAGTCACGGAGGATGTCCAGACGCTCACTGGAGGAAATGTCCCAGTGTCTTCTCTCCTTAATCTCTGTGAACAGCCACGGCTTGATCAGAGCCCCCCTACAGAACATGAAAAACTTCATTCATTCATTCCTTTATCATAACACAACAGAAGCCACTAATCTGATTCATTCATTCATCCTAAGAGCAGAATCCACCAATCTGATTCATTCATCAGAACAGACAGACTCACCTTGCCACCATAACTCCAGAAACGCACGTTTCTCTGGCCTTCATTGCATCTTCATAAGACAAAATATCTCCATTTCCTTAAAGACAAACAGATTCAACAGATCAACACAAGACAATATGCTCTATTTTTGTACTGTTATTGTTATATTTCTGTACACCGTGTAGAACTACAATGATAAGACATTTTCAGTTCTGTACTGTATGTTTTGTATTTGACTAATAAAATTCTGTAACAAAAATGCAGTTATTGAAAAATAATATTTTTTAAAAAACCTTTTAATATTTTATTTATGAACTTATCTGGAATGTGATGCATTAGACTCGTCAGTGTATTTACCAATCAGCGGTAGAGGAGCAGCAAGTTTCGAGCAGGTGTCAATATATTCCCAGTCAGCAAGCTTTGTGTAGCGCTGTTCACGAGATCTGCCGTGCAGCTTTGGAGAGAGGAACATGATTACAGTTATATATAACAGTGTTTCCAGAGCTAGAGTCACCCGTCATTACCCCAACACGTATTCTATTATTGAGCACTAAAGTGGTGCTGGGCTGCTTTTAAGATGTTTTTTAACATTTGGAACTAGACAGCCCCTCGTCCCTGTATCATTTTACTGTATAGAACCACAGCCGATGTTCAGCTGAACATCACGTTCTCCACAGAACGTCACTTGAGTTTGGAAGGACATGATGAGAGTAAATAATGACCATGTTCATTTCTGTTATTCATTTAACTGGCTGCACACTAACATTTTATCTGCAGGATAAAATGCAGATCGTCGTAATCAAAGAGACGCCCCACTTCTTCAGTTCTGGAATCAGCTTGTGTGCAATATTAGAGTTCTGATGAACTCCTGTGCGGATCTTCACAGTCAGAGGAACATCCAGCACCTGCAGAAGAACATCAAAGATCACATTTGAAGACAACTGTAAATAACATCTGTAAGTGACATCAAACATCACATCTGGAGACATCTGTAAATATCATCTGTGAGTAACATAAGTGGTGATGAAGGTTAGGGTTAGGTTTGATGAAGGTTTCCCTGATTCTTCCTACACAATCATGTCATGTGTAAGATCAGTTCACACACACTTACTGAATTCATTCCCCTCACAATTTGTTCAAATTTGTTGGTGCGTGTCATCAGGCCACACCCTCCACCCTGAAGAGACAGAAATTATATAGAAACATAAACAACTTACTCTGAAGTTATTGTATAGATTTAAATTCAGCTCAAATGAAAGAAAAAAGCTCAGTCTGGTGACGGGGTTCATAATGTGACTGGATTTACCTTCTTGTACACAAGCTCAATGGGGCAGCCGGAGTTTATATCCACAAAATCCACATCAATGGTTTGACTGAGCAGCTCAGCACATCTGGTCATGGTGTCTGGAAAACAACCTTCTAACTGCAACAAACCAAACATGGCATTAGAGTTTGAGAATGACAACAGCTCACAGAATTTTCAATCTGATTATTACAGTAATGCTGTACCATTAATTCATACAATGAACATCAGCTTTATTAACATGACGTTGCTTCATAAAGTATCTGCTCAGAACATGAATACTTCTGTGTGTGATATACCTGAACCCCAAAAAGATCTTCACTCTGGTGTCTCTTCAGAAGAGCCCACTCGGATGCCTGACCCTGCAGAAGGTTAGTGCACATAGCCATTTCACCACAGGTGATGTCGGCTCCAAAGCGCTTGCACACGCGCCGAAAGGGAAGATTCCCACACTGACACACAAGGCGACAGACGCAGTGGATGCAATTCACAAGAGCTCCACAACATGTGCAAGTTAATTAGTTATGTGACAGATGTGAGATTACCGTGGTAAGTGGAGCCAGATAGAGTTTGTCTCTGAAATCCACCTGAGATCAAAGATAAAAGTTTAATTTGTGTTTGTAAAGAAATTGGTTGTTTCGATCATTTTTCATGAATTTATAAATGACAAATGATCACTGAATTAAACTGAAAGAGTTGTAACTAGCAAAGACACACTGCAGAAGGAAAACTAGCCTACTGTTCACATACTTGTTTCCTCTCACATGGTCGCAGCTTGATGATGTCAGCATCAGTTATTGGCCCAATGGTCTTCACAGGAGTGACCTCACAGTCCTGTCATTCAAATACTTTATTATATGAACTCTGTCAATAGATCTCATAACCCTCAAAGTTTTTTTAAGCAGCAAATTAATGTGTATTTCTAAGACAGTGGATTTTGTGTAAAGCTTCCAGATTTTCAGATTCAAGTTTTAGTGGGCTTTTGTAGCCCATTCTACTTGATTAGAATGGTTGATTAGATGACTTCCTGGTTTTGAACTAAAGTAATGGAGTGTGAGATTTTCTGACTGCTGAATGTGAGTCTGCATTGATTGACTCACCTGTGTTTCTTGAGCTCCAGCAGCATCTCCTGTACAGCTGTTTTGTTGTTGTTCAGCAGCAGGACGCTCATCTCTGCTCTTGTTCTCTGCTTTCACCCTGCTGAGAGTTTTCAGATATGCCTCTGTTCCCTTGAAAGGCACCTGTTTCTTTCTTAGGCGCTTCTGTAATTCTTTGTCCAGACTGTTTTTGACAGTCTCTTTGTCGGCAAGGGGTTTGTACAGATCTTCATTTACTAGATTCTTTAGATCAGGGCTTATGTGAGCTTTAGCAAACCTGCAGGTGACCCCATATTGACATTTGCCGAAGGTGTTATACAGGTAGCACTGATCGCCCAGATCCTCGGCTTTAGTGGACATATACTCTGACACGTTATGGATGAAGCGGCATTTAACACCATAGAAACATTCAGTTTCTCTCTCCTGGAGGAGACAGACAGACATTAAGAACGAACTGTGAATAACACATTTAAATGATCCTGCACTGAACACACATAGAAGGTTATTAGCTTCATATTCAGTGCTACATTAAACCCTCACTGAACTGTGTTTGTGTAAATACCTGAACGAGTGATGGACATAATCTTCTGTCCTCGTAACTCTGAGGTTTCATGTGAGGTCTGGATTTATTCTGTCCTCTCATTTTCTTCTTCTCTTGTCTGTCTCCATCAGTGTCCCCCTTCATTCTCTTATGATCAGGTTCTTCTGATGGTTCCTCTGCATCTTTGTCAGGTTCATCACCCTTCTGACCCAACCAGCCTGATTCCAGAAGCTCATGGAACTTCTCTTTAGTGGTGAGGAACCTGTTCATGTGTCAGACACAGTTGGGTAAGCAGAGGCCTGCTTTACACTCTGAGATGAGAGTCGAGGTAAATGTGTGTTCATACACTTACTGTTCTTTAATAGCAGCAGCTCCTCTATCAGCCTCCACAGCTGCATCCATTCTCAAAACACACAAACCTGGAGGGTCAATCAATGTACTGGATCTATAGTTACATAACATAGAAACATAACAAACATCGATTGAGACGCTTATGAATTTATTAACATGATCACGCCCCATTCAGCAACTTCACCCAGTTAAAACCAGTACACAGAAACCAATCAGAACAGAGGTCATTTACATATGCGTACAGTAGCAAAAATAGTCACTTTACTTGTAAGAGCCACAGAGAGAGCGAGAGATGATAAACCTAACCCACGACAGCTTAGTTGCAGGACACTTTCACTAACATTATAAATGAAGTTTCGTGTCAGATATTACTCAGCACCTGAGATCAACAAGCTGAAGTTTCTCTTCACATGCAGACTGCAGCTGCACGACACTGTAACGCGTCCGGCTGCGAACAACAAACTTCACTTCAGTTCCGCTTAATGATAGAACAGATAACAAACCGATGTGCTTACACAAAAAACCTATGTAATATAAAACCAGTTCTTATTCAGACGTTCCGTGAATATGAACAGCACTAGTGAGTAATTCAAGTTCAGTTTATATCTATAGCGCTTTACACAGTGGCACACTGTCACAAAGCAGCTGTATAAATCAAGATCATCTTGAAGTCTGATTTACTGCAGCCAAGAGACTGAAGCTTCAACTGCAGGTTCTTACATTTATATTTCATCAATACAACACAATAATCATGAACATTTCTATTTGAATTGAAACGTGTTTCGGAACACGTCAGTATCTGACGTCTTAAATGTCTCAGCATCCACTTGCCTCATTTTAATATGAGCACACGAAATGTTATGAACTACCAGCGGTAAACGTGAACTGCAGCCCAGCTTTCCTCGCTCAAGTTTCTCTTTGATCAGATCGTGCGGCAGCGCCACCTGGTGTGTAGGAGGCAAAACATGACAACTGACTGCAGGGGGACCCCGCTGTTTAATGACAAGAGAGTTTTTAAATCATTTATTTAGGACCTATGTGCCTTACAAAGCAGTACTATGGTTCAAAATGTAAAGACCCTTTCAAACTTATACACGCTCCCAGGTAACCTAAAAATCCCTCAAAACAAAAGACTTGTTGGCACTTTATAATACCCTCATTTCACAGCTGTCTGCTAAATGTCATTTCAATGAGAGCATTGGTAGGCCACACATAGAGTTACATGTAAAAATAAAGAGAATATTTTTTTGTATAGGTTTCATATATTAGTCTACAGACTTGCGGGCCCCCGAAACTCACTGGAAACCTTGAGTCAAAGACATGCAGAGAATTCTGGTCACCATAGCTGCAGTTTCATTTGTGCTTAATGAGTGGGAACAAAGATCTCATACTGAGAGAGTGTAATACATTTCTGGCTGTTGATTGGTTTGGGCTCAAGGATGCCAGATGTCTGAAACACTTGAGCTGGTCAGCGTGTGATCAGCATCCCTCTCCATATGTGCTTGAGTCCGTCTCATAAATATTTCACAAGGGCTCAGGCCTGTTTTATTATTAACAGCAGCTTCAGTGTGAGTGAAGACGGATCGTGTTTCCAGTGTCCTGGAAGTCTTCATTTAGCACACGTTTTCTCACAGCTGTTTTATTCAGTTGTTAGTTAAAGACTTTGTTCTCACACCAGCAGGAAAGACTCAAAATATCCTCTAATATCTTTATCATCTCTGTTTCTCCTAGACAGCAATAAGACTAAACGAAAAGCTAAAATTGCTAAAGTCTCCTATGTCTCATATTTTTCCTGCAAAAGACCCTATTAAGATCACATTTCTCCACTAGAGTTTCAGAAGAGATCTTATTGTCTCTTATTGCCTGTGTTCAGGTTTCCCAACGTTCTTATAAAGGTGCCAGGAAGAACCAAAAAGGATTGTGTGAACAAATGGTCTTACAATACAAATCAATGTATATATCAATGCTTTTCACAAAGTGCTGTGTTACAAAGCAGCTTTACAGACTTTTTTACATATTAGAAAACTTTACTATATAACAAAAAGTGTGGACATTTTTCACCAGTTTTAAAAAATATTACACACAAGATTAAGTGTGAAGAACGCTTTTATTGTATGAACAAAAAACTTTCAAGAAACTTGTTTTCCAGGACCTGGAGATCTCAGTGTAAAACTAAACATTTCTCATCAAATTCTTTTAAGAGATATGATATTCACAGATACACTATTGACTAAATGACAGGCAATATTTATGAGTGGCCAATTAACAAAGATCAGTTCTATTGATTTTCTTCATTTGCCATTAGATAGTTGATCCACATGAAGCAACCAAACTACATTTTATAAGTGATATATTTATATATTTAGAATTTATATTAAAAATCATAAATTTATTTTTCAAATGATGCTGGTCCTTCATATTTAAGAAATGTATTTTTCATGTAAATTACAAAAAGGCACAAAAATTAAATTCTGTGTATGGAAAATGTTTAAACAGGCTTAATAAACCTCTATAGACCTGTATTCTCTTCTGTTTAGTATGTTAACTTGAGTAAGTTATGTGTGAGCTGGTTCTCTCTCTGCACGTGAACCTGACACTCTCACATGAATAATTTACAGGTCAAGCCTTCAGGGTTCCTGGAGCTCTGACTATCACAGCAGAGTTCACAGGTGGGGCCTGAAGCTCAGTTTGGCAGAGAAGAAAGGATGTCTAGGAGAAAATGGGTGGAATTCAAGATCTGCCAAACCATCAGTTGTTCTGCTCCAGTCATCCACAGGAATAGACCTCCATCACCTACAACTGCAGGTACCAACAGCAAACACTTCACTTCTTCTCACATGAACAAAGGGTGGGTGGCCGCTCTCTGAAGAACCTGCTGTAGGTCAAACCTTACAAAAGGTAGCTAATTATTAAATAGCTACATTACTTTCATTTTCATTTTATTTATATTTTAGTATCTAGGAACATGAGGGAGATACCATAAAGTAACAGCAGGTAGAAATAGAAGTTATCTCCTCCTTCAAAGACTAGAAGAATAGCTGCTCAGTATAAGTTGTGTTTTGGATGTTGTCATGTTGTATTCCTGTGGCTCTAGTTGGTAGAGCATTGCGTTAGGGTTGTGTTAGGTAGGTTGTGGGTTTGAATCCCAGGAGCACATTTACTAGTAAAAATGTATAACTTGAATGTACTGTAAATTGCTTAAAGTATTGCTTTGAATTAAAGTGTCTGCCAAATGCATAAACTACATTAACCCGCAGACCAATAAGTCTGAGTTTGATATCTGGATGGCAAGGCAATATAAACAAAATACTTTTCATTGATAACTGTTGAAAGACGCTGAAAGCAGCCATTACCGCATTTGTCGGTATTTACAGAGTCACGGTTTATACTGCGTGCACGCGCGTCGTGACGTCACCGCGCGTCGTGACGTCACCGCGCAGCAAGTCTCGTGTGTTTACGTGGAGAAACATGGCAGTCACTGTGACAGCAAATCCCGCATAAACTGTGGAGAAAATCCCACAGCTTTACCGGCCGAACCGATCGGACCGGACACTTATGTTAGGCGTCAACACTTAGTGCCAGATGTTTGTTTGTTTGTTTAAGCCGTAGGAAGCGACGAGATGATGGAAGACGAGGAGCGACAGAAGAAAGTACAGGCCGGCAAAGCCAAGGTGAGATTTAGCACTGATTTACCTCAGAATATAAAGTTAATCTGAGATTTATCTTAACTTTACCTAATGCCGTCATGTATCTCAGAATATGACGCTTATCTGAGATTTACCATAGAATGTAACTCTCAACTGACTGTGATTTACCTCAGAATTTCTTCTTGCTTACCTCCCTACTGACATTTACCTCAGAGCTTTACCTCAGATTTACCTTAACTTTACCTCATTGCTAAGATTCATCTTAGAATTTAAAGCTTGTCTGAGATTTACCTCTCTGAGACTACATACTTACCTCTGCTGACATTTACTTAAGAATATTACTTACCTGAGGTTTAGCTAAAATTCAAATGCTAATAAACACCAAGTGACAGACAGTAGTGTGTTTACTGCAGAATTTCATAAAATGAAGCATACTAGGAGTCTCCGAGACACCTGAATATAGTATTACAACTGCAGGAGCTCTTTGAGAAGATGTGAGGTTATCTCAGCTGTAGTGCTGCTGAAAGTAAAGGCTTGTTTCTACCTCTCTGGACTCTGAACATGTGGATGATCTTGTGAAACTGGATTTTCAGGTCGATGCAAACAGAGACTCAACAGGTGTTAAATACATGTTGAAAGCTGCCAGTACATAAGTATTACCTTCAGTCACTGATTTATCACATTCTGTGCTGGAATTATGATGATAAACTTGGTTCTCAGCTGCCGAATGTTCATATTGACTGATCTCAGATACTTATAGACTGATAGAGCTGCTGATTGATTACTTGGTTGATTTCAGGCTATTTTAAAATTTCTGTGGTCTTTCTGGGTAGTGAACATACTTCATGAGGTCTTTTGTAGTGACCCTTGGAGGGGTGTCTGTTTAACCCCTGCTGAGAAGTGTGTTTGGAATTAAATAAACTGGTGTTTTACATTGAAATTAATTTAAAGTGTTAAGCCAGAATTAGTTCGAACTGCGGTGAGAACCTTGAAACGCAGGTAATATCAGTCAGAGTCTGGCAGAAGTCAAATGTCAGAACCTGTTGAAGAAAGACTGTTGTGATGATTCAGAATGATTCGTCATTTCTCCAGAGTAACACACATCTTATTGTGCTTTAGTGTAGCAGAAATCACAGCCCGCTGATCTGTGTCTGTTAGTCCATCACTTTCTGCTGCTCTGGGACTGTCAAACATATCAAGTGTGTCAGATTGTCTTTGATCGCTCAGTTTGTTTTAGAACAATATCTGTGTTACATTGCTGTTTGTTGTTTATCAAACACTCCTTAGTTTGACATGAATACAGTTCATTATAGATTAGACATCAAGTTTGTCTGGAATGTTTGGTGAAACAAACCAGAAGACAGCAGAAGTATCGTAACCTGAATGAGACTCATGAACTCTTGAGAAGTCAGTTTTGTGTTTCTATTCAATCAGTTCAGTCGCTGATTTTCACTGTGTTTGCACAGCACAGATAAATGATATGTCGAGTTGAAGCTTTCACACAGTGTACTGAAGGAACAGTTGCTCTCTCTCAATCAGCAGATGATCTGTGACCCCTGACCCGTGTGTTCTGCACCTCCACACATCCTCATAGCCTTGCTTCAGCTCACGTGTTGCCTCAGATCTGCTGTTTGTTTTGTCATGGCGTTCAGAGCAGCTGTCAGTACACTCTCTGTTTTCCTGCCAGGAGCATTAGTGAGCACTTCCCTCTCTCACAAACACGCTGCTGAGTCACTGCATCTTCTGTCCTTTCAAACAGAATGCACATATCCTCAGCAGACACGAAATTAAAATAAACATGCTACATTAAAAAATAGTATGTCAAAGTGGTATGTCTGCTTTGAAGTGGGCTTTTGTGTATGGTTTTTGGTTATATTACCCACAGTCCCTTGCACCATGGAAGAGGAGATTGTGATGGTTCTTGGTTGATTTTTTTTGGTTAAAGTTGTAGGAAAAGGGAGGCTGAAGCTTCCACAGAGGTATTGTGTGCTAATACTATCTTTACTTTTAAAAAAGTGTGTACTTTACCATCACCTCTGAAGTACATGCTTTCAGTACATAGTAGAAGGTTTAGTATGCATGCATGTGCAGACTCAGAGTGTATGTATGTAAATTAAGAGTCAGATAGAAATATTGCACGTTCAGAAACAATTGGTGCTGCTGTTTATGTATAAAGGTGTTTTTAGACCTGTACTTTGTTTCCTTCAATCTGAAACGGGTTAAAATTATTACGTTATTAAGTTACATGTGAGTAAGCTGTCCTCTGATTGCTCAGCATGCTTTGTTTATGTTCTGGGCTTCGGCTCATAGGGAATATCCATGAAGACCTTTGTTATTGAGGCTCTATTTTTACTCACAGTCCTAGTCGTTTAAGTTTGAGTGAGATGTCAATGTTGTCTTGCACACATTTCAAACCATCCATGTGTGAGACACGAACACTACCGCCTTCATCCCTCAGCCCACTTCCTGTGTTTACTCGCCTCTGTTGCATAATTTATAATCGATTGTTCCACCCCAGCATGAAATGAAAGCGTTTTCTGCATTCAGAAGATCTGAGGGCGTTAATTGGGTCCCGTTTCTGTGTGTGCCGTGATTGTAGGTTGAAAGCATTAATTAACAAGAGGTCCACACACACACACACACACACACACACACACACACACTTCTGTTGATCTCATCAATAGTTTCCTCAGATAATTGGCTTGGCCAATAAACAGTCTCACTCAAGTGATATCGCAATAAATGCGTAACGTTCTTCATGTATAAAGAAAGACCTCCTACACACTCATGATCATGATCTTAATTAACACACTTATTATATGACAGTCAAGACTCAATGAAAATAGACACAAGCAAGAAATTTGGTTGTTGTAAGAGAAGCCACTGTGCCACTACAGGACTGTGTGCATTAAATTTTCTGACACTGTCAGAATTTTATTGGAGTAGAAATATGATCACAATTGTCATTAATTGGCGAACATGTGAAACTTGTGGAATTTGGCCCAAGATTCCAGAAAACTTTTAGGATTCCCATGTCTCAGATGGCCAAATCATGGCCAAGTGTGTGTACCCGCTAAAGGATATGTCCACCCCAAAATTAAAATTTCCTTATAATTTACTCACCCCTATGTCATTCAAGATGTTTATGTCTTTCTTTCTTCAGTCTAAAAAAATGAAGTCAATCAATTTAATGTACCACAGGTGGACACCAGTTAAGGTGTAGAAACATCTCAGCAAAGATCAAGAGAAATGAAAGACACCTGAGCTAAATTTCAGTGTTATGGCACAGGGTCTGAATAATTATGCAAGGGTGATATTTCACAAATTTACAGACATTTCTAAAATTCTGTTTTCACTTCACTATTATGGGGTACTGAGTGTAGATTAATGAGAAAAATGAATTTGAATTATTGTAGCATCAGGCTGCAGCATAAAACTGAAAAGCGAAAGGTGTCTAAATACTTTCTGAATGCCCTGTATATCAATGTATGCTTCATTGGCTGTAATATTAATTATTTGTTCTGTAAAAGCATCAAATGTCTGTGTTGGCACATCTGTAGTGTTGTGTTCAGACGTTCAGTGTCTTTTGGTTAAAGCTATGACAGTCTCACAGCTGCTGGTCTTTGTGAAGTTGTTTGGTTCTTCAGATGGATCTTTCTCAGGAGTTTTATTGTATCTCAGACACTCACAAACATCAGCTTCTGCTCTGATCCCGCAGGATGCCACTAATCTGGACTCGGTTAACAAACAAGGTGAAACTGTCAGAGTTTGTCAGTTGATTTTTTTGGTCTTATGTTGTTTTTGTTGGCCAAAAACAACATAATTTTTGCTGTAACCATTTCTGCAGCCCATTTGACTCTTGTTATGTGACACATTAAAACAGGATATTAATAATTGATTGATCAGCTAATCATGCACTTATGGACATAAGTGGTAAAAGATTATAAAGCCAAAGTTTGTTTGATTTGTTTGGAGCAACGTGCATTGATGAATCGTACAAATAAGGTTAGGAACATGTTCTAAGAAAATAAATCAGGTCTGTTTTCATTGCATGTTGAGTTTGAAGGATCTTCACCCAGCATGTGGGTTAGTTAATGTAATTGTGAGATCAGGTGAGGAATTAATCACACACTTCGGTCCTGTTCTAACACACACACACACACAACACATTTCATCGTGACTGAAGCTCATGTTTGTGTCAGTAGGATCTTCCTGCTGAGTTAGGGGTCCATTATTATCATGGAGATAATAATGGACATGTTAAGGAAACAGATGTGTGTCAGGTGGAGCTCCGTGTTGTTAAATCCTGGTTCCCTGGATTAGCTGTGACACGACACAGTGAAGCTGAAGGTGTTGAAGATCATCACATCTTAACTGTCACATTACTGCTGCTCTCACATTCCTCACAACTGTCATCACATTTGGAATGGAGAAGTCTTATTTGACTGTGTGTGTGTTTTTTACGTGTGTGTGTTTACAGCTGGCTGAGTACCGTCAGAGGAAAGCTCTGTCTGATGGACAGAAGAAACAGAAGAAGAAGAAGAAGAAGAAGCCTGAATCAGAATTGGAGGAACAGAGAAGAGATGATGGAGATCAGATGGCAGGAGAGCAGAGATCAGATCAAACTACTGTCTTCACCCTCTCAAAGACTCTCTGCAGTGGAGAAACTGTCACCCATGACCAAACGTACACCATAGAAGTGAGTGCTGGAGATCATAGATCAGTTTACTGTCTGAATGCTGAAAATCATAGATCAGATCAGAGTTTACAGTCTGACTGCTGAAGATCATAGATCAGATCAGAGTTTACTGTCTGACTGCTGGAAATCATAGATCAGATCAGAGTTTACAGTCATGACACTAATTATGAGTCTTTACAAGAATTCATCTAAGTAAATGCTGCTCATGTGTGTGTAAGAACTTCTAAGTCTAAATAATGATTGTTTAAAAACAGAACTGATGTGATTTAAAACTGATGTCTGTCTCCATGTCAAAGAGAAAACATCTTGTAACATATTTAATGTATTATATTGTCTCATTTTATTTATTTGACCCATGTTTGCATTTAAATGAACACAGTAAATCTAAAGTGGCCCTGTAACTTTTTGCTGCTCCTGCTGTTGCTATGGAAACAAGGCCAGCGAGTGTAGATGTGGCACAGCTGTGTGACTGTGCTTAGTCTGCTCAGATATCTGTCATGTATGTTTATTACACCAATACTTCTGACCCTGAATGCTGATTGGTCAATACTACAGGCCAAAATAATATAGTCATATTAATGCATAACAAACATTTAAATTTTTTTCGTTTTAAAGTAAATTTCATTACATCATTAATGGCAAGTCCTGTTCTCTGACTGCTCGTTTCATTCCCAATGTTCCACCTCAGTATAAAACCATGTCAGTGTTTGTTAGTGTCCTAGTAACACTAAAGACAGAAAATGGAACAATGTTGAAATTAAACGTGACCTGATTTATGTTCTTTTTTTAGCCCGAGAGTGAGATCTCCACCACAGCTGAAGATTGCTCCTCTGAGGTAAGAAGACCTTCAGGAACTGTGCATCAGTGCTGTTGTCTCTGTGTTCCTCCAGATGACATCTGCAGTAGTTTACTGAGGATTGTACAGCAGTGTGTGTTTGTGTGTTGTTTTGTGAGGTGTGAGCCTCTGGTCTGCAGTAGTTTACTGAGGGTTGTACAGCAGTGTGTGTTGTATTGTGAGGTGTGAGTCTCTGGTCTGCAGTAGTTTACTGAGGGTTGTACAGCAGTGTGTGTTGTATTGTGAGGTTTGAGTCTCTGGTCTGCAGTAGTTTACTGAGGGTTGTACAGCAGTGTGTGTTGTATTGTGAGGTGTGAGTCTCTGGTCTGCTGTAGTTTACTGAGGGTTGTACAGCAGTGTGTGTTGTATTGTGAGGTGTGAGTCTCTGGTCTGCAGTAGTTTACTGAGGATTGTACAGCAGTGTGTGTTTGTGTGTTGTTTTGTGTGGTGTGAGTCTCTGGTCTGCAGTAGTTTACTGAGGATTGTACAGCAGTGTGTGTTTGTGTGTTGTTTTGTGAGGTGTGAGTCTCTGGTCTGCAGTAGTTTACTGAGGGTTGTACAGCAGTGTGTGTTGTTTTGTGAGGTGTGAGTCTCTGGTCTGCAGTAGTTTACTGAGGGTTGTACAGCAGTGTGTGTTGTGAGGTTTGAGTCTCTGGTCTGCAGTAGTTTACTGAGGGTTGTACAGCAGTGTGTGTTGTATTGTGAGGTTTGAGTCTCTGGTCTGCAGTAGTTTACTGAGGATTGTACAGCAGTGTGTGTTGTGAGGTTTGAGTGAGTCTCTGATCTGCAGTAGTTTACTGAGGGTTGTACAGCAGTGTGTGTTTGTGTGTTGTTTGTGAGGTGTGAGTCTCTGGTCTGCAGTAGTTTACTGAGGATTGTACAGCAGTGTGTGTTTGTGTGTTGTTTTGTGAGGTGTGAGCCTCTGGTCTGCAGTAGTTTACTGAGGGTTGTACAGCAGTGTGTGTTGTATTGTGAGGTGTGAGTCTCTGGTCTGCAGTAGTTTACTGAGACAAGGTTGTAGCAGCAGTGTGTACAGCAGTGTGTGTTGTGAGGTTTGAGTGAGTCTCTGGTCTGCAGTAGTTTACTGAGGGTTGTACAGCAGTGTGTGTTGTGAGGTTTGAGTCTCTGGTCTGCAGTAGTTTACTGAGGGTTGTACAGCAGTGTGTGTTGTATTGTGAGGTGTGAGTCTCTGGTCTGCAGTAGTTTACTGAGGGTTGTACAGCAGTGTGTGTTGTGAGGTTTGAGTGAGTCTCTGGTCTGCAGTAGTTTACTGAGGGTTGTACAGCAGTGTGTGTTGTGAGGTTTGAGTCTCTGGTCTGCAGTAGTTTACTGAGGGTTGTACAGCAGTGTGTGTTGTGAGGTTTGAGTGAGTCTCTGGTCTGCGTAGTTTACTGAGGTTGTACAGCGGTGTGTTTTTGAGGTTTGAGTCTCTGGTCTGCATAGTTTACTGGTTGTACGTGTGTGTTGTGGTTTGGAGTCTCTGGTTGTATTTACTGAGGATTGTACAGCAGTGTGTGTTGTGAGGTTTGAGTGAGTCTCTGGTCTGCAGTAGTTTACTGAGGGTTGTACAGCAGTGTGTGTTGTATTGTGAGGTGTGAGTCTCTGGTCTGCAGTAGTTTACTGAGGATTGTACAGCAGTGTGTGTTGTATTGTGAGGTGTGAGTCTCTGGTCTGCAGTAGTTTACTGAGGATTGTACAGCAGTGTGTGTTGTATTGTGAGGTGTGAGTCTCTGGTCTGCAGTAGTTTACTGAGGGTTGTACAGCAGTGTGTGTTGTATTGTGGGGTGTGAGTCTCTGGTCTGCAGTAGTTTACTGAGGGTTGTACAGCAGTGTGTGTTGTATTGTGAGGTGTGAGTCTCTGGTCTGCAGTAGTTTACTGAGGGTTGTACAGCAGTGTGTGTTGTATTGTGAGGTGTGAGTCTCTGGTCTGCAGTAGTTTACTGAGGGTTGTACAGCAGTGTGTGTTGTGAGGTGTGAGTCTCTGGTCTGCAGTAGTTTACTGAGGATTGTACAGCAGTGTGTGTTGTGAGGTTTGAGTGAGTCTCTGGTCTGCAGTAGTTTACTGAGGGTTGTACAGCAGTGTGTGTTGTGAGGTTTGAGTGAGTCTCTGGTCTGCAGTAGTTTACTGAGGGTTGTACAGCAGTGTGTGTTGTATTGTGAGATTTGAGTCTCTGGTCTGCAGTAGTATACTGAGGGTTTTACAGTAGTGTGTGTTGTATTGTGAGGTGTGAGTCTCTGGTCTGCAGTAGTTTACTGAGGGTTGTACAGCAGTGTGTGTTGTATTGTGAGGTTTGAGTCTCTGGTCTGCAGTAGTTTACTGAGGGTTGTACAGCAGTGTGTGTTGTATTGTGAGGTTTGAGTCTCTGGTCTGCAGTAGTTTACTGAGGATTGTACAGCAGTGTGTGTTGTATTGTGAGGTGTGAGTCTCTGGTCTGCAGTAGTTTACTGAGGGTTGTACAGCAGTGTGTGTTGTATTGTGAGGTGTGAGTCTCTGGTCTGCAGTAGTTTACTGAGGATTGTACAGCAGTGTGTGTTGTATTGTGAGGTGTGAGTCTCTGGTCTGCAGTAGTTTACTGAGGATTGTACAGCAGTGTGTGTTGTATTGTGGGGTGTGAGTCTCTGGTCTGCAGTAGTTTACTGAGGATTGTACAGCAGTGTGTGTTGTGAGGTTTGAGTCTCTGGTCTGCAGTAGTTTACTGAGGATTGTACAGCAGTGTGTGTTGTGAGGTTTGAGTGAGTCTCTGGTCTGCAGTAGTTTACTGAGGGTTGTACAGCAGTGTGTGTTGTATTGTGAGGTTTGAGTCTCTGGTCTGCAGTAGTTTACTGAGGGTTGTACAGCAGTGTGTGTTGTATTGTGAGGTGTGAGTCTCTGGTCTGCAGTAGTTTACTGAGGGTTGTACAGCAGTGTGTGTTGTGAGGTTTGAGTCTCTGGTCTGCAGTAGTTTACTGAGGGTTGTACAGCAGTGTGTGTTGTATTGTGAGGTTTGAGTCTCTGGTCTGCAGTAGTTTACTGAGGGTTGTACAGCAGTGTGTGTTGTATTGTGAGGTTTGAGTCTCTGGTCTGCAGTAGTTTACTGAGGGTTGTACAGCAGTGTGTGTTGTATTGTGAGGTTTGAGTCTCTGGTCTGCAGTAGTTTACTGAGGGTTGTACAGCAGTGTGTGTTGTATTGTGAGGTGTGAGTCTCTGGTCTGCAGTAGTTTACTGAGGGTTGTACAGCAGTGTGTGTTGTATTGTGAGGTGTGAGTCTCTGGTCTGCAGTAGTTTACTGAGGGTTGTACAGCAGTGTGTGTTGTATTGTGAGGTGTGA
>JAZGTH010000636.1:0-31669 GCA_036877525.1 Chromobotia macracanthus
CCTGGTCCCGCCGCATGAAATGCGTGCGTTCTACCACTGTACCACCAATTGGTGTGAAAATATGGACAACAACGGAATTAAAAAGCAAATGACAAACTAAGATGAAGAGACATGCTGAAGAGCAAAACAATGCCAATAAGACATACACTGATCACAAAAGACACAGACATACAGTCTCAGTGAATACTATGGTAGATTCCAGGCTAAAACAATGGTAGAGTCCAGGCTAAAATGAAGTCAGGATTCCAACCACATGGCAAACAATGGTACAGTCCAGTCTAAAAATGGAGTCAGATTCTAATCACATGGCAAACAATGGTACAGTCCAGGGTACAAAGAAGTCAGGATTCCAAACACATGGCAAACAGTGGTACAATCCAGGCTAAAAGAAGGACTCAGGATTCCAATCTCATGGCACTCCCCTCCGCCCCCCCCCCCTCCCCCCCCCCACAATGGTAGAGTCCAGGGCAAAAGATCTCAGATTTCCAATCTCATGGGAAACCATGGTAGAATACAGGCTAAAATGGAGTCACATCACATGGCAAACAATGGTAGAGTCCAGGGTTAAACGAGTCAGGTTTCCAATCATCAATACGGAGTACTGCCAAAAGAGAAATACACCTGATGCTGTCTGTCAGGAAAGACAAACATCTCAAAAATCAGCAATCTTGATTACCTTCCAGGCATATTCTGCTGAAATCAACAATCATCAAAATAAGTTACTGTTGCCTTAGCTGGAATCGAACCCTGGTCCTGCCGATGAAACGTGAGAGTTCTACCACTGTACCACCAATTGGTGTGAAAATATGGCACTCATTGCCATCACCTAGCCCTTCTGAACTTCTCAAACACGGAATTAAAAGCAAATGACAAACGAAGATGAAGAGACATGCTGAAGAGCAAAACAATGCCAATAAGACATACACTGATCACAAAAGACACAGACATACAGTCTCAGTGAATACTATGGTAGAGTCCAGGCTAAAACAATGGTAGAGTCCAGGCTAAAATGAAGTCAGGATTCCAACCACATGGCAAACAATGGTAAGTCCAGCTAAAATGGAGTCAGGATTCCAATCATGGCAAACAATGGTAGAGTCAGTTAAAATGGAGGATTAATCAGCAAAATGGTATAGTCCATTCAAAAGAAGATTCCAATCTCATGGAATGGTATAGTCCATTAAAGGACTCAGGATTCCAATCTCATGCAAACAATGGTATAGTCCAGTTTAAAAATAGTCAGGATTCCAATCACATGGCAAACAATGGTATAGTCCAGTTTAAAATGGAGTCAGGATTCCAATCACATGGCAAACAATGGTAGAGTCCAGTCTAAAATGGAGTCAGGATTCCAATCACATGGCAAACAATGGTACAGTCCAGTTTAAAATGGAGTCAGGATTCCAATCACATGGCGAACAATGGTATAGTCCATTATAAAAAGGACTCAGGATTCCAATCTCATGGCACACAATGGTAGAGTCCAAGGCAAATAGGATGTCAGGTTTCCAACCATATGGCAAGCAATGGTAGAGTCCAGGCTAAAATGGAGTCAGGTTTCCAACCACATGGCAAACAATGGTAGAGTCCAGTTTAAAATGGAGTCAGGATTCCAATCACATGGCGAACAATGGTATAGTCCATTCAAAAAGGACTCAGGATTCCAATCTCATAGCACACAATGGTACAGTCCAGTCTAAAATGGAGTCAGGTTTCCAAACACATGGCAAACAATGGTACAGTCCAGTCAAATGGAGTCAGGATTCCAATCACATGGAACAATGGTATAGTCCATTCTAAAAAGGACTCAGGATTCCAATCCATGGCAAACAATGGTACAGTCCAGGCTTAAAATGGAGTCAGCAATTCCAATCAACTTGCTTACCTTCCAGGCCTGTCCTGCCGAATCAACAATCATCAAGGCAAAGTTCCTACCACTTACCACAATTGCTGTGAAAACCTGGTCGGCCTCATGATTGCCAAGCGCTCCTGGCACCACGTACCACCAATTGGTGTCAAAATGTGGGCATTCTCATGGCAATCACTAGTGAACTTCTCAAACCACGGAATTAAAAGCAAGTGGCAAACAAGGAAGACACATGCTGAAGAGCAAAACAATGCCAGTCTCATGGAAACAATGGTACAGTCACAGTCTAAAATGGATCAGGATTCCAATCACATGGCAAACAATGGTAGAGTCCAGTCTAAAATGGAGTCAGGATTCCAATCACATGGCAAACAATGGTAGAGTCCAGTTTAAAATGGAGTCAGGATTCCAATCACATGGCGAACAATGGTATAGTCCATTATAAAAAAGGACTCAGGATTCCAATCTCATGGCACACAATGGTAGAGTCCAAGGCAAAAATGAACTCAGGTTTCCAATCTCATGGGAAGCCATGGTAGAGTCCAGGCTAAAAATGGAGTCAGGTTTCCAACCACATGGCAAACAATGGTAGAGTCCAGGGTTAAACGAGTCAGGTTTCCAATCATCAATAGGGAGTACTGCCAAAAGAGAAATACACCTGATCTCTGTCAGGAAAGACAAACATCTCAAAAATCAGACTTGATTACCTTTCAGGCATATTCTGCTGAAATCAACAATCATCAAAACAAGTTACTGTTCCCTTAGCTGGGAATCGAACCCGGTCCTGCCGCATGACAGGCAGAGTTCTACCACTGTACCACCAATTGGTGTGAAAATGTGGCATCTCATTGCCATCACCTAGCCCTTCTGAACTTCTCAAACACGGAATTAAAAAGCAAATGGCAAACGAAGATGAAGAGACATGCTGAAGAGCAAAACAATGCCAATAAGACATACACTGATCACAAAAGACACAGACATACAGTCTCAGTGAAAACTATGGTAGATTCCAGGCTAAAACAATGGTAGAGTCCAGGCTAAAATGAAGTCAGGATTCCAACCACATGGCAAACAATGGTATAGTCCATGCTAAAAATGAGTCAGGATTCCAATCTCATGGCACACAATGGTAGAGTCCAGGCTAAAATGATGTCAGGAATCCAACCATATGGCAAACAATGGTAGAGTCCAGGCTAAAATGGAGTCAGGATTCCAATCACATGGCAAACAATGGTATAGTCCATGCTAAAAGGAGTCAGGATTCCAATCACATGGCAAACAATGGTATAGTCCAGTCTAAAAAGGACTCAGGATTCCAATCTCATGGCACACAATGGTAGAGTCCAGGCTAAAATGGAGTCAGGTTTCCAACCACATGGCAAACAATGGTAGAGTCCAGGGTTAAACGAGTCAGGTTTCCAACCATCAATAGGGAGTACTGCCAAAAGAGAAATAGACCTGATGCTATCTGTCAGGAAAGACAAATGTCTTAATAAAATCAGCAACTTTATTACCTTCCAGGCATATTGTGCTGAAATCAACAATCATCAAAATAAGATACTGTTGCCTTAGCTGGGAATCGAACCCAGGTCCTGCCGCATGACAGGCGAGAGTTCTACCACTGTACCACCAATTGGTGTGAAAATGGCATTCTCATTGCCATCACCTAATCTGAACTTCCAAACCACGGAATTAAAAAGCAAATGGCAAACGAAGATGAAAGACATGCTGAAGGCAAAACAATGCCAATAAGACATACACTGATCACATGGCAAACAATGGTAGAGTCCAGTCTAAAAAAGGAGTCAGGATTCCAATCACATGGCGAACAATGGTACAGTCCAGTTTAAAAAGGAGTCAGGATTCCAATCACATGGCAAACAATGGTAGAGTCCAGGTTAAAATGGAGTCAGGATTCCAATCACATGGCAAACAATGGTATAGTCCAGTCTAAAAATGGAGTCAGGATTCCAATCTCATGGCAAACAATGGTAGAGTCCAGGCTAAAATGGATCGCATTCCAATCACAGGCAAACAATGGTAGAGTCCAGGCTAAAATGGAGTCAGGTTTCCAACCACATGGCAAACAATGGTAGAGTCCAGTTTAAAATGGAGTCAGGATTCCAATCACATGGCGAACAATGGTATAGTCCATTCTAAAAAGGACTCAGGATTCCAATCTCATCGCACACAATGGTACAGTCCAGTCTAAAATGGAGTCAGGTTTCCAAACACATGGCAAACAATGGTACAGTCCAGTCTAAAATGGAGTCAGGATTCCAATCACATGGCGAACAATGGTATAGTCTATTCTAAAAAGGACTCAGGATTCCAATCTCATGGCAAACAATGGTACAGTCCAGGCTAAAATGGAGTCAGCAATTCCAATCCAACTTGATTACCTTCCAGGCATATTCTGCTGAAATCAACAATCATCAAAACAAGTTCCTGTTGCCTTAGCTGGGAATCGAACCCTGGTCCTGCCGCATGACAGGCAAGCGTTCTACCACTGTACCACCAATTGGTGTGAAAATGTGGCATTCTCATTGCCATCACCTAGCCCTTCTGAACTTCTCAAACCACGGAATTAAAAGCAAGTGGCAAACGAAGATGAAGAGACATGCTGAAGAGCAAAACAATGCCAATAAGACATACACTGATCACAAAAGACACAGACATACAGTCTCAGTGAATACTATGGTAGATTCCAGGCTAAAACAATGGTAGAGTCCAGGCTAAAATGAAGTCAGGATTCCAATCACATGGCAAACAATGGTACAGTCCAGTCTAAAAATGGACTCAGGATTCCAACCACATGGCAAACAATGGTATAGTCCATTCTAAAAATGACTCAGGATTCCAATCTCATGGCACACAATGGTAGAGTCCAGGCTAAAATGATGTCAGGAATCCAACCATATGGCAAACAATGGTAGAGTCCAGGCTAAAATGGAGTCAGGATTCCAATCACATGGCAAACAATGGTACAGTCCAGGCTAAAATGGAGTCAGGATTCCAATCACATGGCGAACAATGGTATAGTCCATTCAAAAAAGGACTCAGGATTCCAACCACATGGCAAACAATGGTACAGTCCAGTCTAAAAATTACTCAGGATTCCAATCTCATGGCACACAATGGTAGAGTCCAGGGCAAAAAGATCTCAGATTTCCAATCTCATGGGAAACCATGGTAGAATCCAGGCTAAAATGGAGTCAGGTTTCCACTCACATGGCAAACAATGGTAGAGTCCAGGGTTAAACGAGTCAGGTTTCCAACAATCAATAGGGAGTACTGCCAAAAGAGAAATACGCCTGATGCTGTCTGTCAGGAAAGACAAATGTCTTAAAAAATCAGCAACTTGATTACCTTCCAGGCATATTCTGCTGAAATCAACAATCATCAAAACAAGTTACTGTTGCCTTAGCTGGGAATCGAACCCTGGTCCTGCCGCATGACAGGCAAGAGTTCTACCACTGTACCACCAATTGGCGTGAAAATGTGGCATTCTCATTGCCATCACCTAGCCCTTCTGAACTTCTCAAACCACGGAATTAAAAAACAAATGGCAAACGAAGATGAAGAGACATGCTGAAGAGCAAAACAATGCCAATTAGACATACACTGATCACAAAAGAGACAGACATACAGTCTCATTGAATACTATGGTAGATTCCAGGCTAAAACAATGGTAGAGTCCAGGCTAAAATGAAGTCAGGATTCCAACCACATGGCAAACAATGGTACAGTCCAGTCTAAAATGGAGTCAGCATTCCAATCACATGGCGAACAATGGTACAGTCCAGGTAAAAATGGAAGTCAGGAATTCCAATCACATGGCAAACAATGGTATAGTCCATTCTAAAAAGGACTCAGGATTCCAATCTCATGGCACACAATGGTAGAGTCCAGGCTAAAAAGATCTCAGATTTCCAACCATATGGGAAACCATGGTAGAATCCAGGCTAAAAAGGAGTCAGGATTCCAACCACATGGCAAACAATGGTAGAGTCCAGGGTTAAACAGTCAGGTTTCCAACCATCAATAGGGAGTACTGCCAAAAGAGAAATACCCTGATGCTGTCTGTCAGGAAAGACAAATGTCTTAAAAAATCAGCAACTTGATTACCTTCCAGGCATATTCTGCTGAAATCAACAATCATCAAAACAAGTTACTGTTGCCTTAGCTGGGAATCAAACCCTGGTCCTGCCGCATGACAGGCGAGAGTTCTACCACTGTACCACCAATTGGTGTGAAAATGTGGCATTCTCATTGCCATCACCTAGCCCTTCTGAACTTCTCAAACCACGGAATTAAAAAGCAAATGGCAAACGAAGATGAAGAGACATGCTGAAGAGCAAAACAATGCCAATAAGACATACACTGATCACAAAAGACACAGACATACAGTCTCAGTGAATACTATGGTAGATTCCAGGCTAAAACAATGGTAGAGTCCAGGCTAAAATGAAGTCAGGATTCCAACCACATGGCAAACAATGGTACAGTCCAGTCTAAAATGGAGTCAGCATTCCAATCACATGGCAAACAATGGTAGAGTCCAGTTTAAAATGGAGTCAGGATTCCAATCACATGGCAAACAATGGTAGAGTCCAGGGTACAAAGAAGTCAGGATTCCAACCACATGGCAAACAATGGTAGAGTCCAGGGTTAAACGAGTCAGGTTTCCAACCATCAATAGGGAGTACTGCCAAAAGTGAAATACTCCTGATGCTGTCTGTCAGGAAAGACAAATGTCTTAAAAAAAATCAGCAACTTGATTACCTTCCAGGCATATTCTGCTGAAATCAACAATCATCAAAACAAGTTACTGTTGCCTTAGCTGGGAATCAAACCCTGGTCCTGCCGCATGACAGGCGAGAGTTCTACCACTGTACCACCATTTGGAGTGAAAATGTGGCATTCTCATTGCCATCACCTAGCCCTTCTGAACTTCTCAAACCACAGAATTATAAAGCAAATGGCAAACGAAGATGAAGAGACATGCTGAAGAGCAAAACAATGCCAATAAGACATACACTGATCACAAAAGACACAGACATACAGTCTCAGTGAAAACTATGGTAGATTCCAGGCTAAAACAATGGTAGAGTCCAGGCTAAAATGAAGTCAGGATTCCAACCACTGGTAAACAATGGTACAATTCCATAAAGGAGTCAGCATTCCAATCACATGGCGAACAATGGTAGAGTCCAGTTTAAAATGGAGTCAGGATTCCAATCACATGGCGAACAATGGTATAGTCCATTCGAAAAAGGACTCAGGATTCCAATCTCATGGCAAACAATGGTACAGTCCAGGCTAAAATGGAGTCAGGTTTCCAACCACATGGCAAACAATGGTACAGTCCAGGGATCAAAGAAGTCAGGATTCCAAACACATGGCAAACAGTGGTAGAGTCCAGGGTTAAACGAGTCAGGTTTCCAACCATCAATAGGAGTACTGCCAAAGAGAAATGCACTTGATGCTGTCTCTCAGGAAAGACAAATGTCTTAAAAAGATCATACACTGATCACAAAAGACACAGACATACAGTCTCAGTGAATACTATGGTAGATTCCAGGCTAAAACAATGGTAGAGTCCAGGCTAAAATGAAGTCAGGATTCCAACCACATGGCAAACAATGGTACAGTCCAGTCTAAAATGGAGTCAGGATTCCAATCACATGGCAAACAATGGTACAGTCCAGGGTACAAAGAAGTCAGGATTCAAATTACATGGCAAACAGTGGTAGAGTCCAGTTTAAAATGGAGTCAGGAATCCAATCACATGGCGAACAATGGTAAAGTCCATTCAAAAAAGGACTCAGGATTCCAATCTCATGGCACACAATGGTAGAGTCCAGGGCAACAAGATCTCAGATTTCCAATCTCATGGGAAACCATGGTAGAATCCAGGCTAAAATGGAGTCAGGTTTCCAACCACATGGCAAACAATGGTACAGTCCAGGGTCCAAGAAGTCAGGATTCCAAACACATGGCAAACAATGGTACAGTCCAGGGTTAAACGAGTCAGGTTTCCAACCATCAATAGGGAGTACTGCCAAAAGAGAAATACTCTTGATGCTGTCTGTCAGGAAAGACAAATGTCTTAAAAAAATCAGCAACTTGATTACCTTCCAGGCATATTCTGCTGAAATCAACAATCATCAAAACAAGTGACTGTTGCCTTAGCTGGGAATCGAACCCTGGTCCTGCCGTATGAAAGGCGAGAGTTCTACCACTGTACCACCAATTGGTGTGAAAATGTGGCATTCTCATTGCCATCATCTAGCCCCTCTGAACTTCTCAAACCACGGAATTATAAAGCAAATGGCAAACGAAGATGAAGAGACATGCTGAAGAGCAAAACAATGCCAATAAGACATACACTGATCACAAAAGACACAGACAAACAGTCTCAGTGAAAACTATGGTAGATTCCAGGCTAAAACAATGGTAGAGTCCAGGCTAAAATGAAGTCAGGATTCCATTCACATGGCAAACAATGGTACAGTCCAGTCTAAAATGGAGTCAGCATTCCAATCATATGGCGAACAATGGTAGAGTCCAGTTTAAAATGGAGTCAGGATTCCAATCACATGGCGAACAATGGTATAGTCTATTCTAAAAAGGACTCAGGATTCCAATCTCATGGCAAACAATGGTAGAGTCCAGGGTAAAAATGATTCAGGATTCCAATCTCATGGCAAACAATGGTAGAGTCCAGGCTAAAAAGGAGTCAGGATTCCAATCTCATGGCAAACAATGGTAGAGTCCAGGCTAAAAAGGAGTCAGGATTCCAATCTCATGGCAAACAATAGTAGAGTCCAGGCTTAAAAGGAGTCAGGATTCCAGCCTCATGGCAAACAATGGTAGAGTCCAGGCTAAAAAGGAGTCAGGATTGCAACCACATGGCAAAAAATTGTAGAGTCCAGGCTAACAAAGAGTCAGGATTCCAACCACATGGCAAACAATGGTAGAGGCCAGGCTAAAAAGGAGTCAGGATTCCAACCACATGGCAAACAATGGTAGAGGCCAGGCTAAAAAGGAGTCAGGATTCCAACGAAATGGCAAACTGTGGTGGAATCCAGACTCCATGTTCCAACATAAAACCCCACAATACAAAGGATAAGACTCAGAGCATTTGTTCAGATCCTGACACCCAGGAAACAACCCAGTGCAGTTACCTAAATGAGCCACCTATAGGCAGTACAGCCAGAAGAGAAAAACGCCTGAAGCTGTGTGTCAGGAAAGACAAATGTCTCAAAAAATCAGGAATGTGATTACCTTCCAGGCATATTCTGCTGAAATCAACAATCATCAAAACAAGCGGCTGCTGCACTGGCCGGGAATTGATCCCGGGGCACCCGCGTGGCAGGTGAGAATTCTACCACTGAACCACCAAACTCTTTTAAAAATGAGGCATTCTCGTTGCCATCACCTATCCCGTCTGAACTTCTCAAACCAGGGAATTGAAAAGCACATGGCAAATGATAAACAAGAGACACGTTGAATAGCAAAACAAAGCCAGTAAGACAAACACTGATCACAAATAACAAAGACACCCAACCTCATTGGCCAGGAATCAATTGGCCAGGAATCAAACCTGGGAAACGAAAGGCACATGGCAAACGAAGATCAAGAGACATGTTGAAGAGCCAGTGTCTCTAGTCACTTCCCGCAATGTCTTCACTGAAGTCATGACCAATTAATCTGTTATTTGCCATGTCCTTGTAGTCATGACAGATTAGTATGCCTTTCTTGTGATCATGACCAGTTGTGGTTGTGGGCAATGATGTAACATGGTTTTTGTGAAAAGTGTTCTTGCCAGAGAATACAATTTGGATTTCAATCCTTATGACAAGCACAGAGTAGTCATTCCAGAAGGTAAAATGACCATGTGGTCCCCACAACATTGTAGAAATCTAAATGACCCTATGGTGCCCACCATCTTGTAGAACGCTATAGATAACTTAATTGTGGTCATGACCAATGAAAACTAACATTGCCCTTTGGAAAATTTCATGTACAAGAGTACAAAAGTAACAAATTTGTACTTTAAGCTTTGTCAACCGTAATGCAGCCTTTCCAATAGCAAAATGACCCTATGGTCCCTACCACCATGTAGAAAGCTATGGGTGCTTGATTGACACTTACA
This sequence comes from Chromobotia macracanthus, assembly GCA_036877525.1. Lineage (NCBI taxonomy): Eukaryota > Metazoa > Chordata > Actinopteri > Cypriniformes > Botiidae > Chromobotia > Chromobotia macracanthus. Next base: position 10,029 of record JAZGTH010000636.1, read on the forward strand.
TCTCCTTTGGTCTTTTATGTGGTTTAATGTGGTTCATCTGAAAAATTGATTTACGAAAGAATACAATTCTGATTTTAATTGTTAATGTAAATATCAATGTTTGTTTAACAAAGGCAGCCAGAGTAGGGTTATATCTCCTTCAAAGCCTCCAGTCATCTCCTGCAATATCTTCTCTGAGGTCATGACCAATGAAGATTAATCTGGCTCCTTTGAAAATTTAAAGTGCCAAATAGTACATTTTGTTTTTCAAGCTTTATCATATATACAATACAGTCTTTTCAATAACAGAAATTGATCCAAGATGGCGCCGAGTGTGGCAGCCATGTTGCGAGCTCCGTCGAGACACTACAGTTTTTTGTTTATCTATCTGTTTATTTTGTATGTAACCATGTTGATTTTCGTGTGATGTCGTCAGTTTAATTGTATATGACAAACACTTTTGGATATTGGCTACACTGTCGCTCACCGGAAACCGGACTTTGAGTTCCCTGTAGACGCTCTGTTTACAAACACGCCAACAGAGCCCTTTGTTTGGACGGCCCGGCCGCGACCTTGGAAAAACACAAGGAAAAGAGAGCTGTGTTCTCATCAGGCTGGGACGCCGTGCCTTCCGATCCTCGCTCCCCACCATTCTGCTCTGCGAACCGAGGGTGCGTATGTCCTACCAACGAGAAATGAGGGACTGCTGCATTATCTGCCTTACGGAAACCTGGATGTCTGATGTTCCAGACTCAGCCTTCGAACCCGTGGGGTTCTCCGGGGAAGAGCAGAGGAGGGGGTGTATGTTTTATGATCAACGACGCTTGGTGTGATTGAAGGAATGTGCACTCAATCAAGTCCTTTTGCTCCCCTGATCTAGAATACCTCATGCTTTTGTGTCGACTGTACTGGCTGCCGAGGAAGTTCACAGCTGTTATCATCACAGCTGTATACTTTCCCCCTCAAGCCGACACAGACCAGGCACTCAAAGAACTGTATGGCAGTATAAACAAGCAGGAAACCGCGCACCCTGAGGCCGCGTTCATTATAATTGGTGACTTTACAAAGGCCAACCTCAAAACAATAACACCAAAATTCTTCCAGCATATAACATGCAACACACAAGGAAACCGGATTTTGGATCATTGTTACTCTTCCTTCCAGGATGGCTACAAGTCCCTCCCCGCCCACCCTTCGGCAAATCGGACCACTCTTCCGTGCTGCCAGCTTACAGGCAGAAGCTGAAACAGGAAGCACTCGCTCACAGGACAATCCAGTGCTGGTCGGACCAATCGGATTCTATGCTACAGGACTGTTTTGATCACGTAGACTGGGAAATGTTCTGGTCTGCTTCCGATGGCGACATCGAGGTTTACTCAGATACCATTAAGTGTTTCATTAAGATGTGCATAGATGACATTGTGACGACCAAAACTATCCGGATCTACCCCAACAATAAAACGTGGATAAACAACAACATTTGCGCAGCCCTGAAAGCGCAGACATCTGCGTTTAATTCTGGAGATGCGGAGGAGTACAAATGCACCAGCTATGCGGAGAAGTACAAACACACCAGCTATGCCCTCCGGAAAACCATCAAAGCTGCCAAACACCAGTACAGATAGAAAGTAGAAGGTCAGTTCAACTCCAACAGCACAAGAAGCATGTGGCAGGGAATCAACAACATTACGGACTTAAAGAGAAATAAACACCCCGCTATGAACACCGCTGCCTCTCTCCCGGATGAGCCTAATTCTTTCTACGCTCATTTTGAAACAAATAACGGAGAGAGCTCCCACAACCGCTGATACAGATGCGAGTGCGCTCTCTGTCTCTGTAGCGGATGTTACACTGTCCTTCCATCGGGTGAATATTCGCAAGGCTGCGGGTCCTGACGGCATTCTGCGCCGCGTACTCAGAGCATGTTTTCAGCCACCTCCTGTACTCCCTATACACCCACGACTGCGTGGCCACACACAGCCCTAATGTCATTAAAATTTGCTGATGACACAACGGCGGTAGGCCTGATCACCAACAACGATGAGACGGCTTACAGAGAAGGGGTGTGCGCTCTGACACAGTGGTGTCAGGAGAACCACCTCTCACTCAACATTGACAAGACCAAAGAGATTGTTGTGGACTTCAGGAAACAGGAAAGAGAACACACCCCCATCACTATTAATGGGTCACCAGTGGAGCAGGTCAACAGCTTCCTCAAGGACTTCACATGGTCTGCTCACACAGATGCAGTGGTGAAGAAGGCTCACCATAGCCTGTTCTACCTCAGGCTTCTGAGGAAGTTCGGTATGAACCGCAACATCCTCAGATCATTCTACACCTGCACTGTGGAGAGCATTCTGTCTGGTTGCATCACAGCCTGGTGTGGGAACACCACTGCCCTTAACCGCAAGGACCTGCAGAGGGTGGTCCGAACTTCCAGCCACATCACAGGAGGTGAGCTTCCCATCCGTCAGAATATATACAACAGGCGGTGTCTGAGAAAGGCACGGAGGATCATCAGTAACTCTAGCCACCCAAGTCACGGTCTGCTATCCCTACTGCCCTCAGGCAGACGGTACCACAGCATCCGGACACGCACATGCCGACTGAGGGACAGCTACTTTCCTCAAGCTGTCCGATTACTCAATGTGAACTGACATATTCTCAACCCACCCCCACCCTATACATACACATTACTTTAACTTTGACAGATCATTAGCATGGAGAAATTAAAGGTAAGATTAATGACACAACTCAAAGAACACTGCTACTCTTTAAGTCAACTTTCAGTCAATGTTAATGTTATGTTATGTTAATTATAAAGTTAGCCTGAAAGAAAGCCTGTGTATTTTTGTAACATTTTTGCAACATTTTGGATATATGGATATTTAATCTAAATTTTAACAATACAGAGAGATTAAATTAATATATTCAAGCAATTAAAACTGAAGAGGGTATTTTCTGTAAAATGTAATTCCACAAAATGCAAATAATAACTGAGGCAAAAGTTAGGACACCATCACATGTATTCCCTCTTAAAATGGCTCAAATCATACACAGGTGTATCACACCAGGTGCACATAATAGTAGATTGTTACTCAGCATTTTGAATGAGGTTTGCCCTATGTAAACCTCAGACATTTAGTTTGGTGTGCTCCTGACTGTTGAAGTGAGAGTGAGCACCATGGTGAGAGCAAAGGAGCTGTTAGATGCTTTCAGAAAAAAACATTGTAGCATCCTATGAGTCTGGTAAAGGATTTTAAAAGACCTCAAAAGATTTTGTAATCAGCCATTCCACTGTCCAGAAGATTGTCTACAAGTGGAGGGCTTTCAAAACAACTGCCAACATGCCCAGGTCTGGTCGCCCTAGCAAGTTCACCCCAAGAGCAGACCGCAAGATGCTAAAAGAGGTCTCCAAAAATCCTAAAATGTCATCTTGGGACCTACAACAGGCTCTGGCTACTGTTGATGTAAATGTGCATGCCTCTACAATCAGAAAGAGACTGCACAAGTTTAACTTGCATGGGAGGTGTGCAAAGAGGAAACCTTTGCTCTGAGAGAAACATCAAGGCCAGACTGACATTTGCCAGAGAGAATGTTGACAAAGACCAGGACTTCTGGAATAATGTTCTTTGTACAGATGAGTCCAAAATTGAATTATTTGGACACCACAGCAGAGGATATGTTTGGCGTAAACCAAAGACAGCATTCCACGAAAAGAACCTCATACCAACTGTGAAGCATGGAGGTGGAAGTGTCATGGTTTGGGGCTGCTTTGCTGCAGCGGGACCTGGTCAGCTCACCATCATAGAATCCACCATGAATTCTACTGTGTATCAGAAGGTGCTTGAAGAACATGTGAAACCATCTGTTACAAAATTAAAGCTAAAGCGGAACTGGACAATGCAACATGACAAGGACCCAAAACATACTAGTAAATCAACCAAAGACTGTCTGAAAAGGCAAAAATGGAGAGTCCTGGAATGGCCGAGTCAAAGTCCAGATCTGAATCCCATTGAGATGCTGTGGGGTGACTTGAAAAGGGCTGTACATCCAAGAAACCGCTCAAACATCTCACAGCTGAAAAAAATTTGCATTGAGGAGTGGGGTAAAATTTCCTCAGACCGATGTCAGAGACTGGTAGATAGCTACAAAAAGCATCTCACTGCAGTTATTTCAGCCAAAGAAGGTAACACTAGCTATTAGGGGCTAGGGTGTCCTATCTTTTTCCTCCGTTAAAATAGGCATTTTTGTAGAATTACATTTACAGAAGATCTTAAACACTTTTCTTCAGTTTAAATTGTTTATTTATACTTTACAATACTTTGTTTTAGTTTAAAGTTATAACTTTACTCTCTCTGTATTGTCAAAATTGAGACTAAATAACCATATATTAAAATGTTACAAAATACACATGCTTTCATAGGGTGTCCTAATTTTTTCACATGACTGTAAATGTCATATTAGACTTGAATATATCATATCAGTGATTCTTTCTAGTGATGCTGTTTGGTTGAGAAGGAGAAAAGCAGCATGTCTCAGATTCAGATTGATAAGCACAAACACAAATTTAACATCCAAAATGTTTGTCCTGTTTTACTGGTACTATTTACTGGCATGCAAATAGTGCTGTAACATCACGCCAGCAGAGGGAGCCCTCACCGGAATACTGACTGCTCATGTTCCCTCTGCTGAACTCTGAACTTTGAACTCTGAACTTCCTGTTTGGCATCTATATAAACCTTGCTGCCACATGGCCATGTTGCGAAGTATTGCCAGCTTTACACCTGACTACTAAGCATTCTCTTTTACTGCCTGCTTTCCTGTGTTTTACCTATTGTTTGGTTCTCGTTTTCTGATTTTTGCCTAGCCCCTTTGTTTGACACCTGGTTGAACTGTCTATGTGTATTACGACCCTTTGCCTGTACTTTCGACTTTGATTATGGATAACCCCAATAAACATCCGCAACTGGATCCTGCTTCAGCTTCTGCCTCAGCCCCCTTACAGAATACTTCGCCTACCCTCAATCCAGCGGATGTTTCACAGCTGCAAGCTGAATTTGTCTACCAGGGAGAACTATTACGCAGCTACCACGAACAGCTAGCTAACTTACAGGCATCGAATGAACTACTGCTCCAGCGACTTTGCTCTCCTCCTTCCACCACGTCGAGCACGGTAAGACTTGCTCTTCCCGATAAGTTTGATGGTTCTGCAGAACGGTGTAAAGGGTTCATTCGACAAGTACGCACTTATTTGGAATCCTTGGGGGATCAGTCTCATGCTAGTTCTGATCAATGCTCTTTTATCATGTCACTATTATCTGGCAAGGCTATTGATTGGGCTGCTGCGGTTTGGGAGACGGACGAACAGTTTAGATCTTCACCTGAGTATTTTTTGCAACAACTCCGAGAAGTATTTGAATATCCTGCTGGGGGTCGGGATGTTTCGTCTCGTCTTTTACACCTTTCTCAAGGCTCACATAGTGCAGCAGAGCACGCAGTCGAATTCAGGACTCTTGCAGCTCAGAGTGGATGGAATGATGCTGCACTTAAAGGGGTGTTTCGGGAAAGCCTATGTCCCCAATTGCAGTTGGAGATGGCATGTCGAGGTGAGGAATCTTCTTTCAATGACTTTGTTAACATGACTGTTAAGATTGATAATTTGCTCAGGAACTCACCTAAACCCAAGCAAGCGCATGCATCCCACCTTATGTCACGACCTGCACTTCGGAATCCATGTGTTACCGAGCCCATGCAAGTAGGATCTACCAGGCTGTCTGAGGACGAGCGTAGACGAAGGTTCATCAACAACCTCTGCTTTTATTGTGGTGAACCAGGTCATCATAAGTCACAGTGTCCTCAAAAGACCCGGAGGTCCCTCACAGCACAAGACCGGGTGAATGTGGACACCCTTTCACAAAATCCATTTAAAGTCTTCACATTACCCGTACAGATTTCTACCGAAAGTGGTTCTTTTATGTTGACAGCATTAGTAGATTCCGGCGCCGCTCTCAACCTCATCAACTCGGACATCGCCCGGAAACATCAACTACCCACCATTCCATGCTTTCCACCTATCAGTATTACGGCTGTCAATAACCAACCCATCAAAGGAGGAGTTCTGGAACAGACCCGATCACTGAAAATGCAAATTGGGGTTTTTCATGAAGAGAACATCTCTCTATATCTGATCGACTCACCCAAATATGAAATAATTTTAGGAATGCCATGGCTAAGTTGCCACGATCCCCACATCTCCTGGTGCACGGGTGAGCTGACCCACTGGTCCATGTCTGTCCACAAGCATGGGGAGCCCTCCGAGCCTGACCCAACCAAAGATCCCCAAGGTTTATAACGAGCTTTTGGAGGTCTTCAGCAAGGTTAAAGCCACACAGTTACCACCACATCGGCACTGGGACTGTGCTATAGACCTGCTTCCCAACATGTGTCCTCCCAAAAGCAAAGTCTACCCGCTGTCACGCCAAGAAGCACAGGCTATGGAGGACTACATCAAGGAGGCTCTGGAAGCTGGCTTTATCCGTCCTTCTACTTCTCCCGCTGCAGCCGGCTTCTTCTTCGTGGAGAAGAAGGATGGGGGTCTGCGTCCGTGCATCGACTACAGAGGCCTCAATAATGTCACTGTTAAATTCAGGTATCCACTGCCTCTAGTCCCTTCTGCCCTAGAACAACTCAGGAAGGCCAAAATTTTTACCAAACTCGACTTGAGAAACGCTTATAACCTGATACGCATCAGGGACGGAGATGAGTGGAAGACAGCTTTTCTCACCACCAGGGGGCACTACGAATACCTGGTTATGCCCTTTGGCCTTGCCAATGCCCCAGCCGTCTTCCAATCCTTCATAAATGAAGTCTTCAAAGATGTCCTCCACAAGTATGTCATCGCATATCTTGACGACATCCTAATCTATTCCCTGAATGAAGAGGATCATGTCACTCATGTCAAGAGTGTTCTTTCCAAGCTTCTCAATCACCAACTCTATGTCAAGACTGAAAAATGTGAGTTTCATGTGAAGCAGACAACATTCCTGGGGTACAACATCAGCCACCAGGGCGTTGAAATGGATGTTTCTAAGGTAACCGCCGTCACTGAGTGGCCGCAGCCCTCCACGTTGAAAGAATTGCAGAGGTTCCTGGGTTTTGCTAACTTCTATCGACGCTTCATTAGGAACTACAGCTCTATTGCTGCACCTCTCACCTCATTACTCAAGGGAAAACCCAAGAAGTTGTCATGGAACGCTTCTGCCAATGCAGCCTTCCAAAAGCTCAAGACCAGCTTCACGACGGCCCCCATCCTTAAACATCCAGATCCAGAACTCCCCTTCATTGTGGAGGTCGATGCTTCTGACTGTGGGATTGGAGCCGTGCTCTCTCAACGTCACGGACAACCTCCCAAGCTTTTCCCGTGTGCCTTCTTCTCTCGGAAGCTAACCCCGCTGAGTTTAATTATGATGTGGGAAACAAAGAGCTTCTGTCAATGAAGGCTGCCTTCATTGACAGAAGAATGGAGAAGAATGGAGACATTGGCTCGAGGGGGCAGCTCATCCTTTTCAAGTTATCACGGACCATAAGAACCTTGAGTATGTCAAGTCTGCTCGAGGCAAGATGGTCTCTGTTCTTTTCACGATTCCATTTTACAGTCACTTATCGTCCAGGCTCCAAGAATAGCAAGGCAGATGCACTATCCAGGCGCCATGATCCCCCACGACAGAACTACAATCCTGAACCTATCCTAAGTCCAGCCTTGTTTGTTGCTCCGGTCAACTGGGACATAATGGAGGAAATTCACCAGGCCGTCCTCACAGAACCATCACCACCGAACTGCCCCCCTTCCAAACAATATGTTCCCCAGACACTACGTCACCGGGTCATCCAGTGGGTCCACACATCACTCAGCACGGGACATCCCGGCATTTCACGAACCCTTAAACTTGTGCAGAATTCCTTCTGGTGGCCTTCAATGACCAAAGATGTGGCCAATTATGTCAAGTCTTGCTCCATCTGTGCCCAGTCCAAGACTCCCAGGGACCTGCCGACGGGACTTCTACAGCCTCTCCCGATTCCCCAACGACCTTGGTCTCACCTCTCCATTGACTTCATCACTGACTTACCCCTGTCTGATGGTTACACCACAATCCTGGTCATCGTCGACCGCTTCTCCAAAGCCTGTCGTCTGGTTCCATTAAAAGGATTACCTACTGCCATGGAGACTGCTCAAGCCATGTTCCACCATGTCTTTCGAAACTATGGTCTACCTGAAGACATTGTATCAGATCGAGGAACTCAGTTCACCTCTCAGGTTTGGAAATCCTTTTGTAACCTTTTAGATATCAATGTGAGTTTAACCTCTGGCTATCATCCGCAGTCAAACGGTCAGGTGGAGAGGCTGAACCAAGAGATCGGCAGGTACCTGCGGACTTACTGCAGCCGCGAACAACATCGCTGGGCTGAATTTCTCCCTTGGACCGAGTATGCCCAGAACTCACTCACGCACTCCTCTACAGGACTCACACCATTTCAATGTGTGCTGGGTTACCAGCCTCCCCTGTTCCCGTGGTCAGGAGAACCATCGTCTGTGCCTGCTGTTAATGACTGGATTCGTAACAGTGAGAGGGTGTGGGACAGTGCCCATGTACGGCTTCAACGCGCTGTGAGGAGGCAGGAGATTAACGCTAACCGTCACCGTCGCCCACACCCTCCATACCAACCTGGACAAAGGGTCTGGCTCTCCACGAGGGATCTCAAGCTACGTCTGCCGAGCAGGAAGCTCTCTCCCAGGTATGTTGGCCCATTTAAAATCATAAGACAGATTAATGAGGTCACTTACCAATTAGAGCTTCCTGCTGACTACCGCATCTCTCCTTCTTTCCATGTGTCACTCCTCAAACCTTTCCACCGGGACGCTGACCCCGAGGCCATATTGCAGGAGCCACCGCCACCGCTGGACATTGGCGGAACGCCGGCCTACAAGGTGAACGTCCTGCTTGACTCACGGCGAAGAGGGGGTCAGTTACAATACCTGGTGGATTGGGAGGGATACGGCCCAGAGGAGAGATCGTGGGTAGCGGCAGTGGACATTCTGGATCCTCGCTCATGGAGGAGTTTCATCGAGCCAGACCTGACCGTCCAGCACCACGTCCACGGGGACGCCACGTAGAGCACCTGGAGGTGCTCCTAGAGGGGGGTTCTGTAACATCACGCCAGCAGAGGGAGCCCTCACCGGAATACTGACTGCTCATGTTCCCTCTGCTGAACTCTGAACTTTGAACTCTGAACTTCCTGTTTGGCATCTATATAAACCTTGCTGCCACATGGCCATGTTGCGAAGTATTGCCAGCTTTACACCTGACTACTAAGCATTCTCTTTTACTGCCTGCTTTCCTGTGTTTTACCTATTGTTTGGTTCTCGTTTTCTGATTTTTGCCTAGCCCCTTTGTTTGACACCTGGTTGGACTGTCTATGTGTATTACGACCCTTTGCCTGTACTTTCGACTTTGATTATGGATAACCCCAATAAACATCCGCAACTGGATCCTGCTTCAGCTTCTGCCTCAGCCCCCTTACAAGTGCGGAATAATCCCTATTGTTATTATGTAAGCCCTCTACAACAAATAAAAGTATAAACTCCATTAACTTTGGTAAGGTGATGCAGAAACTTTATAAACTATTGATTCATTAAACAGTTAGTTTAACCACCACTAGCTTTAGTAAGATGATGCAGAATCTTTATAAACTATTGATCCATTGAACAGTTAGTTTAACTACCACTAGCTTTGGTAAGATGGTGCAAAATCTTTATAAATTATTGATTCATTAAACTGTCCTCACAAATTTCCTATACAGCATCACATATGACCTCATGCCAATTTATGTTTACAAATACCTTCCATATTTTACAGGTGACTTCTGAGACAGAAGAACAGTCAAATGGTTTGTTCAGCTGTGCAGGACAGAATGGAACAAAGAAGGTAACTGTCTGTTAAGTTTGTTTATAATACTCAATAGATAGTTTAACTACCACTAGCTTTGTTAAGATGATGCAGAAACATAAAAACTATTGACTCATTAAACAGATAGTTTAACCACCGCTAGCTTTGGTTAGATAATGCAGAATCTTTATAAACTATTGATTCATTAACCAGTTAGTTTAAATACCATTAGCATTGGTAAAATGATGCAAAATCTTTATAAACTATTGATTCATTAAACAGTCAGATCAGCTTCATTAAAGTTTGGTAAAATGATGCAGAATCTTTATAAACTATTGATTCATTAAACAGTTAGTTTAACTACCACTAACCTTGGTAAGATGATGTATAATCTTTATAAACTATTGATTCAATAAACAGTTACTTTAACTACTACTAGTTTTGGTAAGATGATGCAGAATCTTTATAAACTATTGATTCATTAAAAAATTTGTTTAAATACCACTAGCTTTGGTAAGGTGATGCAGAGTGTTTATAAAGAATTGACTCAATAAACAGTTAGTTTAACCACCACTAGCTTTGGTAAGGTGATGCAGAATCTTTATGAACTACTGATTAATTAAACAGTTACGTTAACTACCACTAGTTTTGGTAAGATGATGCAGAATCTTTATAAACTATTGATTCATTAAACAGTTAGTTTAACCAACACTAACGTTTGTTAGATGATGTACAACCTTTGTAAACTATTGATTCATTAAACGGTTAAATTAACCACCACTAGCTTTAGTAAGATGATGCAGAATTTTATAAACTATTGGTTCATTTAACAATTAGTTTAACTCAATTATCTTTGGCAAGATGATGCAGAATCTTTATAAACTATTGATTCATTAAACAGTTAGATTAACCACCACTAACTTTGGTAAGATGATTTAGAATCTTTATAAACTGTGGATTCAATAAACAGCTTGTTTAATTACCATTAGCTTAGCTAAGATGATGGAGAATCTTTATAAACTATTGATACATTAGCCAATTAGTTTAACCACCACTAGCGTTGAAAAGATGATGCGGAATCTTTTTAAACTATTGGTTCATTAAACAGTTAGTTTAACTCCATTATCTCTGGCAAGATAATGCAGAATCTTTATAAACTATTGATTCATTAAACAGTTAGATTAACCACCACTAACTTTGGTAAGATGATTTAGAATCTTTATAAACTATTGGTTCAATAAACAGTTAGTTTAACTACCACTAGCTTTGGTTATGTGACGCAGAATCTTTATAAAATATTGATTCATTAAACAGTTATGTTAACTGCCACTAACTTTGGTAAAATGATGCAGAATCTTTATAAACTGTTGATTCAATGAACAGTTCGTTTAAATACCATTAGCTTAGGTAAGATGTTGGAGAATCTTTATAAACTGTTGATTCAATAAACAGTTATTTTAACCACCACTAACTTTGGTAATATGATGCAGAATCTTTATTAGTGGTAGTTAACATAACTGTTTAATGAACCAAAAGTTTATAAAGAGTCTGCATCATCTAACCAAAGGTAGAGGTGATTAAACTAACGGTTTAATGAATCAACAGTTTATAAAGATTGTGCATCATTTTACCAAAGTTAGTGGTAGTTAACATAACTGTTTAATGAATCAATATTTTATAAAGATTCTGCGTCACATAACCAAAGCTAGTGGTAGTTAAACTAACTGTTTAATGAATAAATAGTTCATAAAGATTCTGCATCATCTAACCAAAGGTAGTGGTAGTTAAACTAAATGTTTAATGAATCAATAGTTTATAAAGATTATGTATCATTTAACCAAAACTAGTGGTGGTTAAATTAACTGTTTAATGAACCAATAGTTTATAAAGATTCTGCATCATCTGACCATAGCTAGTGGTAGTTAAACTAAATGTTTAATGAATCAATAGTTTATAAAGATTATGTATCATTTAACCAAAACTAGTGGTGGTTAAATTAACTGTTTAATGAACCAATAGTTTATAAAGATTCTGCATCATCTGACCATAGCTAGTGGTAGTTAAACTAACTGTTAAATGAATCAACAGTTTATAAAGATTCTGCATAATTTTACCAAAGTTAGTGGTAGTTAAACTAACTGTTTATTGAATCAATACTTTATAAAGATTCTGCGTCATATATCCAAAGGTAGTGGTGGTTAAACTAACTGTTTAATGAATCAATAGTTCATAAGGTTTCTGAATCAATAGTTTATAAAGTTTCTGCATCACCTTACCAAAGTTAATGGAGTTTATTATTTTTTTGTTGTAGAGGGCTTAAATAACAATAGGTATTTTTCTGGACTATTTGCATGCCAGTAAATAGTACCAGTAAAACAGGACAAACTTTTTGGACCTTAAATTTGTGTTTAAACTTATCAATCTGAATCTGAGACATGCTGCTTTTCTCCTTCTCAACCAAACAGTATCACTAGAAAGAAATTCTGATATAATATATTCAAGTCTAATATAATATTTACAGTTTATTTTTGTACTGAAAAAATGTGTAAAATTTTTTATATATGGTTATTTAGTCTCGATTTTGACAATACAGAGCTTAAAACTTAAGAAAAGTGTTTAAGATCTTCTGTAAATATAATTCTACAATAATGCCCATTTTAACTGAGGAAAAAGATAGGACACCCTAGCCCCTAATAGCTAGTGTTACCTTCTTTGGCTGAAATAACTGCAGTGAGATGCTATCTACCAGTCTCTGACATCGGTCTGAGGAAATTTTACCCCAATCCTCAATGCAAATTTTTTTTTTAGCTGTGAGATGTTTGAGGGGTTTCTTGGATGTACAGCCCTTTTCAAGTCACCCCACAGCATCTCAATGGGATTCAGATCTGGACTTTGACTCGGCCATTCCAGGACTCTCCATTTTTGCCTTTTCAGCCAGTCTTTGGTTGATTTACTAGTATGTTTTGGGTCCTTATCATGTTGCACGGTCCAGTTCTTTAGCTTTAATTTTCCAACAGATGGTCTCACATGTTCTTCAAGCCCATTCTGATACACAATAGAATTCATGGTGGATTCTATGATGGTGAGCTGACCAGGTCCTGCTGCAGCAAAGCAGCCCCAAACCATGACACTTCCACCTCCATGCTTCACAGTTGGTATGAGGTTCTATTCGTGGAATGCTGTCTTTGGTATACGCCAAACATATCCTCTGCTGTGGTGTCCAAATAATTCAATTTTGGACTCATCTGTCCAAAGAACATTATTCCTGAAGTCCTGGTGTTTTTCAACATTCTCTCTGGCAAATGTCAGTCTGGCCTTGATGTTTCTCTCAGAGAGCAAAGGTTTTCTCCTTGCACACCTCCCGTGCAAGTTAAACTTGTGCAGTTTCTTTCTGATTGTAGAGGCATGCACATTTACATCAACAGTAGCCAGAACCTGCTGTAGCGATGACATTTTAGGGTTTTCGGAGACCTCTTTTAGCATCTTGCGGTCTGCTCTTGGGGTGAACTTGCTGAGGCGACCAGACCTGGGCATGATGGCAGTTGTTTTGAAAGCCCTCCACTTGTAGACGATCTTCTGGACAGTAGAATGGCTGATTACAAAATCTTTTGAGATCTTTTTAAATCCCTTACCAGACTCACAGGATGCTACAATGTTTTTTTTCTGAAGGCATCTGACAGCTCTTTTGCTCTCACCATGGTGCTCACTCTCACTTCAACAGTCAGGAGCACACCAAACTAAATGTCTGAGGTTTAGATAGGGCAAGCCTCATTCAAAATGCTGAGTAACGATCTACTATTATGTGCACCTGGTGTGATACACCTGTGTATGATTTGAGCCATTTTAAGAGGGAATACATGTGAGGGTGTCCAAACCTTTGCCTCAGATATTATTTGCATTTTGTGGAATTACATTTTACAGAAAATACCCTCTTCAGTTTTAATTGCTTAGATATATTAATTTAATCTCTCTGTATTGTTAAAATTTAGATTAAATATCCATACATCCAAAATGTTGCAAAAATGTTACAAAAATACACAGGCTTTCTTTCAGGCTAACTTTATAACTATATATTACTATAACATAATATAACATTAACATTGACTGAAAGTTGACTTAAAGAGTTCTCCATGCTGATGATCTCTCAAAGTTAAAGTGATGTGTATGCAAAAGGGTGGGGGTGGGTTGAGATTATGTCAGTTCACATTGAGTAATCGGACAGCTTCAGAAAAATAGCTGTCCCTCAGTCGGCTTGTGCGTGTCCAGATGCTGTGGTACCATCTGCCTGAGGGCAGTAGGGATAGCAGACCGTGACTTGGGTGGCTAGAGTCACTGATGATCCTCTGTGCCTTTCTCAGACACCGCCTGTTGTATATATTCTGGAGGATGGGAAGCTCACCTCCTGTAATGTGGTTGGAAGTTCGGACCACCCTCTGCAGGGCCTTGCGGTTAAGGGCCGTGGTGTTACCGTACCAGGCTGTGATGCAACCAGACAGAATGCTCTCCACAGTGCAGGTGTAGAAAGATCTGAGGATGTTGCATTTCATACCGAACTTCCTCAGACGCCTGAGGTAGAACAGGCACTGGTAAGCCTTCTTCACCACTGCATCTGTGTGAGCAGACCATGTGAAGTCCTTGAGGAAGCTGTTGACCCGCTCCACTGCTGACCCACTGATGGTGATGGGGGTGTGTTCTCTTTCCTGTTTCCTGAAGTCCACAACAATCTCTTTGGTCTTGTCAATGTTGAGTGAGAGATGGTTCTCCTGACACCAGTGTCAGAGCGCACACCCCTTCTCTGTAGGCCGTCTCGTCGTTGTCGGTGATCAGGCCTGCCGCCGTTGTGTCATCAGCAAATTTTACAATGACATTAGAGCTGTGTGTGGCCACGCAGTCGTGGGTGTATAGGGAGTACAGGAGGGGGCTGAAAACATGCTCTGTGTACGCAGCCCAGAATACCATCAGGACCCGCAGCCTTGCGAATATTCACCCGACGGAAGGACCGTGTAACCTGGTGCATTTGTACTCCTCCGCAAAGCTGGTGCATTTGTACTCCTCCGCATCTCCAGAATTAAACGCAGATGTCCACGCTTTCAGGGCTGCGTAAACGTTGTTGTTTATCCACGGTTTATTGTTGGGGTAGATTTGCCATGAGATTGGAATGCTGACTCCTTTTTACCCTGGACTCTGCCATTGTTTGCCATGAGATTGGAATCCTGACTCGTTTATAGCCTTGACTCTACAATTGTTTGCCATGAGATTGGAATCCTGACTCCTTTTTTGCCTGGACTCTACCATTGTTTGCCAAGTGACTGGAATCCTGACTCATTTTTACCCTAGACTGTACCATTGTTTGCCATGTGGTTGGAATCCTAACTCCTTTTAAGCCTAGACTCTACCATTCTTTGCCATGAGATTGGAATCCTGACTCCTTTATAGACTGGACTCTACCATTGTTTGCCATGAGATTGGAATCCTGACTTCTGTTTAGCCTGGACTCTACCATTGTTTGTCATGAGATTGGAATCCTGACTCGTTTTTACCCTGATCTGTACCATTGTTTGACATGTGGTTGGAATACTGACTTCTTTTTAGCATGGACTCTACCATTGTTTGCCATAAGATTGGAATCCTGACTCCTTTTAAGCCTGGACTCTACCATTGTTTGCATGAGATTGGAATGCGGACTCCTTTTACCCTGGACTCTACCATTGCTTGCCATGAGATTGGAATCCTGACTCCTTTTAAGCCTGGACTCTACCATTGTTTGCATGAAATTGGAATGCTGACTCCTTTTTACCCTGGACTCTACCATTGTTTGCATGAGATTGGAATGCTGACTCTACCTGGACTCTACCATTGTTTGCATGAGTTGGATGCTGCTCCTTTTTACCCTGGACTCTACAATTGTTTGCCATAAGATTGGAATCCTGACTCCTTTTCATCCTGGAAAATACCATTGTTTGCCATGAGATTGGAATCCTGACTCCATTTTAGAATGGACTCTACCATTGTTTGCCATGAGGCTGGAATCCTGACTCCTTTGTAGCCTGGACTCTACAATTGTTTTAGCCTGGACTCTTCCATTGTTTTTCCTGAGGTTGTATGTCTGTGTCTTTTGTGATTAGTGTTTGAATTCCTGGCATTGTTTTGCTCTTCAGCATGTCACATTTTCAAACCAGTTGGTGGTACAGTGGTAGAACTCTTGCCTGCGGGAGGACCAGGGTTTTATTCCCAGCTAAGGTAACAACAACTTGTTTTGATGTTTGTTGATTTCAGCAGAATATGTCTGGAAGGTAATCAAGTTCCTGTTTTTTTGACACATTTGTCTTTCCTGACAGACAGCTTCAGGTGTATTTCTCTTTTGGCTGTACTCACTATAGATGGTTGGAATCCTGACTCCTTTTTACCCTGGACTCTACCATTGTTTGCCATGTGATTGGAATCCTGACCCCTTTTAACCTGGACTCAACCATTGTTTGCCATGTGGTTGGAAACCTGACTCCTTTTCCCTGGACTCTACCATTGTGTGCCATGAGATTGGAATCCTGAGTCCTTTTTACCCTGGACCCTATCATTGTGTGCCATGAGATTTGAATCCTGAGTCCTTTTTTAGTCTGGACTCTACCATGGTTTGCCATGAGATTGGAATCCTGACTTCTTTTACCCTGGACTGTCCATTGTTTGACATGAGATTGGAATCCTGACTTCTTTTTAGCCTGGACTGTACCATGGTTTCCCATGAGATTGGAAACCTGAGTTCTATTTGCCCTGGACTCTACCATTGTGTGCCATGAGATTGGAATCCTGAGTCATTTTTTGAATGGACCATACCATTGTTCTCCATGTGATTGGAATGCTGACTCCATTTTAGACTGGACTGTACCATTGTTTGCCATATGGTTGGAAACCTGACTCCATTTTAGCCTGGACTGATTGAGAAGTTCAGAAGGGCTAGGTGATGGCAACGAGAATGCCACATTTTCACACCAATTGGTGGTACAGTGGTAGAACTCTCGACACATGGCAAACAATGGTACAGTCCAGGCTAAAATGGAGTCAGGTTTCCAACCATATGGCAAACAATGGTACAGTCCAGGGTACAAAGAAGTCAGGATTCCAAACACATGGTAAACAATAGTAGAGTCTCAGAGAAAACTATGGTAGATTCCAGGCTAAAACAATGGTAGAGTCCAGGCTAAAAGAAGTCAGGATTCCAACCACATGGAAAACAATGGTAGAGTCCAGGGTTAAACGAGTCAGGTTTCCAACCATCAATAGGGAGTACTGCCAAAAGAGAAATACACCTGATGCTGTCTGTCAGGAAAGACAAACGTCGTAAAAAAATCAGCAACTTGATTACCTTCCAGGCATATTGTGCTGAAATCAACAATCATCAAAACAAGTTACTGTTCCCTTAGCTGGGAATCGAACCCTGGTCCTGCCACATGACAGGCGAGAGTTCTACCACTGTACCACCAATTGGTGTGAAAATGTGGCATTCTCATTGCCATCACCTAGCCCTTCTGAACTTCTCAAACCACAGAATTATAAAGCAATTGGCAAACGAAGATGAAGAGACATGCTGAAGAGCAAAACAATGCCAATAAGACATACACTGATCACAAAAGACACACACATACAGTCTCAGTGAAAACTATGGTAGATTCCAGGCTAAAACAATGGTAGAGTCCAGGCTAAAATGAAGTCAGGATTCCAAACACATGGCAAAAGTGGTAGAGTCCAGGGTTAAACGAGTCAGGTTTCCAACCATCAATAGTGAGTACTGCCAAAAGAGAAATACACCTGATGCTGTCTGTCAGGAAAGACAAATGTCTTAAAAAAAATCAGCAACTTGATTACCTTCCAGGCATATTCTGCTGAAATCAACAATCATCAAAACAAGTTGCTGTTGCCTTAGCTGGGAATCGAACCCTGGTCCTGCCGCATGACAGGCGAGAGTTCTACCACTGTCCCACCAACTGGTGTGAAAATGTGGCATTCTCATTGCCATCACCTAGCCCTTCTGAACTTCTCAAACCACAGCATTATAAAGCAATTGGCAAACGAAGATGAAGAGACATGCTGAAGAGCAAAACAATGCCAATAAGACATACACTGATCACAAAAGACACACACATACAGTCTCCGTGAATACTATGGTAGATTCCAGGCTAAAACAATGGTAGAGTCCAGTTTAAAATGGAGTCAGGATTCCAGTCATATGGCGAACAATGGTATAGTCTATTCTAAAAAGGACTCAGGATTCCAATCTCATGGCAAACAATGGTACAGTCCAGGCTAAAATGGAGTCAGGTTTCCAACCACATGGCAAACAATGGTAGAGTCCAGTCTTAAATGGAGTCAGCATTCCAATCACATGGCGAACAATGGTAGAGTCCATTCTAAAAAGGACTCAGGATTCCAATCTCATGGCACACAATGGTAGAGTCCAAGGCAAATAGAACTCAGGTTTCCAATCTCATGGGACGCCATGGCAGAGTCCAGGCTAAAATGGAGTCAGGTTTCCAACCACATGGCAAACAATGGTACAGTCCAGGGTACAAAGAAGTCAGGATTCCAAACACATGGCAAACAGTGGTAGAGTCCAGGGTTAAACGAGTCAGGTTTCCAACCATCAATAGGGAGTACTGCCAAAAGAGAAATACACCTGATGCTGTCTGTCAGGAAAGACAAATGTCTTAAAAAAATCAGCAACTTGATTACCTTCCAGGCATATTCTGCTGAAATCAACAATCATCAAAACAAGTTACTGTTGCCTTAGCTGGGAATCAAACCCTGGTCCTGCCGCATGACAGGCGAGAGTTCTACCACTGTCCCACCAACTGGTGTGAAAATGTGGCATTCTCATTGCCATCACCTAGCCCTTCTGAACTTCTCAAACCACAGCATTATAAAGCAATTGGCAAACGAAGATGAAGAGACATGCTGAAGAGCAAAACAATGCCAATAAGACATACACTGATCACAAAAGACACAGACATACAGTCTCAGTGAAAACTATGGTAGATTCCAGGCTAAAACAATGGTAGAGTCCAGGCTAAAATGAAGTCAGGATTCCAAACACATGGCAAACAGTGGTAGGTTCAGGGTTAAACAGCGAGTCAGGTTTCCAACCATCAATAGGGAGTACTGCCAAAAGAGAAATACACCTGATGCTGTCTGTCAGGAAAGACAAATGTCTTAAAAAATCAGCAACTTGATTACCTTCCAGGCATATTCTGCTGAAATCAACAATCATCAAAACAAGTTACTGTTGCCTTAGCTGGGAATCGAACCCTGGTCCTGCCGCATGACAGGCGAGAGTTCTACCACTGTACCACCAATTGGTGTGAAAATGTGGCATTCTCATTGCCATCATCTAGCCCTTCTGAACTTCTCAAACCACAGAATTATAAAGCAATTGGCAAACGAAGATGAAGAGACATGCTGAAGAGCAAAACAATGCCAATAAGACATACACTGATCACAAAAAGACACACACATACAGTCTCCGTGAATACTATGGTAGATTCCAGGCTAAAACAATGGTAGAGTCCAGTTTAAAATGGAGTCAGGATTCCAGTCATATGGCGAACAATGGTATAGTCTATTCTAAAAAGGACTCAGGATTCCAATCTCATGGCAAACAATGGTACAGTCCAGGCTAAAATGGAGTCAGGTTTCCAACCACATGGCAAACAATGGTAGAGTCCAGTCTAAAATGGAGTCAGGATTCCAATCACATGGCGAACAATGGTATAGTCCATTCTAAAAAGGACTCAGGATTCCAACTCATCGCACACAATGGTAGAGTCCAAGGCAAATAGAACTCAGGTTTCCAATCTCATGGGAAGCCATGGTAGAGTCCAGGCTAAAATGGAGTCAGGTTTCCAACCACATGGCAAACAATGGTACAGTCCAGGGTACAAAGAAGTCAGGATTCCAAACACATGGCAAGCAGTGGTAGAGTCCAGGGTTAAACGAGTCAGGTTTCCAACCATCAATAGGGAGTACTGCCAAAAGAGAAATACACCTGATGCTGTCTGTCAGGAAAGACAAATGTCTTAAAAAAATCAGCAACTTGATTACCTTCCAGGCATATTCTGCTGAAATCAACAATCATCAATACAAGTTACTGTTGCCTTAGCTGGGAATCAAACCCTGGTCCTGCCACATCATAGGCGAGAGTTCTACCACTGTACCACCAATTGGTGTGAAAATGTGGCATTCTCGTTGCCATCACCTAGCCCTTCTGAACTTCTCAAACCAGGGAATTAAAAAGCAAATGGCAAACGAAGATGAAGAGACATGCTGAAGAGCAAAACAATGCCAATAAGACATACACTGATCACAAAAGACACAGACATACAGTCTCAGTGAAAACTATGGTAGAGTCCAGGCTAAAACAATGGTAGAGTCCAGGCTAAAATGAAGTCAGGATTCCATTCACATGGCAAACAATGGTACAGTCCATTCTAAAATGGAGTCAGCATTCCAATCACATGGCGAACAATGGTAGAGTCCATTCTAAAAAGGACTCAGGATTCCAATCTCATGGCACACAATGGTAGAGTCCAAGGCAAATAGAACTCAGGTTTCAATCTCATGGACGCCATGGTAGAGTCCAGGCTTAAATGGAGTCAGGTTTCCAACCACATGGCAAACAATGGTACAGTCCACGGTACAAAGAAGTCAGGATTCCAAACACATGGCAAACAGTGGTAGAGTCCAGGGTTAAACGAGTCAGGTTTCCAACCATCAATAGGGAGTACTGCCAAAAGAGAGAAATACACCTGATCATGGTCGTCTTTCAGAAAGACAAATGTCTCTAAAAATCAAACGATTACCTTCCAGGCATATTCTGCTGAAATCAACAATCATCAAAACAAGTTACTGTTGCCTCTAGGGTCAAACCCTGGTCCTGCCTGACAGGCGGGTTCCACTCATACCACCTGGTGAAAATGTGGCATTCTCATTGCATCATCCCTAGCCTTCTCCTGGTACTCCACCTCAATTATCCGGATTGCAAATGCAAGCAAACGAAGATGGAGGAAACATGCTGAAGAGCAAAACAATGCCAATAAGACATACACTGATCACAAAAGACAGACACAACTACAGTCTCAGTAGAAAACTATGGTAGATTCCAGGCTAAAACAATGTAGAGTCCAGGCTAAAAGAAGTCAGGATTCCAACCACATGGAAAACAATGGTAGAGTCCAGGGTTAAACGAGCCAGTTTCCAACCACTAATAGGGAGTACTGCAAAAAGAGAAATACACTTTTTTTGCAAGACAAACGTCAAAAAAATCAGCAACTTGATTACCTTCCAGGCATATTGTGCTGAAATCAACAATCATCAAAACAAGTTACTGTTCCCTTAGCTGGGAATCGAACCCTGGTCCTGCCACATGATAGATGAGAGTTCTACCACTGTACCACCAATTGGTGTGAAAATGTGGCATTCTCATTGCCATCACCTAGCCCTTCTGAACTCCAAACCACAGAATTATAAAGCAATTGGCAAACGAAGATGAAGAGACATGCTGAAGAGCAAAAACAATGCCAATAAGACATACACTGATCACAAAAGACACACACATACAGTCTCCGTGAATACTATGGTAGATTCCAGGCTAAAACAATGGTAGAGTCCAGGCTAAAATGAAGTCAGGATTCCAAACACGCTGGCAAACAATGGTAGAGTCCAGTCTAA
>JAZGTH010000619.1:0-46380 GCA_036877525.1 Chromobotia macracanthus
GCATGTTTAGGATTAAACGTTTGATTATGAACTAACAAAAATAAGATTTTGTTGCATATAGTCAGTGTAAGCATGTTTTAATGTATTATTATTTCAGTTACTCTGATTTTATTTATGCATACAGTTGTTCACAGTGCATTACAAGTTGCACCTCCAACTAAGACTGTTTTAGATTTTGAGATTATATGCATCATAATATGCACGGAAATTCAACATTTACTCTTTAGGCCTGCTGAAAAAGTCACACGAGTGACCAAACTTACTCTTTTGTTCTGGGGTGGAAGTACTTCCGTCGGGTTGGCGCACCAATTTAATATACTCGCTAATTCGCGCTGCAACACTAATGGTGTAGAATCTCGCCTCCCGCAGCTTTTCAAAGTGCCCTTTTTATAGGACAAGGACTCCTTTTCCTCTGGGCTTTCAGTGTATATCAGGAGCACAGCCCCTTCTTGGAACAAGTCATTTTCTTCTGTTTCTCTCCTCTTCTGAAACAAAGAGCTACATTTGCCTCTATTCTTTTCAGTAGCCACTTTATAAGACCTTGTGTCTCTTGACAGCTCTCTAGATTTAGCTGTCTGAATTCATGGTAATTGTTGTTCTTTTCACTCTTACATGTTATGTGACTCAGGTTGTTGTGGAAACACTGTTTTGTGTTTACCTCACAACAGAGGACCAGGAAAGAAAGACGTAACAGAATCTTTTGTTCTTCATTTAAACTATCATCAGAAATCCCTCGCTGAAAGCCACGTGCTGTGGGAAACACAAAGGACATATAGCATTGGAGGACTTGCACAATGCTGAGTGTCAGTCAGACCAAACTTTATATTTCCAAGCATCTGTTTGGGCGGAAAATGGACTGTACATGGCCATATTATCAATGACACATCGGTTGAAAAGACACATTTTAAAGACCTCTTAGATGGCACCTAAATACTGTATGTGTCGACAGGCACCACACACTGAAGCATATCCACTACAGGCACTCTCTTCGTGCTCCATGAGAGCGTCCCTGTTTTCCTTGAGTTTGATGCTTATACTTGTTCGGCAGCTAAGAGAGTCTGAAGCCAGCACACAGCCGCCTCATTGACGTCAGAACCCCTTTCTCTCTCTCTCTTTCTCTCTCTCTCATTCTCTCTCTCTGTCTTTGTCATTTTGTATAAGACTGATATTTTTCATTTCAAAACCATGCTCTTCTTCAAGAGGTTGAAAATAAAAGGGAGACAGAGCACCAAAGGCCCTAAGCGTGGTGGGTCTTTGGTAAACATTAGTCTCCAATGAGACTAATGAGGCAGGCTCTAATCTCAAGTGCTTGAACATAGATGCTCGACTCTGAGCAAATAATCCTGCTGCTCATTCAGAGAGGAAACAAGAGGGGCGCAAATGAATGACTAATTCTGAACTATCATTTTAGCTCTCAGCTTGCTGGATAAAACCACTGTTTCCCATCTGAATCTCCACACCGTCCAGTAAATTATTGCCTCACGCATGCAATCCATTTCGAACGCTTAAAAACTGGTGGCTTCTTCTGCTCTCACATACACTCTGTTATTTACCGAAATTGATCATTATCTTTATTCTAGTTGATCCCACACATAATACTTTTATGCTCCAGTCTGAAAGTTGTTTCAGAACACGCAACTGTAGGTAGCTGAAAGTCTCTTTTGGCTTTTCATAATAGTCTTCAACAAGGAACATTAAGCAAATTGTGCACGAGAAACATATTTTCCTTGAGAAACATATTTTATTGGACTGTGATATTTCCAGTTGTTTGAGATAATAGTTTTATTCTGCTAAAACCTTTAGAAAGGTTTTTAACAGAAGGTTTTAGAGTTTTATTAAAAATAGATCTTAAAACACAGTGTAGGCTTATACAGTGTAGGCTTTAGAGTTTATTTTTTGTTCAAGATTTCACCATGTAAACAGCCATAGAAGCTGATGTAAGGCAAAACTTTCCTCAGAAGTGCTCAGTTACACAATTAAAGTGTGTAGTGAACGGATTATTATTACATATAAATATGTAAATAATCTCCTTTAATATTTAGCCATTTTGAGATCAGTCTTGGAAGAGCTCTTACTATTTATTAGAGGCCAAATTAACTGAACTAACTATACAGTTTAATCTGCTAATAGGCTAGTATAATGAACAGAAATCAATATGAACGTCTTTTCCAGTCAAGGGAAATGAAATTACTTCTAACCCCAAGTTTTTATACACTATTGGTTGCTTGTTTTATTTTCACAAGTTGTGCAGAATGGGGCTGTCAAAGTGAGTGCTAGAGCAAACACATCTGGCTGCTGTCTTCATCAGTGTGCTCTCAGTCCTTATAGGTGCCCATGACAGATGCCTGCCGGCTTTCTCTCTGTTCGCCACTTGGTTGTCTTCTCTGTTTGACCAGGAGAAAGAATCATGTTGACTGACAAACAGGAACTGTTTCTGTTTGGTACGCTATTGATGTCATGTGCAGCGCTTCTCTTAGGGCTGGCAATATATTATATATTACAAAACATATGTCAATGTACATTGTACAAAGTAAATATCTCTTAATTTATGTATTTCCTGTGAAAGTGAATTTATTATAATTTTGAATCATTTGATACAACATTTTTACCACCTAGAATAAACATGTTATTTCTAAAACATTATGACAAAAATTTTATGAACATTTTTAAGTGACGATTCAAACGACTGTTCAGTCGGTGACACTTTGAAAGTGAGGTTGTATTGGAAATGATAGAGCTTTGTTTTGCATGGCACTGGTTCTTGAATCTCTCAGTTGTTTTGAGGAAGAACATTTCTGTCATTTTCAGTGCTTGGGTGCAGATGTAGCAGTGTGATGAAAACAAAAATGGAAATGCCATTTTACTTAACAAACCTCACTCTTTTCTCTCCTTTCCTCTTCCTGGTTACCATCAGTCTCCTAGATAGCAGGCCAAAAGCTAATGGAAGTGTCCTTTTGGCTATTGATTATGCTCCAATGGGAAGGGGAAAAGCATCTCCAACACAGGCAAACACGATTGAATGTAATTCAATAAGAGCAGGAATGAGACCCTTCTCTTTCTCTCTCTCTCTCTCTCTCTCAGATACTGTTTCATGGCTCTCAGCTCTGTGGTCTGGCACGTGTTTGCTTATTTCAGTCATGAATTATTCTCAGATGACGTCAGCCCAAATAGCCTCTAATGATTTCAACGCTGATGTGAAAGATTGTGTTTACTTGCTCAGACTTGATTTGTAAAGTAGAGGCTAGAGTTTGGGTGAAATTATTGTTTAAAGATCTTCAGGATTCTGGAGCTGGCACATGCAGTGGTGTTATGCTTTCAATTAAAATTCTTTCACTTTCAGTGATGTATTGTTTGTTCATCGCACGAGTGGGTTGGAATTGTTCTCAGTGGTGCTGTGGACCGCCTGAGGAAGGATTTTTAAATCAGTTGACACTGCTTATGGTTTGGTTTTTGCATATGCTTTGATTCATAGTTAAAACTTGGCAGCTCACTGCGGACCTTACTTCAAAGAAAGTTTTATGTGTAACACATTTCCAAACGTCTGCAACGTGTTAGGTTACATGAACCTAATTTTACTAAACAATTTACAATTGCAAAACAAGAAATCATTTGAAAGGCTATATGCATGCAGGAATGCTTTAGCAAAGAAATTAGGACCTCACATGTACTGTAAACACATACACACACCACATACTCTCCATTTGAATTTGTATGGGACAGTAATAATGGACAGGAGAGTCTTAATACCTGATTGAAGAGTAAAGTGATAACCCTCCCTTGCATCCTCCCTTTTCAAAGAAACCAGCTCTATTTGATTTATTTGTAAGAGGTTTTATTTCCGTGTTCAAAACCATGTGTTCAAAGTAAAGTTTCATTGCAGTACTGGGCAAACTGTAGATCACCTAAACAATTTAGGGCTTTATGGTATATACAGTATTTCTTTGAAAGTTGTTCACCCATACATTGAAATGCAGTCATTATTTCCTCATCATCATGTCATTCCAATCATATATGGCTTATTCCTTCCAAGTAATACAGAATGAAAAAATTGTAAGGAATTTTGGGCATCTATCTCATTGCTGTTATAATAAATGGGGACTTCAGTTGCTCAGTTTCTTTAATTAAATTAGGCCCAGTTGACATTGTCACATGGCAAATTTCAAAGTCACCGTGGACCTAATTTGATCTGAAACCGTAGTGGCACAAGAGGCTGATGTCCAGGAGATTTTTCACAGTTGATGACCTGAAAAAGATAGAACCACCAGCCCATTCCAAATATACATGCCTTGTGATTCAGTCCACCACAATTGGGTTGTTTGTTAAATATGATTTCCAGCCAACTCACCACCTCAGCGCCTCGTCCTTTGACTGAACACACCACACAATGAGGGTATCAAGGCCATGGTCAAGGCCAGCGGTTTTCAGGCCGGAAGGCTGGTGAGATGCGTGAGCAGAGGTGTGCCCTCACAGATTGATGAAGCCTGCGTGGTGGCAGGGTATAGGAGTGTTACAGAGCAGACGTCCTGCTGGCACGACCTACCCTCTCTGCTTACTGCTCTCTGCCTTATCGGAACTCTTAATTGTCCTTATGAATATTTTAGAGGAGGGCAAAAATGGAGGGTTCGGGGAGGGGCTATTGTTTCAGGAGCTCTGATGGCTAATGATCCAGTCTGTGGGTCAAGATGGGTAGGAGTGAAAGACAGGTAGGAGGGAGAAGAACACTAACTGGTTTCAGAGGAAATGGGTGAAGGGAAGAAGGATGAGGAAAAACTGTATCTTTGTATCATCGAAATTTCCCACTTCTTCCTCCCTTTGTTCGTCATTAACTGTAATAGCTTTACTGTAGATTTCAGTGTTAAATAGATGAGATAATTTATTTAGGCCAGTGGGACTGGAGAGCAACATTAGTTCATTGGATAGAAACTTGAGCAATGACTTTGATATGCCTTCACCTCAATTTTGGATTCAATTCCCAATCTGCTCTCGTGTCTCAAAATACCCTTGATTGTGAAAACGTTCTTTCCTTCACAGTGGCAGCTAATAGCTTGATCAAGCCCGCCAGTGTACAGTCTGCGAACATCTGCCTGTCTTTGTAGGGAAACTATTGCTTCTGGAAGTGTAGCACACATGCTAGCTAATATGAGACGCCGTATTCATATAAAAGCAGCAATCTCAGCGGTCGACCAGTGGTAATTAACTGTGATAATGGCAAAACTGAGATGAAGGCGTGCTTCATCATGGAGATGCATCAGGCGCTAAAACTTCTGGCGTTATTTATGTGGCGTGCATTGTGAAGCAGCTTTTGTCTGGTGGGGGATCTGATTTCACAGTATATTGTTTTTCTAAACAGCTGTGCAAAGATCATAATTATCAAATGTTCAGCTGGACTCACTCGCTGGAAATGAGCTCCGCAGTCCAGCTTCCTCTGACAGGAGCGCTCAGACAATAGCACAGAGGCAGGAAGTACACGCATGAGGTCACATCCTGCTTTATAACTCAGTAGCCCTTAGAATAAGATATGAAAAGATTTCTTGGTATAGCTACTTTTTAATGTATAGTCATAAATGATATGGGTTATTGTGGGAGGAGATGATTGTTTTTGCTATTAGTGGTTTCCTACATCGTGTTGGCCACCCAAAGTAGTCTTTTCTTTAAAAGCAAGTGAGGGAGATAAATAGCTTCACTGCAACCAATTTCAAACTGATTTCAAATTATTTCTTTGGAAATCAGGAACTTCACTTGGAAATCAGGAATTAGAAACAAATAAAAAATCTAAATGCTCTCCATTTCTCATCACTGACTCATCTATATTATTTGGCCCTTTTTCTTCTTTTTCCTGTTCAGTGCAAAAATAACACCCTTTGTTCTAGTTGTTTGTTGACATGTTGGCAACAATCAGTGCTCACTATGTGCTACTGTATGTGCTCAATTTTGTGTGAAAACAAATTTCGATCACAACTACAGTCAGAGAGAAGAATGATCTCGTAATTGAAGCACCAAGTCTGCGAATTGTTGTGTAAAGTGCATATCAGCATGATATAAAAAACATGAAACTGTGAGTCTCTAAATGCGTGAACAAGCTTTAGTGTTGTAGTGTGCACTCGATTTAAGATGTTATATAGGAAGAGATATATTCCTCAGCAGATAAAAGTTTTCCTGTCAGCTTCCTTTCTGCACTGATTTTTAAGGTATATCTCACACTCAAACCCCTTTCATAATAATAGTAAGCAAAATGCACTGAACACAGTTGTGATGTCATTATGAAGGATTATCACACTGACTTGCTCAGTGATACAGTGACACAGCGGTTACTACACAACTCTTCAGGCCAAAGATGTAGAGATGTCTGCTAAAAAATGAGGTTACAACATCCGCCCAAAGAAAAAGCATGACACCATTTTAAACATAAATAAAGTAATATATAGCTGAATGTGCTTGTATCTATATGCACCAGATCTTAACATTAGCTGAAATGTCTGTTCTCTACACACACAGCTGCGTCACAGTACTGTGTGATTTAATCAGAAACGGAGGATAAGCTCTCCACCCTCACTCCACCCATTACACAGCTCGCACTCTGTCATCATCCTCCATTCTTTCTTCCTCTTTCATTTCTTCTGCAGCTCCTGCTTTATTTTGAATGCTGGGCTTTAGGCCTACAATTTCCGTCTATACTTGAATCTTCCTTTTATCCACGTGCTGCACATGAATAAGTCAAATACAAAAGACCTTTGATAGAACGGCTGCATGACTGAAATGGTTTCTTGATGTACAGTATACTGTGCTTGTGCCATTTCAGTATGAGAACCTTAAGTTGTAATGTAGAAAGAGGCATACACAAGTGATGCAGTTTTTATATCCTTTCCATACGATCCTGTAGCTTAATTCGTAGAGCATTACTTTGCAGCGCAAAGGTTATGAGTTTGATTCGCAGGGAACACGCATACTGATAAAATGTAAAGCTTGATCGCACTGTAAGTTGTTTTGGATAAAGTGTCTGTCAAATACATACATGTATTGTGTAAATATGTAAATAAGATATTAGACAATCTTAATGCTTCAGCATAAGTTATAACACTGAACTGTACATGCAACAAACAAAACTGAGGTTATCTGAGAGAATGTTCTTATTTAGAAAAAAATAAACATTCAGATTTAGAAGTAAATGTTGTTTTTTTGTGACTATAAAAATAGTTTCATAGCATAGAATAAATGGTTTTCTGAGTTGTCTTGTTTCTAAGTGTCTGTCTTCTGTTTTACAATATTCAGTTCTTGTTTCATCTCACACACACACACATACTCCAATGAAAACAGTCACTACGCAGTTATGTTGTACTGGCTTGACGTCAATCTCATTTTTTGTGCGGACTGCCAAAGTTTTATCAATACAGGTCTGGCGAACCTTCTATTAAAAACTGGAATATTGGCATGAATTTTGGCAGCCGTCCCACTGTCCTGTCTCTGAGCCATGCGGGACATGCTGAACAGATTACACAATATGAGTTTTCAGCTCCCTTTCCAGAACCGCTTACGGCAGCACTGCCCACTCTCCCTCTTTCACACACTCACAAACCAGTCTCACACACACGCATACGCAGAGCGGGCCACCACCAACTCCACGCTCTAATAACAATAACACTCCTTTTCTCTTACGAAATCTAAACTCTTAATATTAGATGTTCAGGTGCAACAAAATGATTGCCAGCAAATAATTCAGAAAGCGCTAAATACCGTCTAGTAGGCAGCTCGTTAAATGTTTTTTTGTGTTGTTTTTACAATCAACCTTCAATATAAAGTAAGACGAGTTTTTCACAAAGGCTAAAAGGGGGATGCATTCTTCAGACTCTGCAGTCGCCACTCAGGCCTCTTGATGAGAGATCATGGCACTCTCATGCACTTAAAGGTGTAATTAAAAATGTAAATGATGCAGTTTAATCAAACTTGTGATCAACCCCGTGCCCCCATCTGTGCTTGTATTTAATGGATTCACATCTATCCAAGTGCATCACGCATTGGCGGTGCCTTATTTTCTGCAGCACTGGCAGATTTTGATCGCAACACATAACATACCCTTCTATGGCCATGCTTACATGCAATGGTCCTGATTGGTTGATTTGTGAGGTGAAGGGGCTGACAGGTGTCAGGGGAGAGACACCTGTTTGGACATGTGCTGATTTAGTGATCCATTTAGTAGAGCTGCGGGCAGTGTCTATGGAACACCCAAAAGATGCCAAACCATTTAAGAAGGACTTACAAGCACGCCATCCCAGCCCTTTAGTCTTTGAAGCATTTGAGGCCATGTCGCAGTCTAGATATCAGCAAATGTTAAAGGTAGTGTAGACAGTTTCAGAGAGGCTAGCAAAAGAAACCTAGCTTTGAAAGCATAAGACCCTGCCTTCTATTCAGAGTGATCTCCAAAATCATGCCTCCTCCAATAGTGCAGGAGGTTTTCAAATACATATTTTAACATGCAAGTAGGACATCCTTTCATTGTATTCGGAGCAATTGGATGGACATTTTTTTTGTCCTGCGCTTGCGAAGATATATAAAAGTATAAATATATTTATACCACTTTACTTATTAATCACCTGCCTAATTTATCTCTTTTGCAAGACAAATGGCCATACTTGTAGTTGCTTGTAAGTTTTTCTTTTTTTGAAGATTGACTGCACCTTGTTTGGATATGTTATTGTGCTCATTGGACCCATCTGGCAGTCGTACTTTCCACAGGAGCCCCTCCCTGCCGACTCAGGCCCCAGTGGACGGGTGTGTCTCTGGGGTTACTGTGGAAGTCAGCAGCCCTGCCCTGCTCACACAGAACACACTGCCCAGCTCTAGCCACAGTGCTTGCCACATAATGAGCAGGTTGGAACTATAATTTTCAGGTCCTGATGGAATCTGTGGCACTCTGGGGGAGAAAGTGCATAGTTTCACTGGTAAACACAGTGTTTCAGAGAGCCACATAGGACCTGTAAACAGGAAATGACCCGAGAAGGCGTTGCTCAGAACGAGAGAGAGAGCCACCTTCAGTACCGCACTAAATAGCTTAATGTTTACAGAAGGTCCCAGAAAAGCCATATATC
Organism: Chromobotia macracanthus; assembly: GCA_036877525.1. Taxonomy (NCBI): domain Eukaryota; kingdom Metazoa; phylum Chordata; class Actinopteri; order Cypriniformes; family Botiidae; genus Chromobotia; species Chromobotia macracanthus. Next base: position 9,084 of record JAZGTH010000619.1, read on the forward strand.
TGTAGCTGTAAGCAGTAGAGAACTTTTGTGTTTTCCGTAGACATAAAAAAATGCTAGATGGATTGTGCAGCGCTATGCATGTTGTACGTTTTTTTTATGTTCCTGTGCCAACAAGAGTTCTCAGCCATAGTACAGATCTTGGTTGCACATTTTCTTAGATCAAATAGATAAAGATCAACAAAGATCACACTTCAAGTCACTGAGATATCAGAGGACAGCAGCTGCACTGCAAAGGCACTCTCACACACACCCACACACTGACCTACACACTCACACACATTGTGATAGACACAAAGAGTAAGGAGCTTGTTAGAGTGTATGTGCTGTGCTTCACTTCCTTCAAAACATGACTTTTTCATCTGAAAGAACATGTGACCTCTGCTGCCAAACCGCCCTGAGGTAGTCTTATTACAGGAGCTCCATCCAGCAAGAAACAGACTAGGGCATCAAATGAAGATTTCAGACTTTACCTGACACCCTTTGCTGTCATCCCGTTAATGCAGTCAGTCTGATGCGTAACAAACGTGTGAAAATGAAAGGGTAACACTTTACTTAAAGCCTGCACATAACATGAATTATAAAAGCATGCATAATGCATTTTACACATTACACATGCATATGCATGTCATTTTTATCAATAATTATAACCACATTTATAATAGTAGAGATATTAAAATTACCTATAATTAGCAATATACAATTTTAATAATATGTGATAATGCATGAAATTGGGTGTTGATTGTGTGTTTTAATGCATTATACTAGTTAAAAGTTTTATCTATGTGCATTTTATAATGTATTGTATACTGGCTCTTACACTCAGGCACTGTCAACACAGACTTGTATTTATTAAAAAATTGCTAAAGGTTTAAGAAAATGTAATATTACTAATATTACACCTCTTGCACTTTGCTTAAAAAATAGTCAGTGTCCTCCATGCTTAAATGTTAGTGACCGGATATGATAATCCATTCAGTTTATACACTGCTTTCATTCTGATAGGCTCCTGCGGATGGCAGGCGCGCTGAATTACAGTGAGAGAGTTTCTAAAGCTCTGCACTGTGGGAGCCTCTTATGTGTGTGTGTCTTCCAGCTGGGTGGCTTATGATAACTGAAAGATAATGAAATATGCATCACAACACACACACATGCTGAGGGAAAAGTATGTTCCTAAGAAAGAGCGCAGAGGAGAGGGGGAAAAAATGCACAGAGGGAAAAAGACTAATGCCTAATGTTTTTAAGGGAAAGGATAAGGAGTGACAATTCAATTTCCTCCCTGGGGACTAATGCAATAGGCATGGTGCAGCCATCAGCGTGTTAGCGCTTAATGTATTTGCCAAATTATCCATTGAACTGTTACCGGTGCAATTTCAACATCCTGATCGCAGCTCTTTTGTGCTCACTAAGCAGATGTTACAGAAACACACAATTACAGACAATTGCAGTGAAGTTCAATAACTTTCTCTTTACTGTATTCTGATTGTGTGTTGTATCAAAATACACTGCTCTTGATTATCTAGATGGTTTATTGGGGGCGTTGCTGTTTAATTGTTTAAACAAAATCAACGTTCACAGTCCAGTATTAGTTGAAACTTGAGTAGAGTAAATATTTGGTTTTGTGTGATGTATTGAATGTTGTTTTGAATTCTGCTTATTTCACACAAAGGTCTGTTTAGCTAACATGAGTGTGCTTTTTTAAAATCTTGAGAAGATAAACAAATCAGTAATTTTTCTTATATGCCATCATTTTTAAGCAAATGTTTGCATAGCTGTTATTGCAAATTGACAGCCTTTAAAATTATTTGTTATATATTTAATTATCTGTTGAATGAAATTTAACATAAAACGAAAAATTGCAATTTATTCTGACACATAAAATATGTTGCCTTGATTAACACATTTTTTTGGCATGGCCATTGAAAATGTTGGCAGGGCAAGTAAAACTCCCGACTGGGCCAGTAGATCAAATCCTAGTTGTTGAGCCCTAAACTAGCTGTTTAGGTTACATATATCTATGTATGTGTGAATTTTCCAATTTTATTTTCAGAAATTAAGAAACAAAGGCCATAATGACTGTGCCAGTCCTGATCCAGATGACTGTTTCGGTCACAGTCCCCTCATGGATGACCGTTTCGGCAAACTAAACGAAGAGAGTGATTTAATGTACAAGCGCTGTGGTGTAAGTACTGCCTCCTTTCTCTGCCTTTTTGTGTTGATCCCTCTTTTTATGTTGATGTTCACTGCAGGCGCTTAACAAGAAAGAACACAGAGGCTGTGATAGCCCGGATCCTGACGCCTCATATGTCCTCACCCCTCACACAGAAGAAAAATATAAAAAAATTAATGAAGAGTTTGATAATATGATGCGAAATCATAAAATCGTAAGTAAATGCAATGTTTTTGCTTGGCTTTGTGGCAGAAAGGAAACAATCCCCCTCCCCCTTTTCATTGCCTCACCCTGTAACCTCTCTCAACAAATAAAGACTTTTGTTTTTTCGTTTGTTGGAAGTGCACTTTATTTCATTAATTTTGTAGCTTTTTCTCACCCTAATAAGATCACATTGTTTTGGAGGTATTACAGTTAAGATACTAATAAATATTCTGTAATAAGAAGTTCAGATTAATTTCTCAGATACGTAGATGCACTTATTAAATACAGTGGAGGTACAAAAGTCAGAGACTACAAATAAAAATGCATTTATTGTGCATTGTTTTAATTAAACACATTTTTATTACAAATTATATTAATTTTATAACTTTTTATAACTATATTAATAACTATTTTACAATAATTTAACAACAAAGTAATTTAGTAAAATAGCAATTTAAGTGAAGAATTTAATTAAAACATTTTACAATTTTTTTCTTTGGCTTCGAACAAAAACATGGGCATGGACTTCATGTTTGTACTAAAACCTGATGATTCATGTTATTCCAGTGTGATTTAGAAGGTTCCAATAAATCTTATGTGCTTCCTACAAATAGTGCCAAATCTTAAACATTTATTATTAATTGTACGTCATAGCGCCTCTTTTTATTTTTTTTTATTCTGCAGCTTTATTTTAGTTAAACTTTCTAAGACCATGTCTGCGACTTTTGGACCCCACTGTATGTAATTAAATGCATAAATATGTAACGCAGTATATCTCTTAGGTGATTCCCTACAAGTCCACCTGCTGTCTAGAATATTGACAGATTCATTGGTTGAGGAAATTGATGTGTTATTCCCAGCACTCACTCAAACATATCTGGAAATTGAATCTTTTCTATCAGCTGCTGTGCTTTGCCCAGGTCATGTGATGAAGAAGAACTGCTGTTGTATAATGACAGAGACTTTCTTACTGTTTCTCCTTCACTCATTAGAAACTATTTTTTATTCTTACTCCTTCCTTTGGGTGGCAACACCAGGGTTTGTTTGGTCGTCTCCCTGGACAATTCCTTTAGTTCTTCCAGAACCCAGTATCCTGCAATCAGACAGCTGAAACACATTCAAGCCATGCAAGTGACAGACACACAAATCTGTATGATTCTTAGTCACAAACTCTCATATATAAACAATTTTTGTGTTTGTTGTATATAATAAAACAATAGTGATCTTGTTGGGTGGTGATCTGCACCTGATAAAGGGTGTTAAAACTTTTGAAAAAAACCCAAAACTTTTTTTTCACTGCACAGAATGGACAAGCTACAGTTTTTTTTGTATAATTATATACAAATTTAATAACACACTAATATTAATAACACACTAATATGTTCACTAACTGGCTGCACTGTTAAGTGAATGGAGTGGCCTATTACTGCCCCTGCTCACATGCACTCTGTGGATAACCGTATGAATAGTCAGCAATGCACTGCCTGTTGATTTAAGACACTACCTTTTGATACAGTCACATAATTGCCTGTAGCTATTTCAGCTCATTACACCAGAATGGGATTTTCAGACCAGTGTAAACCAATGGTTGATTAGACTTGAAAGGTAAACCTTTGTTAAGCCTTAATTAAACCTATGTTTAATATATTGTGTTTTGTTTTGTGTCTTTTGTTTTGCTCCGTAAAAAGGGCCAAGTGCAGTGCTGGCTATAGTCATGCTTGACTGAAGAGCTGTTTTAAAAAAATATTGTCCAAATTTGCATGCCTTTATAATAGATCTCATCTCAAGATGTTGTTTTATGTATTAAACCTGGGTCAAAATTGGTGTTCCAAGCACAGTGAAAATGACTCCCAGTAGGAGAATTGTTTTCCAGGAGTATTTCTCACTTCATGCCGGGTTTTTTTGGACAGCCCAAGGTGATCCAGAGATCGCCCTCCTGAGATTGTGTTTTTCCACCCGGCAATCTATTTCCTGTTTTACTCCATTGTATGATAAAAGCAGCAAAACTCTGTGGTCATCTTTCACTCCTGTGGAAGCCTGAAAATATGTGCAGCGTGCCATTATGAGCCATTTAAACTGAATAAATCTAAACACTGCAAAGAACCAGCTGTATTCCATGATTGTGCTGTTTCTTATTAGCCGTGCTTATAGAGACATGAATCAGTTATGTGTGTGGATGTCAATTTTGATACAGGGAGATTTGGATTAAATATCACATGATGTTTTTTTTTTAAAGTCTTGGAGCTCTTTTACATAAAGACATGTATGTGTGTGCATCTCTTTCAGCCTACAGCCCTGCCCCAGCAGAACTTCTCCATGCATGTGGCTGTGCCAGTCACAAACCCCAACGCCATGTCCTACAACCCCGGGGCCTCTTTGGGCAGCCAGAACCTGTCAGCCGCCACTTCCTCTCTGAGTGATGGTGCCATGCTGTCTCCACCTCAGGGTTCCCTGCACAGAAACGTTGTGTCCGCCGGGCCTCCACAGAGGCCTCCCAGTACAGGCAGTGCAGGTTAGTGCTATTCCCTTAACGTACTTTAATTTCTACCACGAAAAGTAGGGCGGTTTTAATACTGTCACATCTTGGATTTTGTAATGGCTTATGTATCAAAAATGTTTTTCTTTTTCTTTTTTGTTTTCTGTGTTAATTCTTTGCTTTTAACATTCAATACAGATGTTGTTTTTTGTCTCAGATAGTGAGATCTGACAAAGGAAGTAACAATGAAACAGTCATGTTTTTTTTCCCAGCTGCTATGCACAGACATCTGTATGGTTCTTGAAATTGCTTTGTGTTTCACACCTTCTCAACACTGGCATGAGTGGAACGGAAGTGAGATCAATTAGTAGTCTCCTGGAAGTGGTCTCCATGACGACAGCAGGCTTTAATACCGTCTGATCTGCTCTTTAAGCTGGTCTGACAGCAGTGGGCTCTGTGGCTGGGTAGCACCAGCCCTAGTGTGAAGTGTAAGAGACAGACAGGCTGCGAAATCGAAAGCAAAACGAGTGTTTTACAAACAGTGAATACATTTTGATGTATTTCATAAACATTTATCATGACAGCAAACACAAATGCGATGGAAATACACAGATAATTGCATCTGTAGATTTACACTGAAATTTTATGATAAACCTTGTAACCTGTAAATCCGTAAATAGCTGTTTTGAATTTGGCCCTTATGCGCTTTATACATCTTAAAGTTAAAACACGAATGTTAAATGCATGTTTTTCTGTACTGGACACATTAGTCATCCTTTTATCTCTGTTGCTATGTAGGAGGGAGGCATGATGGTAGTAGAGTGCAAAAACACTGCTACACTGCATCGTTGCAAAAAGTGTTTGATGTTCCAACAACACCCATTACTGACCTCAGCAATACTTAACCACTCACCCTCCACAGGCCAGCACATGCTCTCTGGAGTTTACACTCCACAGCACAAATACTGCTTGAAATCAGGATGGCAAGATTCGTTGTAGCATTTCTTGTATAACTGACTTAAGAGAGATGTTCTGGTTCAGGTTCGATTGTATTTGCATTTTTATTCTTTGATGTTAGTGAGCTAGGATCACTTACCTTTGATTGCCTTGGAGATGAACAAGATGCGAGATCTATTTATTACAACCAATATAGACAGTTCATGAAAAAATGACAGTAGAAAATCTTTGCTGCTAGAAAACAGGAACTAAAACTAGATTAATTAACAAGGAAAAAAATGTGAGTGGTGCATTTGCAGAAATTGCATGATAGGGTGTTGTGGGTGGTTGCTAGGGCATTGCTTTGCAGTTGCTAGGGTATTTTATTACATTGTTTATAGATTACTACGGTGTCCAAGGATATTGGTTTGTGATTGCAAAGAGTTTTTGAATTTTTAGCATGTTGTTATGCCGTTGCTAAGGTATTCTGGATGGTTGCTGTGGTGTTGAAAGTCTGTATAATTTTTGTCCTTTAATGTAATTGCATAGTATTATTTTTTCTCAACCATTTTATCGACCACCGGGTGAAAATGAATTCTGATTGCTTAGAAAAGTAACAACACCTCTACTCAGCCCACATGCTTTGGGGTATCATTTAGGTTGGTGAATGCCCAAAAACAGTGCCGTTTAGGAGTTCTGCACTGTAAAACTATATGCCCTATAAACAGTAAAAAATAGTGATGTGTGTTTTTGCAGATTATCAGTTATCATTCTAAAAATGCTGGAAAATTTTTATTTGTTTGATATGCTAAATAGAGGAGGGTGCTGTATGTGAGGGCTGGCCCATCACGCGCACATGTACTCACACATTCTGAGATGAAGGATACAGATGGTTAATCATCTCATTTTGTGCATCTCATTAGGTGACATGCTGGGCACCCCAGAGCTCGCAGTGCCAAATGGCATCGGCTCCAGCCCAGCGGGTGAGTCCTCAGGGGTGACTGCACCAGCCACGCTGAGCTCCTGAATCAATAGATGTATGTTTTGCTGGGATTTCTGGATGCTGTTTTTAAGTTGCTGGTTCTATAATTGAATGATTGATGCTTTGATTTGTAATAGGGGATATCATAATATTGGCCCCTGCTCCCCATTTGATCAGATAGTCAAGTCTCCCTCATTGTTTCTTCTCTGCTTAGAAAACAACCAGCATGTTACAGTAGAGCACACCATCCCCTCCTCCTCTCTCTTGATATTTGGAAATCTAGGCCAAACTGTTATGAGCTAGTGATGGATGTCGAGGTGACTATGCCCTTTATAAGGACATCAGAAGGATGTTATCAAGTGTTTTTCTATGGCTTCTCAAAAAATGGCATATTATGATTATCATTTAAAAAAAACATCAGAGGTTGTGTCATGGACCTTTGAGCTGCATTTTCTGTCAAGATGGAAGAGCATTAAGTTGTGTTTGTGGGATTCTGTTAGTCTCGTGTTGCGGTTTCGAGGGTGAGGGGAGCCGTTTGATTGAGCGGCTGTAAACAGTCATGTGATGACGGAAAATGGCGGCAGCTGCGGCGTCTCTGCCCTGCTGCTTGTGTGTACACACACTGTCAAGTCATGAAGGACGCGCACAAGGTCATCTGTCCAACTGTTCCTCCCTGACAGTTACAAATACAAGGGTTGCCTCCATTCTTTAGCGGGCTGCTCTGTCTATGTCACCAGTGAAGCAGGGCTACTTTTTCAACATTACAAAGCACCCCAGCACCAGAGCTTGACTGCTGTAACAGCCAGGCCGAGAGATTCATGCTCTCTCATGTGAACTTGAAGGTTTCTCCTGCCCTAATTTGTTTTTCCTGGAAAACTTTGTGAATATGCAGGGCCATCATCAGGGAGAGGGCCCATTAGGGTCCCCTGTGGTACGCTCTACTCAGGGGGCTTTGGTGGGGCACTTCTACAAAGGCAACAGGCCTGTGCATAAGGTTTAGGTTCCTTTGTGCCTGCGTATGTTTTGCCTGGTGAACGAAACAGTTAACTGTGTTCCAGCAGCTGATTCAGACAGGCAGGTAAATAAACTCAGCATTTCCTTTAAGGCCTCGGCCCCCTGCCTCCATCCCTCCTGCCCCCCTTTGAGTTTCCTTCCCCCTATTGACAGGTGCATCTGTTTTCCTGGTACTGTGTCAGTCCTTATACGGCTGGTGTAAGCCTGCTAAATGCCTGACCCAGCAGAACTCTGCAAGCATTTGGACCATGACATCCCTCTAAGGCACAATGACCAGGCAACCTGTCATAAGCATTCTGTGGTGCTGAGAGGCAGGGACAGGTGGGATTTAACCATCTTTTAGCCAGCTGCCCTTATGCATACATAGATTTGCTTACTGAGTGTGACCGTGTCTCACTCAATTGAATACACAGTAGGACACCATAAGAATAATATTGACTTTCCTATGAGACAGTGTATAACAGTCAGAGTTTTTATGGTAATGAATACCTCAGTATATATTTTTATAGGCACAGTAACATGGAGCAGAATTTATTGCCATTATGCACCCACAGTTTTTTCTTTCTGTTAGTCTTTTAGTAATTCTCAGACATTTCTGAGTCACTCCTCACTAACATAGTCCCTGTGGGGCAGTTTTATGTCTCTGTACAAATAACATTCAGAGATCTGAAACGGGTGTTGCTAGACATACAGTAAATGGCATCTGTGCTTTAGCCGACAAGTGCTGTGTCCTAATGCAAAGATTCGTAGTGTAAATGATTCAAAACAGAATACTTTTCAGATGTTTAAACTTGGCTGTTAATGCTGTCTTCATAGCTTGGTGTAAAAAAAACAGATAAGAGAATACCATTTTTAAAGCAGGAATACAGATTAAAGAAACTTTGGCAGTACATTTCTCTGATAAATGATGTTAAATGTAATAAAAATATAGAAATATAGAAATAATAGAAATAAAAAACAATAGCAAATAGAATTGTTTAATAGAACAAATACAATTGCAGCTGTATGTCATTGATTATATATTTTAGGAGCCAGGGAATGTTTTATTTTGTGATTAACTTGACCTGTACTGTTTGGTACTAACATAAATGTCATCCCACAGTTTTGACTTCTAACAGGTGACAAGACTTCCATGTCCATGGGCAGACAGAACGCAGCAGGGGGTAGCCAAGTACAGCACAAGGAGCTTCTCAGAAAACGTTACTTGCTAAATGCAGTGAAACTGGCATAGGTGAGGGATAGAGAATTAAATTTAGGTACTGGATGTACAGTGCTTAGTTGGCAGTGACATTATGGGGTGTGGCAAGGAGCGTGTGCCCAAGGATCTCAGGGCTTTGGCTGTCTGGTCACATAGCGGAGGCCTTTGGCTCTTTGATCACATAACGCAGCTGTTGTTTGTTCCAAACAGCCTGGACCAGCGTGGCTGCTTTGGAGAGGAACAACTTTAGTGCTCCTGTCAGATGGCCATTCCTTGCATACTTCTGATTTTTTACAAGCACAAGGCACAGGGAGAGCAGGGACATCTCAGAGCACAGCCGGAAAGGAATTCGGCTCACGGCACTCTTCCTCTGCTGTCTCTCCCCTGTGTAGAGCGACCTCATATTGCCCGAATGAGTTGAGCAGAATGCTCTGATCACCAGTTAAGCCAAAGGAATGGTGAAGAGGATCCAAACGTTAATCCAAGCACATACACTGACTCTCCACTTCAAGGAAAGAAAGCTTTTTCTCCATGTTGACATGCCCAGCTGGGGTGCAAACGAATCTTTTTGTTTGTGAAATATCAGACTCTTGTTGTAGCACGATTCATTTTTTCTTTTGAAACAGTTTGGTGTGTTACCTAACCATGTACAGTTGCTGGAGGTCATGATGACTCATCAGCACTCTGTAACAAAATGGCTTAGTTTGCTCGCAGAGTTCTCTGTTATGGTAGAGCACCAAAGTTCCAGTCGAATGTTTGGTTTTGGATCATCTTCATTTTAGGTTTCATTTTGCTCTCGACTGGTGCATGCAACAGAAGGCCTAGATTCTGTTAAATCAGCCAGATCTCATTGTTGACTAACAATTTATTGGCAGTGTTTTTTTATTGACATGGAGAAATCTTCTCAAATAGCAAATTCCTAAAAATGAAACCAAACCATTTAGCAGTCTTCATACAGATTATATATACTTATAAGCGCTACGCAGACACTTGCAGTTGTACTTGTACTCTACAATAATACAATGACATATTGCAATTCTTTTTTTACAGTACATACTTGTGATTCTTATATGAATATATATTTATTATGTCTTAATGTGGTCAGTTTGCTGTATTAGACAAAAGTTTGTGTGTTTGCTGCAGTATCAGTTGATCTGTTAATTGAATCACAATTTAAAACATTGTAAAATATGTTATCAGGTAGTTGGTGATACCATACACAATATATTGGTTTTTTTTTATAATGGAACAGTGAATGTAGTGAATTTCATTGGCATAAATCACTTTTTCCCACAGTATAGTGTTTTGATCCTAATATCCTTCGCTATATGGATCACAATGTACTTTCCTAATACTGATTTTATATTTGCTGTGCAGTTGGATGGCTGCCTTGAAATCAGAAAAGGTCAAAAGTTTAGTACATTCTAAGCCTGAATGAGAAAACTGGCAGCTATGGCAAGGCTGGCTGTAGACATCAGTCTATAGATGCTTTAGTTGAGTTTTTTTAGCTAGTTGTCCCAGCTAAATGCAGCGGCTGTCCTGGTTCTTTAAGCACAGGTTGTGTGTGTGCGCATTTGTGTGTGTGTGTAAAGGCGAAATGGATACAGCGTAGCACAACCCACTCATGGCTGAAGAGCCTGCAGTTTCAGAAGGTGAACTAGTCCTTGATGCTTTGTGTCTCAATCTCTTTTGATCCAGGAGACTTCGATCATCTCTGTCTTAACAGCACCACTTCTAAGGTCTGTCTAAGCATTTGTATTTCACAGTTGTAGAAAGTCAAAGGTGGAGAAACTACAGTGAAATAACTGAGGTGTCTAAACTTAAAGACATGGGGATTTTTAACATTACATAGGCAAAGTACAATATACATAATGTTTATCTTGGATTTTTTTATGTACGCATGAATATGAATTGAAGGTACACATACCACAAAGACTTAAAAAAAGACCCCAGATGTAAAAGTTAAATGTGATTTTGTCTTTGGATCACAGAGGTGTGGTTGATACATTAGAAGACAGATCCCACACATTCAATTAGTGAATTACAATAAACTTGGCACTACAAGACGGTGTGTCAGAAACACCTTATTCAAGCTGACAAGAACCAGCTTTCGGCTTTGCAGATTACACCAAAGTTCCTAATGCGTGATGGTGCACAAAGAAGAAGTGATGCAAACATAATTGTTCCAGAAATACATCATTTATGTTTTGATGAGCACCAATTAGCAATGTGATGAGCTGATCTTTAATTCAGTTTTGAGTGTGATGCAGCGTACACAGATGTGCTTTTGGCTGTTCAGCACCTCTTTTAAAAACGAGACATTGTTTCAGAGAGCTTGGAGTTGTCTCTCTGTTATGCAACGTGCCTGGAAGCTGCCCAGCTTCCGTCATTAATACTCAAGAATTATACGCTTTTGAAGAGCAATTACAAGCCCTGCTTGTGTATAAGAGGAATGTTTTTCGAAAGAGCGTTTATGTGCCAGTTTCTTTGCCGTGTCTTAAGGTTCATGCCATCCAGATCTCTTAATAGCGTCTCCTTGTTTCAATTCCTTGTAGAGGCATTATAAATTATATTTATTTTTTGTACAAAAGGGCTCTCCAAGTAAAATATGAATTGGATTTTCTTGGCAATGGCAGCTGGAACTCTTTCCCCAGCTCACATTGTTCCTGTGCATGATTTCCGGAGCCAAAACAATATGGCTGCACCCGTTAAAGAGGTGCTGTTCAGCCTCATTAATTAAGACTATAATTAGAATTTGGACTCTGTTCCTCTTAATCTATTAGGAAGGCGAAGCTTTGATTCTGAAATCCATTAGTCTTTCCTCATTCATGCATACTTTTCCCTTTCGAAGACACTGCGCTGCTCAAGGTAATGATGACTTATTAATCGTTAGGACTCATCTTGTGCTTGTCAAAACAGCCTGCCTTTGAAAGAAAACTAATTATTTGTTTTTTAAAAGCAGGCTGTTATGTAACCATGCTCCCAAAGGATCCAGCATTACTCAGAGCTGAGTAAGAGACTTTGGTTAAAAAAATTAAACTGCATTGTTTTAGACAGCAATGTGATAACGTACCACTCATCTGTATTCTGTGATCATTTAAGTATTTTGACACTGGGCATGAGAAGAATATGAAAAGATTCAATGTGGGACGTTGACATGATCTTTTAGAAGCAAGAGGGATGGGGTGCTGGTAACAACTCAGAACCAGAGCAGTTTATGTTTCAGAAGGGCCTCAGTTACACATTTCATTTCAGAACAGACACCCTTTTCAGATGCATTTCAGTGTAATGATCTCATCCTCCCTCCTTTCGATCATTATCAGAGTAATGTACTGCTGATATGCCTTTTACAGTAATTAGACCATGTTTTCCTCCCTCTTAAGTCTGGTTTCACACACTCCAGGGCTCACATTCATGCTATATTTCCTGTTAATTGAGTAAACATTTACAGTACCAGTCAAAAGTTTGGACACATCTTTTCATTTTTATTAGTGCTATTTTAAAATATTAGTAAAGTCATCAGATTCATACATAAATGGACATGAGAATTATGTAGGGAACCAAAAATGTTAAACAAAACAAAGCCGTCTAATATTTTAGATTCTTCAAAGCAGCCGTCCTGTTCTTAGATTACAGCTCTGCACACTCCAGGCATTTTGTCAGCCAACTTTATGAGGTACCCACCTGGGATGCTTTTTAAACAGCAATAAAGACTTTCCATGTATGCTGAATACCTGTTGGCTCCTTCGCTATGCAGTCCAATCACTCAGGCATTTAACTGGTTCTCTCAGTTATCAAAAATGTAATGTTAGTAGAACTTTTTAACTTTATATATTATATATATCAGCAACATTATTCTTTAGTTGTTCATGGAATGTTTTAAAAAGTTACACATTTACAAATTATTGTTCTCATAACAAAGCAATAACGTTAATACAACGTCTGAAAAACTGGACATTTTGAACGTTCCTAGAACATTCAAGTTTTTTACTTAATGGAAACATTAGGGAAATGTTCTTACAGCCTAAAATTGTTTTTCCCACTGTTTACCGTCTTCTTCCCACTGTTTACTGTAGACTCTCACATTATCTCTGTCCATAAAACAGAAAACAAAATTGATTCTCAGATGATAAACGTGATTATCAGTAGTACAAGATGTGAGCATTACTTATATGTTTCCGTCCCTCAGCAGAGGCGTGGAGATGCAGTAAGTGCAGGCTCTGCTCTCTGATGATGGCCTTCTCTCTCTCACTGTCCCAAGCCCCCACAGGAAATGAGCACTGGGTGGGGGGCAGAAAAAGCCCCATGACTAACATTTAATAAAGCTGCTATTACAGAGAAAACACGGAAATGACATTGCATTTCTCTGCATGTGCAGGCAAACAAAAATAAAATGGACCTTTTCTTCAAACCAGAGAAGTTTTCACTTGTTTGCTTTGAGGTTGTTTTATTGCTAAGAGATTTTTCATACAGACAAGATAAAACGTTGAAACTGTGACCTCAGCAGTGATTGTACTTTTGGGTTTAAACGCTGGCCAATTGTAATTCCTGTGTTTGTCTTTGGAGGTTACACATTGTGTGAGTAAATGACCCATGATTGTTAGAGAATATTTCAGATGGTTGTGTGAAGGAACTTGCTAACAATGTGAGCCAGCAGATGGTAGAAAGACATCTTTGTAATGCCTTGACATTTCACGAAACCAGAGACCCACAATATATATAGTCACAGGGTCAGTCAGGTGCACTCTTGATGGATTCATCTGTTCTTTCTCATGTGATGACTTCATCCTCGCACAGATTTTCAGTATTTGTTGTTGATGTTCCACAGACTGACGTTCAGTCTGTTATAATACATTGTGTTCCTCTCGCTGTGCTTTTTAGGGTCAGTGCAGCATTTGTTAGCATTTTGCATGCTGATTTTTAATGGATCCTGTTTTCTGATTCAGCAGGAATAATGAAAGTAGCTTTAGTTCAGACAAAGAATTCAGTTCAAAACTTGGACTGCCAAAGTGCACCAAATGTGAACACATACCACCAAAGTTTTTAGATTTCTTTTCCAAAATGGAAGTTTAATTGCTTTTAATAGCAGTGAATGGCTGCGCTCAGTTGTAATGACTTTAGCCATTCACTTTTTAAAGAGCTTAAGTCACACTACATTTGTTAAACTGAATTGCTTTCCTCATCCTGGGACGCTTTGACACCGTTGTACACCAACAGAACCAAAGGCTCATCAATTTTAAAATTTATGTTTTATTTTCGTAAATGTGCGGGATAATTACCAGGGTCTTATTAGAACTTTCCCAGAGGGTCGGGAACACTTAACGTTGCGTGCTATGAGATACTATGACTGCAGCTGGGAAATGGCATGTCGTCAGATCGACTGATGGCTGTTGGGGATTGGTCGATTAGAGCACAATCCCATGATGCTTTCTGTCTGTATCTGTGTCTCAGCAGGAAATGGCTTCGTTAACCCGAGGGGCTCGCCGGGGCTTCTGGGTACACCCAGCGGGAACGGACTGGGTAAAGTCATGCCTGCAAAGTCACCACCACCACCGGGGGGCAACATGGGCATCGGCAGCCGCAAGCCAGACTTGAGAGTTGTCATTCCACCATCCAGCAAGGGCATGATGCCTCCCCTGGTGAGTACAAACTTTAATACACATTTCCTCAGAAGACACTTCTACACACTCTCTCAAAGCTGTCAGTCATGTTGATTATTCATTTGCTCCGAATCTACTCAGTGTGTAAGATCTGGGTCCTGAAGCAAAACCAGCTGAGAACCACAGCTTTAAATCAGTATTCATAATTCTAACCCTTAGAGAGCGTGATCACTGACAGTGAAATTAAAGTGGAAACAGTGTCACAATAAGCAGACCAGTGGAGCAAAATATCTCCAAGACCAGGTACCCTCATTCTCTTCTATTATTCATGTAGAAATTAGAGGGCCTCTTAAATGATTATAATTAAGGTGCAGAGAGCTCTGGCCACATTCTGCACCTGAGGCTACACCGGCTGTCAGCCTCATAAATCACTAAAATATAAAACTGGAAGCGGAAAAATGAATATTATTATGATTACATTTAAAAATGGTCAATAAGTTGTTCATTTTAACAGTAAGAGCTGCTCAATTTCCACAGCACAGCCCGAGTCTAGTCTGGTAAATGGCATCGTAGTTGCATAGGGTTCCATCATCTCAGTATGTAAGCATGTATGTGTATTGAATTACATTTGGGCATCTGGAACTGGTACAGTCATGAATCAAAACAAATTCCACATGCCAAGCTAGTGGTATCTGAAGTCATCACTAGTAAGAAACCCAGAGGATTATTCATTTGTGTATATTTGCGTATACGTCGTATGCCCTTTCCGTGTGTGTGTGTGTGAATAAACTTCCTCAGACAGACAGACTAAAGCAGGGCCTGTAAATGTGCCTGCAGACAGGCTGTCATTAGAACATAATGGTATTAAATTAATCACATCGCAGTGTGACAGAGTTGGGATGAAGGCTTAATCAGAAGCCCAGAGTGTGAGCCAGATAATATCTTGTCGCCCTTGTCGTGTCTCCCCACTGTTATTGATTGAGTGCTGGTATTAAGACGGCACTGGCCCGGCACTACGTACTATCTTCAGTACTGTACAAGTCCACACTGTCAGCTGGATCTAAACAAAAGAACTTATGCTTACGATAAGGGATGATAAATTAAGACCCTTAAAATCCGTACAACTAAGTTATCTGACGATTTAAAATGGAGAAAAACACAGAAAACAGCTGGTTCTCTGTTGGATTAGAGTTGTGCCAAAAGCATTCAATGTGTCTTTTGAAGTATCGAATGGAGAAATGAACCGAGAAAGAACAAAAACATGTTAAAACAGAGAACATGACCCGAAAGTCACAACTTTAGAGCTGGTCTTCAAATAAACAGCATCCATTCTTAACACTTTTACTGTGAGTTTTTAGTTAAGCTCCTTAATATTGTTGGAATTAAGTCACTTTTGACATAAGCCACTTGTCTGGGCAGGCCTTACAAGAAAAGGTTCTCATTGGCTAGTGAGAAAAGAACACATATCTGCTCCTCTAGTAGATTTACACTAACCTAATCTCATACTTCTCGTCCTGCTACATTTTCTACTTCTTATAGTTGCCTAGTGCTCACAATCCTTCTCTTGTGAATAATCAATTAAATCTAGGATTGGGCTATTGAAAGCAAAATGGATTGATGTAGCTATTGGACAGACAGAGTCTGTGAGGTGAAAGGTTAAGTACATCTTAGCTGTGAGGTCAAGCTCCTCAATGATTTTTTTCCAGGGAGTTAAAAAAACAATATTACTTTCTTCTGCTTACCCTTTGTCTTACATTATCCTAATTGCTAAATGTCAGACAAACCACGTGGCCACAGGAAATAAAAACGTTGTGCATTTAGTGGCGATGAATTTGACTCTTCATTTGAATTTGACTCCAAATTTGAATTTCCAGTTTCATAGCAAGTAACCTGAGGCAGCGTTAGTTTCACGCTTCGGGCTCTAAATTTGAATAAGTTAGTTTAAAGGCACGTCCCGGTGCGAACGGTGGGCTGACCACGCTACACCTGGGCCTGTACTGACACCTCATCTGCTCTTTTCTGTTGGAAGCAGTCAGAAGAGGAGGAGATGGAGCTGGTGAGTCTCTTGGAAAGGCAGTGATTGAGCTATTGGTTTGGTTTGAAAATCACACAGCTTAAACTATCACAGCCGCACTAAGTTCACCACTGCTTGAACTGCAGATAAACTAAACCAGATTAAATGAACTCACAAGCATTGTGTGTGACTCACACTGCATGAGCCTTTTAGGGAAGTTCATAGGAGCCACAGTATGTTCATACATGTTTGTTTATATTTATGTTTGTGAAGTGAAAAGTGTGGTGGGAGAACAAGTGAATGACAGAATCTCCAGAATCCACAAAACTTGTGTATCAGTAATTATTTAATACCTCCCTGAGGCCTCACTGATATATCTGGTACAGTATCAGTTTATTTTCCATATGCCGAGTGAAAAGTTTAAACAATCTTAAGAAACAAAATCCAAATAAAACATTTGTGCAGCCCAGAAATCCGATAGCATTTCTGAGTATTTCCTAAACACTTATCCTCTGTAATGTTTCTGTTATTTGGCCTGGATAGTGATTACTTGACTTAAGATGATGTCATTGAGATCAGTTCAGGGTCCAGAATGAAATCATTTGCCGAGGAGAACAGCCAACTACAGTCAGAGCAAATGTTTTCACTAGCTAAAACAATCTCAAGTAATGTCAATGCATTTGACAACAGTGAAACTAGTACTTAAGAATGACCCACTGGCTTTAACATAAATAACAAACATAAATTAACATACAATTTTCAGTTATTTATTTTAAAAGAGAACTTTAAATTGAACACAATTGTTTCTGTTGGTTCTGTTCTGTCCCTTTGGTACGCATGGGAGTATACCCAGAAAAGTTTCTTTAAGAAATTTCAACGAAACCCCTCTCAAACTCTGTATAAACGAAACTATTATCTGCCTCAGCTTTGAGTAAAGTTGAGCGTGTGTGTGTATTCACTGCATGTATACCCGTATGGCTTGGGGTCACTATGTTATTGCACTGCATGTTGATTGGTACATTGATAAGAGATTTACTCTAGATTTACTGTAATTTAGTGCATCACATTTTTTTGACACTATTATGACAAAGTAGACAGTGATTAAACAGATCATTGGAGACACTAGGATCACCGAAGTGTCCCTTCAGAGATGTACAAGGGTTTGATTTTACTTTTATTTGCATTTGTGTGTGGAGTAGCTTATATATTCACATGCTTAGACACAATGTGAATTCCTTACCAAAACAGCAGTGACCTTATATGGACAATATACAGATATGCCACATACTGTATAAAGGAAGCATTCTTAAGTGTGCTGCTTTTGTAAAGCTTTCAAATTAAAAGTTTAGCTGACGGCAACCTGCAAAGCTCAGGAGATTTTATTCTCCAGTGAATCTACAGTGCCCCTTATTGGTAACCAATGGTATTACTACATGATCTCCTGATCCAAATACTTCCCATAGTGTGTATTCTTTGGTGGGATTTCGATCTCATTAACTTTGTGTGTTTGGTCCTGTGTACAGAACACCCAGAGGATAAGCAGCTCTCAGTCAACCCAGTCTCTGGCCACACCGGTGGTCTCTGTCACCACCCCCAGTCTGCCACCACAAGGCCTGGTCTACTCAGGCATGCCCACTGCCTACAATTCTGGTGAGTCTATGAACACACAATACAGTAATCCATTGCCTTAAAATGCCATTCCTTCATTCCTCATATTTATTTTAATTCTTCTTAAATGTCATCATTGAAAGGACAACACTACACTTCTTGGCACAGTCCAGCTCCGGGCACTGCTACAGAAATGTGTTTTTGTGATTTATAAACTGTGTTGTTGATTGTTGATTGTGTTGTTTTGCTGTAGAATACCCCCTGAGCAGTGCTGAGCTCTCATCTCTGCAAGGCTTTGGCTCTCCAGGGCTCTCTATAGGCTCAATGTCGGCATGGCAACAGCATCAGCTGGGCCAGGCAGCTCTCAGCTCGCTGGTGTGAGTAATGTAGATGTTTGCAGCCACACACAAGCACACATGCACACACAGTTTGCAAAAAACGCTAATGTTTGGAATATTTTGTAGAGAGTGGTGATAGATATACTTAAGTAATAATATCAGAATGCTAAACAAAACTCTTAATGATCATAAAAATCAGCTTAATTTTCTTTATCTTGAAATTTTTTTCTGTTTAGTTTGGGGTAAATTGTGACCTGGATATGTTTTTGATATTTACCAGAGCCCTATACATTCATATAACGTAAACATGTCTCTGTATGTGCATAACTCACATACTGATTCTATAAAAAGATTTTGAAATGTTTTGTTTCCATTGCCTTAAATGAAAGCTTTTATTTAAACGCAATGGCTGTGCCATCAAAACATTACCGAACTGTTTCCGTCACATTCTGGCAGGCACGCTCTAATTACATACCTCCCTCTAAAATGATTCAGGTACTGTTCTGTTTCAAGTACCATTGAGTAAACAGATGGAGGGAGGGATATTAATTTTTTTTAAGCTTGCTGTGTCTCTGTGTTAGCCTCTTATACCTTAGTAGCTGCTAAAATACAGAATTAGTGCTTCGTAAACATGTATTTGTTTTATGTACAATTTTTCATTAAAAAACTTTTATTTAAACAATTTTCTATGTTTAGAGGTGGCAGCCACTTACCTCAAGGCCCCAGTCTCTCCATCAACACCAGCCACAACATCAATATCAAGTCAGAGCCCATATCACCTCCACGCGAACGTGTCACCCCGTCCGGCTTTCCGCCCCAGCAGCAGCCCTCCTCCGGTCGTCTGGATATGGGCCGCTCGCCTGTTGACAGCCTCAGCTCCTCCTGCTCCTCTTACGATGGAAGCGACCGAGAGGATCACCGGCCCGACTTCCACTCCCCACTTGGCCTGGGTCGACCCCCCGCCGGCGGGGCCGAAGAGAGAGAGAGTCCCACGGTCAAGCGCATGCGCATGGACACCTGGGTGACATAAAGCTGTCTGTGATCTGACCGCCAGTCAGTCACATGCAGGGCTGGGCAGGGGAATGGGAGAGAGGCGAGACAGCAGGGAGGGTCATTATTGTTATTATTCTATTGTTATTATTTAACGTCATTTACTTTTTTGTAAGTAGGTGGATGGTGATTGAAGATGTCCTTACATATCGAAATTAAGCAACTAAGCGGAGAGAGAACAAAAATCTCTAGTCAAGCAGTCCAAATAAACGGTATACTCATAAACAAGTGTTATCAGGTACTGGATACAAATTGAATTGTGTGAGAGTCCACATTTTATGACAACAAGATAAACTTTCTAAATTATTGTAGTCACTGGTGCAGTTTGACACTTGTAGCTGTTTTTCGCTGTAGAATTTGCAAGTTTCAATCAAAGAAGGTTTAGTGCCGGCTTTCTGTCTGAAGGTTTTTTGTCTGCCAGGCTCATGTATTAAACAATTTGTATCTGCACTCGCCCTTATGAAATATGTAATTTATTAATTTATTTAAAGGTAATTGACAATTACATAGATTTGGATCAGTTATTATGAGGGAAGGCTTGTATCTAAATTGAGATCACATTCCACCTCAGTCAAGACAGTAAATAACATAATTAAAATGTCTCTAAATTAAATGTGCTCTTTTTAATCAGTGGCTAAATTTTCAATATATTGGTGAAAAATACAGTTTGTGTTTTTGATAAATGGGAAGTTAAAGGAAGCCCAATGGATTTAGAGACAGCTCCAATAACTCAGTGGTAACACAAGCCAAAGCCTCTGTGTCATTTTGTTGTACTGTAGGTTGAGAATTTTTAGCATTTCGCTTTTAATGTTTGTTTCATATTAGTTCTGTCATAGTGTGCATTGTTACAAATGTTGGAAAAATGATAAACATGCAAAGCAGATCTTGAAACAATATCTAAAGCCATGAACACTTGCTGTTCTGTTTGTAAATTAAAGATTTGAGCCAAACATTTTTTTGTTATGTATATAGCAACTTTAATATATATCACTTTCGGTGTAAGTACGTATGTATTGTACCTTCACCAGATTCAAGAAAAAAGTATATTTTTGTGGATTACTGCCAAGTTTACAAGGCGAGATCCTTATTAAGTAGAGTATTCACTGGTTAATATTTACTATTTTGTTAACTATGCTGTACTTCAAATCTGACTATTATTGGTGATCATCAAAGTGTTTGTTTTGTTAAAAAGGTTGTTTTTGGGTCGTTTACCCTTTAATGGTGGTGAATGTCTGTCCATAAGAAATTGTAACAAAAGAGCTTATTCAAGCTCAACTTCTTTTTTGTAAAACGATAATCGCCATGCTAAGAAAAATGGTCGCTTTTCCTACAACTGTTTTGTGAGGGGATTAGCCTGCAGCTGCTGAATACACTGCCTAGAACTCAGCTTAGATGCACTATACATTCATCCCCACTCCAAGATATGTTTCTGTCCAGAAACATTCCTACAGTTTGTGTAGAAGTTTAATTTCAATTAAGTCCCTCTTCAAATGCACATGTGCTCATGTTGTAATTCAGATATTGTAAATACTGTAATTTTAAGTAACCTGAAACATACATACATACATGCATACTATGTACAGAACATCTCCCCACTTATTTTGTGAATTGGCTCATCTACAGATTTCCTAATGTAATGGAGTCACCTTAGAAGGCATCAGTCACAATGCTCTGTATTGCTGGACAAAAGGGGGGCGCTGTAGCTCTCTCTGCTGTTGCTGTTTCGCTCTGTGTGCATATCCCTCCATTGCAGGGCTCTTCATGTACGGCTGTTTGTTTGTGCAGCACAAATGTCTGGTAGCAGTGGCCTCCGGTTTGCATCACACCTTGCTGCCCCTCAGGTGATAAACTGACAGGGGATTCAGCAGCTAAAGATGGAAATACTAGCAGTTGCAAACAGACTTGGACTTGATCTCTCCACAGGATTGCACAAAAGTTTGTATGTTCAAGTTTGCCATTGGACAGAAGGATGCTTACCTCTTTAGATTTGTTATGTATTTGGTCAATGTGTACACCAGTCACTTTTAGATACCTCCCTGCCCTTCTGAGCACCATAGTAACTGGCAATAAGCTGATATTAATCTATGCAGTCCCCAACCCACACATAGTCAGAAACACAAAGCATTCACATTGAAAGGATCAGTGAGATTCCTAAAAAAAGTGATGCATACATATAAAAAATGTATACATATTATAACATGCCCATTTGTCACACAATGTTGCCTAGTTCATGAACAAAGTGCTCTTTATTGAGCGGGTAAGAAAATGACTGTTAACCCTTTGTTCCTAAGTGCTCGCATAATAAGGTTACATATAAAGGCACACTGACTAAGTACGAAAACCAAGAGCCATGCAGTCACTGCTTTAGGTATAGCTTTAGAATTAATCTCAGATGTACAAGCTTTGTTGTCTCAGCTGAATTTAATAACTTGGAAACCCATTATAAAGTTGTATGATGTCTGTTGAAAATCATTTAAAGTTGATCACAATCAAAGCTTTTCAGGGTAGACAAGCAATAATGCTAGCCCAGTGCTCTGAAAGCACCGTGGATAAAAAAAAATGCACACACACTCAACATTAGTGCTTGATTAGGAATCAGGGAATTTTTAGAGTTTCTCTGCTACATGCACAATTAGAGCCTTATTCCAAAGAGTTGCTGGTGTTCTAAATCAAATACATCGCTCAACACATTTTAAATTCATCCAAACAAATTCAGCCTCACATTAGCAATCGGATGAAGTGTAGCTTTGTCCATGAGTCCCTACAAATGCACAGAAGAAATACATAATGATCTAAAGGGAGGAGGCTGTTCCTATGCTGCAGAGTGCTGTGTCTGAAATCACAAACTGTTGAATGTGAAAGAACGGGATAAAGAGGAAACAACAATTATGTGTTGCGTACTTTCTTCACTTTGCTGTGCAAGAGTACACTGCTTTGCTTATGGCTTTTCTAAACAGAATTATGTATTTGGTAATTGTTTGTAGTTAATAGTTCACTTCAAGCAGCTGTTCACGGTTTGGTTTTCAAATCGTTTGGCGGCACAAGCTGGACTTTGTTGCCATAAATGAAACAAGATGTTTCAAAAAGGAAAAAAAGGCAAAACATGAGAGAGACCTTTAAGTTAATCTGCATTATATTTCCCTTGAATGTGTTGTTTTATCTTCATTATACAATTAATATTCTAGTGAACTTTTTATTGAATGACTAAGATATTATGCTAGAGATTGTTGTACAAATTTGTATTCTGCATTCACTAAAGTAAAGATATTGGCTTTTATTGTGTAACATAGGTTCTCTCGCTTCTTCTGTGCTAACTGAAGTGAACAATTCTCTGAATTTGAGTAGACTTTGTCCACATGTGAAGTCCCAAACATTAGAATCTGTCCGCTTTATTAAAAATTTTATTGTACCCTCAATTACTCTATGTGCCTTCATGCTGCATCACTGAGAACTACACAATTTACATCAAACATTACATGTGGGTTATTGTTCCTAGACCTTCTAGTTTAGCTGTTTATTAACACTATGAAACACGAGAGATCACACAAGAACATTTGAGGCTAATCATAATCATTCAATGTTTTTAAAAAATCTATTATTAAAACGTCAAATGTCATTAGAGGCTCTTTAGGTTTATGGTAATGGCCGGACACAAGTTTCTAAAGGCTTATTTTATATACCCGTACAATATATTAAGCTGCCAGCAGGTGGCACCAACTTTGCATGCAATCAAAGAAAGTGCAGTACTTTTAAGTTTCACGCAGGTTGCCTGTTATGGGCCTTTTCATTTTATCAACTGCAAAACATTAAACCCTGCGTACTGTTAACTGCAGAAAGTTTAACCAATAAGTTTAACCAACTTAACCAATAAGCCAGCTGCACACCGTGCCTAACAACGCATCTTAGCTGTTGTAAATGTAGCCTATTGTAAACCACAGATTCACAGGGCTTATTATTATCATCATCATTAATAATAGTACACGGTTAATTATATACAGTATCTTGCAAGGTTTCATAACATAAACACAGCAACAAAACGCAATGGTATTGATACAAATATCCTTCCGCCAAGCAATGTAGTTCTTTCGGCATACAGATACAACGGCGCAGTAATACTGATATAATGATGTCACAAGTGCATGTTTATAGTGAGATTTACAAAGGCTTAGAAAGTGTTATTAAAAACCGGAACTGCCCATTTTATAATAGAAGAAATGTCGTGACAGGTAACCCGGACAGTCGCAATTAACAGCCGAAACTTGTGTAAGTGTTTGACTTAAAACACTTTTACTCCGCCCTACAAACACAAACCGGTCCAAGCAGACTGACAGACGAACTATCTGAGGACTTCAGTGCTCAGCCATGCCCATCACTGATTTTTAGAAATAAAGGTAAGAGCCTTTACTTACTGATATATACTTCACCATGGTAACCACGGATTTAGCTAAAGTTACCACAAGTAGTATGCTATATTGTACGATTTCCTTTGGCATTGAAAACCAAAAATTCTTTTGTGTCGTTTTGTTCATTTTTTTTAACAATGCTTGCTAACACGGTCACCTGTTTAATTGTGACAACACCTTTCATAAGTTTTGAGTTTAAAAAGTGTTCCTAAAATTGAGTTTTAAGTTACTTTTCTGTAAAAAAAAAAGGGTATAAAACTATAAATAATAAATAACAGCAGAGGTACTTCGCGTTAAACTTTATTTTGCGACGTTGTTTATGGCTTGGTGTTAAGGGTATAGGTGTAACTGCTTTACTAATGGCTTGCTTTGTGTTTTTGAGTCCTTTTATTTCTTTGAATGATGGAGTTGGAGGTCAGTTGTCGCATTGTGTCTGCTTTGCCAAGTTAGTAACTTCGCTTGTTGGCAGACTGAAACAGTTATCAGTGTGACTTTATCACAGTTATACTTCCAAGATGACGCTGGTCTGAAATGTGTTAACATAACCAGCACTTTTTCCTGCATACTTTGCAGTTGCACTTTGAGCGTGATATTGCAAAACTTTCTTCTGCTCCGTTTTGACCTAAAAAAGTCAAAAAAGTGATAACTGAATTCTATATAAAACTATATGCCATATATATGACTCCAGTGACATATACTGAGCTACAGATTAGTGTGTTTCCCCCATATTTCAATATTAATAATAAATGGTCATTTACAATTAGATTGATGATGCAATGCAACTGTTAACAGTGAAGAGTCAACTTTTCACACTGCTGAACTCTTTCTTTAGGTTGAGGATAACTTTGCACTTTCTTTCTGTCTCCGTCCTACAAGGTTTTTGTTATTGTGTGAAAAAAGTGAAAAAAGCATTAGAAATTGTTGTTGCCTGCTTTTTTGTTGAAATCATTATCATAAATTACAATCTAATAATCCAAGACTTTGCATTAAACAAAGTTTCCAGTGTCTTATCCAGAAGAAGTTATGTATCCCATAATGGCCACATCAGAGTCCTGTCTCAGTTCTGTTGAGAGGGTGGCATGATCTAAATAAACCAGTTTAAGCAGGACATCCCCAAAAGGCTCATGAATTTATTTTATAGACTCATAGGCCAAAAATGCCCCCTAACTATTATGCACGTCTTATCTGCGACAAAAGGATGATTTTTTGTGTTTAATGTAGAACAGAGTTCACGACTTTTGCCTCACAGTTTCTGTTTAAATTTCAGCTTAAGCGCAGTCTCTTCCGCAGTCATAATGGAGCAAAAGAAGAAAATCTGGCCCAACCTACGCGAGAAAGCCAAGCCCAAGTTCAATATGAAGATTGGAATGAAGGGTCTGGGGAAGAAGAAAAAGACACCCCTGAAGTACAGGAGGAGTATGTCTGTACCTGACCTCAGGTTCGGACCGCACGAGATGGTGGCTTTGGATGACCCCAGAGCACCTGATCAAGACATCATCTTTGGAAGCCGCATTGTTCCTGGTGACCTTGAAGATACAGCGAGTGAAACCTCTAGTATCACCTTTTCTGACCATATGCCATACTCGTACAGCCCAGCACCATCAGAGAGATCAATTCCTGTGGACTTTTCTAATTTAGTGGAGATCACAAGTGATAAAAAATTAGAGCGGCCAAGAAATACTAAATGGTATCTAGAAGATTCAGATATAGTGATACCTTCAGGAAGGGCATCACCTGCTCTGAGACTAAAAGACCCTTCAAACAAAGTGGTTTCAGCCATTATTAAAGCTAATGAAATGTCTGCACTGGCCACCACAGAGTCATCCTGCACTGAGGAGCAAGACTGCATAGCATGGCCTACTGAGCAAGAACTGAACTCATCACCAGAAATGTTTGTCATGGGATCTGCTGAAGACGTGGCAGATGTGAGTTATTACAAAGTTTAAAACTGATTCTATAATCATAATATTACCTAATACTTAAATCATACTGTTATTTGAATATCTATCAATTGTAAATGTTGAAATTATAATATTTACACATATTTGTAACTTATAAATTATATATATCAGAAATGTTATTAAGCTCTTAGTGGAACTTTTTAAAAATGTTACTGAATTAAAAAAATATTTGAATAGCATTCTTACAGCCATGCAATAATGTTAATACAATGCCAAAAAACTGGATGTTTTGAACATTCCAAGAACTTTCAAAAATTACATTTTAAAATGTTTTTGCTACCTAATGGAAATGTTAGGGAAACATTCTTACAGCCTAAACTTAGTTAGCATTCCCTAATTTCCTAAAACTTCCTAAATCTTTTTATTCAGGACATTCCAAATGAATCAAGTGACTTTGATACTGTCTTGCTATTGGAACAAGGTGAACAGAAGGTGAGTATTACAGTATAATGAAAAGTGTTGTTTTGAAAAATGGGCAAATAGCTTGCTGTGTAAAGGTTTGTGGGTTAGGATTTGTTTTTACCTCAAAGTCTCCCTGTTAAAAAAAAACAACGTAGAACTTCATGAATTCCCATACTAGCTGTATTCAATTCTTTCTTGAATTGTGTTTCATGCACATGTTTAAACAGTGTACATACTGAAGTTTTGTACCTTACAGAATTCAGCAGGGTTGAGTGACAGCCAGATTCTTCTATCACAGCAGAAGGTCCAGTATCTGCTCACTATCTACCTGAGGGAAGGCAGGAACCTGGTTGTCAGAGATCGCTCCGGTACAGTACTGGCTTTTGAAACAATAACTAATAGAGATAATAAAAGCATTGTTACACAGGGTGGTGTCTTAACTCATAGGCGTTTTAGGATCATTTGGGCTTTAAATGTGTTTCTCCAATTCAAGAATGTGTTTAGGTAATTAAAAGGAATTAGTCATGGTTTTAGTAGATTAGATCCTTAGTTTAAAATCAAACCTGATTCAACATAATTTTGCCTGTGTAAAAACTGCTTTCTTAGGATGGGTTTCCCAAATTCCCCAAAACGAAACCAAACTTAGGTTACTTTAGTCTGTTTAGAACATCTCTAGAACATGCTTTTTTCTGTGGTTTTAAAGACCCCATATTAACAACAGGCAAATATCAGCTGGTAGTTATTTACAGGTAGATTTTTTTAATCGTTTTTTTAGCATTGTCCTACATTGTGTTTGCAAGTCTTAGTGAGAGGCTGTGATCATTTGTAGTGTTGGTGACCATGCAGAGCTGTTCATTTCTTTAACCAGCAGGTATGATTCATAACAGGCCCGGTGCCATCCAGTCCTTGACATTTGTAAGCTGTTCTTAGACATCTGCCATTGTGATGGTTGCTGGTTTATGTTTTCTGAGCTCAGGTTCTTTAGCCACTGTGTTTTAATATAGATCAGCTCTTAATGGTTCATGGGTTGCTGGTCTGTTACAACATTGTGACTTTTGGATGTCTCTCTAGCTTTTTTTGTGAACTCATGCTTGGGTGTAACTAGAGGTGTTAACAGTTCTATTGCAGGTAATGATTTTTACTTGGCCTTAGTAGGCTTCATTTTGTAGCTTAACCTGCCTTCTTGCTGCCCTCAGTGTGGCCTTTATTTTAGCTTTCATTTTGATTTTTATAATAAACTCTGGTAATTTTTTTAAGGGATATATGTATATTTATTGATTCTTGTAGCAATTGTAATTAAACATATCAGTGCATTTGACGCTTGTTAGCTTACTGTTACAGTAAGTGGTAGCTTGCTGTTTTCAGGCAAGCTTGTGGTTTCACAGACAGGGTTTAGATTAAGCCTGGATTAGACCTTTAATAAATTTCAGACAATTATAAGATATTTCAGTAGCTTTTGTCTTAAAAAAACATGTAATGCCTTAAATATGCCTTAATAAACATTGCTTGTAGCAATGTGCATCTTGAGACAAAGCAATAGTGCTGATATACTTTAAGATATGTCAGTACAAGTTGCTTTCAGTTAAGACAGTTCAGACATGCATTTTAGTCTGAGACTAGACTTAAGCATTGTGTTGAATGACAGAACTTTCATACATACAAGATACATATAAGATCACAATTTGAGGGTCTTGCACTGTAAATAAGCTTTTAGCAACTTGTTTAATGTCTTGTCAGTTGCTCTTATGTTTTTGTTTTAAATTAAGTTATGAAATGCATTATTTAATAAAATAAAAGGAATCTTTATTTCTGCTGTTATGAATGTACTATAGTACCGCAGAAGGCGGGACTGAACCATTAAGGATGGAACGTATCCAAGTTCCTCCAGCTTGTCTGGTCTTCCTAAATCTGTAAAATGTGGTCGGACCAGATTGTCTGTTTTTCTGTATTCTTTCAGCTTTTCACAATCGTGTTGCATTCAAGAAAATAGAAAGCTATTTCCGGAAATATTGTTTGGATAATGTAAGGTATATTTTAAGATTAGTTTGGATAAATTAAGTCATCATATACTGTCCTCTATTCAAATGTTGTATACAGACAAAAGTAACTTCAGTTTTGTTATGCAAGCATAGAGAACCAAATGAGCTGGCCTGGTTTTTCCCAGCTACAGAGCCAATGCAAATAGTCTTGGTGAGATGTTGTTTCCTAGACATAGAATCCCCAGTGGCATGTTGCAAAACAAGTTAATGGGTTGTGGTTTGTGTTTTACCCTCAGCAAGGTTTATTAAAATCCTACAGGCAAATTATATTACCACATTTTCATTTGATAGTCTGAGCCGGTCTTCAGACGTAATGCCGGGGTATCTGGCAGGCCTGACCAAGCTGATTGGGCAGCTCATTTTCATGTTCAAAGTCACAGGTGTATGCCCAGAGGCTATTAATTACCTTCTCTACCTCATTATTTTTCATAATTAGAATATATTCCAGCGATACCCCACTCTGCCAAGTGAAGCTGATGAAATGCACGCTATAGACTGAAGTCAGGTTTATTGGTGGCTCCAAACAGACCAGATATTGTGTGTAGAATTGTGTATGCATTTACTTTAATTTCTTCAAAGCTTTTATTATATTAAAGCCCCCAGAAAACTCCGAATTGGTTCTTCCTTATTTGATGAATGAAATAATTACTTAAATATTACTAATTAATTTCAAATTAATGTATACTAATTTTGTAAGTAACTGATAAGAAACTATCCAAACTTGAATATGACTGATATCACCACGTATATCACAACACGACTGTCTATATCATAATAATAATAAAAACTGTGTATCCCGTAATGACACTAAAGACGTCTTCGTTTTTTGGGGGAAATTGCGACCTCCGGTGGTCATCAGTGAGAGTGACAGTCTCCTCTCCACTGCTCATCTGTACAACATAACAGAAAGTACTGCTCTAGTCACTTTAACCGAATGCAGCTGACAAATAATAATTTTTCATACACATAAATATTTGAACTTTTGTTTTAGTATTTTAGAATTTACAATTTTATTTAGAAAGTAACTTAATCCGTTATAGAGTTTAACTTTGATATTCTAAAGCTTGTTTCAAAACTTTATTTAAAAGAACCAACATTGATCCAGTCAGATAATTATGGAAGTTAACTTTTATCCTTTGTATTCACTCTATTTGATAAAAAAAAAATAACATTCTGATGTGGTCTGAATAATTGGTCTGCAGCCAGTTGCTTGCTTTCCTCGTGCTGGTTTCTGCATTTTGCCTGACACCCCACAGCGTGAAGGCGATGTTGCCCCCCCCCCAAGCTTCTCTGCTACCTAGACCTATATTTGCCTAACAATTACCACCAGGCTCACTTCCCGACTGACACTAACACCTGAAAAGTCACCCATGACTCCCCCTCCCCTTTTCTACATCCTCCATTTTCTTTCTGTTAATTTCCGGCATCGCCAGTCATGCCGGATCTCTTCCCTGGCTGCCGGAGCCCCTTTCTCCTGTCAAGCTGCCTGGAGGTTTCCTTGTCAGAGTCTGGCAGGGAGGAGCCGCCTCCTGAGAGGTTCATTTGGAGAGGAGATCTGACAGATCTGACAGTCTCTCCCCACAGGGCTTTTGTCATATAATTCCAGGCTCCCCGCAGGTTCTCTACAGCTCCCCTTTATCCAGCTATACAAATGAAGCGATGGATTTTTATTCTCTCATATTTTCCACTGTCCCACCAGCCAATCTGCATGCCGCAGCAGAGACAAAGCCAGACCGCTCCCTCCCCTCTCGTACAGACAGACACAAGACAGACTTTCTTAACAGGCTTTCGGATTAGCACGGCTTGCTCTCGATTTCTGGGGTTTTAATGCAGCAGCATTACATTAACAGATTGACGTTGGCTGTCTTTTTCATGCATTCACAATCAGCCAGCTCACATCACTGTAAAAGAGCCTCAATGTTCACCGTCTACATGCTAAGCAAGTGTCTTCTAGATCAATCATCTAGATTTTTCCCTGTCTGAGAGTTTGTGTGGGCATACCGTACCAGTATGCTTGTACAGTTTGATTAAACTTAGATGACTTCCCACCCTGTGTTTTTAAGTTAATGTTTTTCAAGAAAGATCTAAGTTTGTTTGTTTTCAACAGGTTCCAGTGACCCATTTGTCAAATTCAAATTGGATGGGAAAAACATCTACAAAAGCAAAGTTGTGAACAAGAGCCTAAATCCCACCTGGAACGAATCATTTTCCTTCCCCGTCAGAGACCTTGATCAAACTGTTCATGTTAAGGTTTGTGACCTATTTAGATCATTAAAAAACACAAACAGTTGTGAAGAGAAAATGTTTCTTATTGTTGTTTTAAAGGCATTTGAAATTTAAATCAGCTATTTGAATTGGAAATACAGCAGTCAATATTAAACTGTATGAATAGAAAATCGGATGAAATGGAATATACATGCTTTAACCTCTTTACAGAGACAGGACAATTACTTTAATAAAGAAAAATCATTAAAAATAGCTTTAATTTCTGTAACACTGATCGTCACCTTCTGATTGGTGCAGGTGTATGATCGTGATCTCAAGGTTCAACGACTTCATGGGCTCAAGCAGATTTTCTATCTGTAAATTGGAGCTTGACAAGTGAGGAATTTCATAATTATCATTATTAAATGATATTGGACTGTTAAAGACCAGTTTAAATAGGTCTGAGTAGTTTTTCTTAGAACCCATAATATTTCACAGGCAGACTTTGTGAACTTCTTTGCAGAACAATTACAATGAGACTGAGTTTGGAGGATCCCAACAGTGCAGAGGATGACATGGGTGTGATCGTTATAGAGGCCTGTCTGTCCATCCGAGAGGAGCCTGCAAAAACGAAATGTACGATTTCTGAATATACATCTGAATATTCTGAATACCAGTTTAAGTGGGAACTATCAAAATGACAACATATAAACACATCAAATCAATATGAAAGTTTTCTAAAATAATTGTCACATTTTTCAGAAGTGGCTACTAAGGAGAAAAGGAAGTTTCAATAAGGTATGTCATTAAAAATATTCTTTATTTTAATGTTCAAATACAGCATACATATTACTTACAGTATATTCAGGTATTCAAGGAGCCTAGAGGAAAGGAGAGCGCTAACAGTGTATATCTTAAAATACACAGAATGTCTGCATTTATTTGTTCAAATGCATTAATCCTCAATGTCTGCATTATTTTTAATGACACTGTCAGCAGTAACATTACATATCTTATATGTCCACTGGAGGGCAGTAGATCCTCATCATCTTTCATCAAATATACTTCACTGTTATTATATCAACATTCAATCAAGTTTTTTGAGTTGACCTAACATCCATTTTCACTTATAGTTAAGACATTCTGAAACTTCAAGCAGAGTGACAGACTTCCGTTTGTGGCTGTGATTGATGTGCTCTACCAGTCCATGATTTCTTAAGTATATATATCTTTGTGATCTAAACAGAGCATGCTGTCTTCCTTGCGTTTTGTGTGGCAGTTCATAATTGAGAGTTTATTTACCTCACAGTGGTTGGAAATAACTTTTATTCTTCAAGGCTGTGAAAGGTAGCAATTTAAATGTCTTCTGCAAAAGCTCTGTCACATGGAAGACTGGCGTACCTGCACAGTGATTTACTGTATTTATTTGCCACTAAATTTCATGTCAGTTAAAAGCTGTTAAAAGAAACAAAGTAATGCTGTATATTAAGGTTTAGCCAGTTTAAATCATAATAGTTTTAAAACTTTAATATTTGTGAATGTCTTATTAGGTTCATAATCTTAAAAGTGTAAATCTTGGTTATTTTGGGTTACGTTATATTCTCTGTTGTATCGATGTTTATTATGTAAGGTTGAAGTTATATTTTAGCCCAAAACAGCTTAGCACATCTTGTTACAAAAAAACAAATTTTCTGAGTACGATACATAAGTCAATTAATCAGTATGACAACTACAATAGTCCTTAAATCAAATCAAATTTAAATATAGTATTTATATTTAAATATAGTATTGAAATTATTTGATTATAGTATTTCTTTTTTTATTTTTATAGTAATGAGAGTGAGATTACATTTATTACAGTAGACTACTGGCATTGGGGTGGCAGAGTGGTTGAATGTGCCCAACTGTCAGGAAATAATGTACAATGGAAAATTATTGTTGGTTTCTTAAACAGGCATCAGCTTCTTCATTCTAAACATAATCTCTGCTTCTTAGTTTTGATTTTGGGGTGGAATATGACCGGACATTTCTCTCGATGCTTGAGAATTTCACCCACATAGACTCCCCACCAGACTATAAACTTCGGGATAGATCAGTATGTGTTTCCGGTGCTGGTGGTGATGTTTACACTCCACTGTGTCTCTGCCAAAAACAGCTCAGGCCTACTTCTGTTTGACACCTATCAGTAGAGGAGAACATCTCTCAACATTTTCAATTCTTACCTCTCCTCACACTTTCTCCACATAGCGCTGCAGTGTCTTTCTGTGAATAGGGTAGTGAGCTGGCACATAGCATGTGGTTCTTCTTTCTGCTGATGTAGTCTCGAGGGTGTGTGTGTCTTCCACTGGGGCACTATGCCAGTGTAAGATGCTGAAGATATCTGCGTATGGCTCATTCCCAGGCATGGTGAGCTATAACCCAGATGTTGGATGTAATATCACAGCTGTGGACGGACAGCACTGAAGCTCCAGCCAATGGATCCGGCTTTGGGCTTGTCCTCATGTCCCCATGCTGCTTCACTATGAGCAATCCCAGCTCTTTTAGCACCAGGAATAGCCTCTCTTTAGGGGCACTTACTCTTAAGTAGAATTGTTTTATTGGTAAATGCTGATCCCATTTATCCAAAATAAACACTTGGGGAAGACTGCCGGATGAATATTATATTTCTCTCTCTTTCTCTGTGGATGCTTTTTTTATCTCCCCCTTCTCTCTTTAAAGAGGTCTTTATGGAGATGTCCCCATTATGTTAAATGTTATTGTTGATTGTCTGCTGTTTCGTGTATGTGTGATTCTAATGGAGAGGCCTGTACTCTGTAAACATCCAGGTGGGAAAACAGCTCTCTGGTCTGTGATTACTGTGAGAACAATTAGCCTCTTCCTGATGCTGGTGTTTAAGTGCACGGCTATCAGCCCACAAGTCATTTCTGTACTGTGTACTTATCCATCTGTAGTCTGTAGTGGACCTGTTTTTATCGAGGTGTCAGAATCATCTGCACATGTTTCAGTGTTTTGAAGCGTTTCTTATAATGCATGTTTGTTGCAGAGAACTTATTTTGATTGTTTTAATTGTCTTGAAGAGGATGTGTGTTGTGTGTATATATTTTATATGTCATATTTACATATTTATATGAGTTATATGTATATATATATACTATGTTGCCTGTTTCCAGGGTCAGCCGATCACTGGCGGTACAGGTTGGCGGCTCATTGGGTGCAGAAGAGTCAGGTTTGGAGCGAGTTTACTCTGTCATCCTGGTTGAAGGCCTGAATATGCCTGACTGTGGTCAAGGAGACATCGTACGACGTTTTAGAGTAGGGATCAGAGGTGAGAGCAAGGTGAGTCATCCCCTCTCCCCATGCTTTCTCTATTTCAACTAATTGTTACATCATCATAGCTTCACATCTTCTTTGTTTCCAAAACCCCATCCTTTGTTCTCCAATTGTACCCCTTCCTCTCCTCCTCCCATTCCTTCTCAGTATTTACATACTACCTTTCTCTCTCTCCCGCTTTAGAGGTTCTATCCACTGTATACTCTCATCCTCCCCCACCTTCCCCTCTTCCCCCTCTTAGATCCTCCTCTCAGGCTTCAGTGCCTCGGTGACAGAGGAGGCTACTCTAGATCGGCCGTGTCTGTAGGGCGTCTCTCCTGATGCTTCTGTTACTGCGTCTTGTTCAACTCGTTTGCATGCCCACAATGCCTTGCTCATCTACCTCTGCATGCCCCCTCCTTCCCTTATGGTTCCAACCAGCTAGTTTTGTGTGCTCATGTCATCTTTTAATAGAGGCCCTGGCTCTATTTGGGCATGCTTGCTTGAACAAAACTGGTTTCTGTTGGATGCTGTCTAGAGTTTATAATCCCAGTAAGAGGAGAGGATATGTTTCTCCAAAAGACGGTCGCCCCTCCTTCACTACATGTCTTAGTGAGTCTTACTAAATACGGCTAGTATACCTGTCATGTTAGCTGTCCTTGTTTTGAGTTTCCTTGAAACGTCTCTGTCTTTCGCTCTCTTTTCATTTCTTAGAGTCTTGCATAAGGCAAACCCACAGTGAGAGAGTCTTTCATTTTTCCAGTTCCAGGATGCCCAGGACAGTCTGGTGGTTGAGTTTTGTTACAAGAGGCAGAAGTCGAGGAGTGTTGGGAATGTAAGTCAGGCGACACATCAGACTGTATAAACTGAAAGAAAAGATTTTGCGAGAGTAAGGAGGAGTGGGGTAAGTTGTGCCAGCTTATTTCATTTTGTCTTCTGGAAATAAGATAAAGGATGACAAATTTAAATATTAAATTATATTTTAACTATCATAGAGATATCACCAAAATAAAAGGAAACACCTAAGATAACTTTTTAAAAGAAACCTTCTAATAACACTGCTTACTCACTCAGCTAATATATAATTAATTTTAATTATATGGTCATGTGATGATAAATCCCAGTTTACCACTCGCCATATCTTACCCCTCTCTGACCTAAGCAAGTTCTTCTTTTTAAATCTATTTAGATGTAAATCTGCCCATCCACTGACCAAATTAAATAATTTGAACTGTTTTCAGGTTGGATATTGACCTGACCAGACTTCCGTCAATCAGGGGCGGTTCTCACTGTGTGCTGGACCTGGCAAGAGCCGTCTGGTGTTTCTGTTACACTGATCCCTCTGCATCTATCTCATACGTGCATGCTCTGAAGAGATCCAGGACCTATGAGAGGATGCTGGAGTATTATGTCAGTATTTTTGTTTATTTGTATAGATTGTAAGTATATAGAAAAAGATATATAGATTTAGGATAGAATAATGTTTCAGTTGTTTTATTGAGTTTTACTATGAATGATCAATTGTGTTTGCAGAGTTTCATGAACTCTCATAAGATTTGAAGGATGTTGGCTGTCTTCAAGTCAAGTTAATAAAGGCCACAGATCTTCCATCGACAGATTGTGTATTATGTGCTTTAAATCTAGAGTGGTTTACTAATTCTGAATTCCTTCAGTAATAGCCATAATATTATGTTGTTGGTTAAAGTGACCCCTTCTGTATGCCTGAGCTGGGTTTAGCAAACTGCAAGCATACACAATATTCAAAACCCTGAATCCTGAATGAAGAACTGCCCACATTGTGAGGTACCATGGTGATGTCTCGTGTATATGATTAATAACACATTTGATACACATTTACTTTGTGATGGCTACAGCATTGAGACATATCTATGATGTTTGGTACTGGAGTCTATCATAACATGGGGAGCAGCTCCAGACTTCCTAGAAAAAGTTGCCATTCCTTTGCTGAGTGTAAGTACCACACAGATCTATACTCGTTATTAGTGCTCCAGTCTATATTATTTTTAGTGTTAGTGGTGGTGTGTTGTTTTTTTAATACTAGGTCAAACCAATGGCATGAGTTTGGGGTGGGGCTTTCTGCTGTTTTGCTGGACTTTGAACAAACAATTCACCTTTAACATATCAAAACTCTGCTTTAGGTTTCTATGCCAACAAATCACTAGAATGTTGAAGAATAATAACCTGTCCAGAGCAGCCAGGGAAATACACAGAGAGCCTGCATGTGATTTATACCCTGTAAGTGAAAGAGAGGGGCCTTTATAATTCAAGATATTATAATAAACCACTATTATTCATAACATAAGACATTTAAAGACCCATTGCATTTGAGTCCTTTACTGAAAAATGATCTAAAAACTACATTGAATGTTCTCAAAACCTCAGTTATTTTTATTTAGGCAAATTATGGTTTATGTTACCTAACTTTACCATAAGTAAAATCCAATCTGTGATAGCATGTCTTCAGATCAGATGTTGCTTAAACTTTCTAATCGTAAGAATAAACTTTGCTTAGAGGACAACCCAAAGTTTAACAAAAAGGTGAGTTTATCTGCAGCTATTAGAGTTAATTTAAGTACCACATTTCAGCTTTCTTTCTAATATTAGGTTTGTTGTTTAGAGACTCATTAGAGGAGTTTTTCCTCCAGCAATGCCCAGTTTTAGATACCAAAGAGACTTTGACTTATTAAGGATAATACCAATGAAGCTCAGTTTGGTGCTCCTTTACACCCGAATGAATGTTAAGTAAGTTGTGAGTATTATATCCAAAGAATTATTCTACAACCACTGCTTTGTCCCCATTAGCTCAGAGGCACGCAATATCTGATTAGGAGGAGAAGATCAAGATATTCTTCTTCATATACTGCAGTAGTATATTAAAAGCCGTTTTAATGGGGAGAACACAGAGGAGTATTATAGCCTTCCTGGTTAAGCCTTCGACCTTGTTTACAGATTTCAACTAAATTTGCCTTTTAGCAACCCGCCAGAGGTCAGTGAACGTATTCGTGTAATCCTCTTTGAAGAAATTGCCTGAACTTCTAATAATAACTTTCTGGTAAGATGGAAACAGGCCAAGTGATTCAATCCTCCCCTGTCAGGTTAAATCGTTAGGTGTTGCAAAACCAATTATTTCTTTTTGTTTTATGTTTTTTGAATAATAGAGCCATCTGCATGAACTACAAGCTGGACTTTATTTATTTATTTTTTTATGATTTGAATGTGTAGTGTGTTATAATTTTAGATGTCGCTTGGGGTTTAACATAATGTTCAAGACATGTTAGAGTGATGCTTAGAGGTAGGAGTCTGATATCTTTCTTAATTCTCCTCAGTCCAATTTTGTCTCTACTAAGTTTTGCGAAGTGATGTGGCAAGT
>JAZGTH010000637.1:5000-30711 GCA_036877525.1 Chromobotia macracanthus
GTGTAATTGGGAGTGATGTAGCTGGGGGTTTGGATTGAGCCCAGTCTTGGCACTCACAGCTATCATAAGCCACTGTGTAGTAATGTGTGTGTGTGTTAGCTGATGGTTTGACCATTTCAAAGCCCTCTTATATGCTGAAAATGCCCTGACACTCAGACACACACACACACACTCTCTCACACACACACAGTGGCAGTACTCACTGCTGAGAGATGAGGCAACATGTTGTAAGTTCTCTGTAATCGTACAAAGACAGACTCATCTGTTCACATCTCATTAACTCACCACAGTCAGATAAACCATCACAGAGCAAAAGCAGAGTTTTCTGGTCCATTTGTTTTGTTACCTTTAGGGGCAGGTACATGTAAAACCAATAGTGATAGCAAAACCTGTATAAGAAATACATAGAAACATGTTGTTGCAGCCCGGCTCTAAGGCGCTGTGTAAAGCCTGTAGGATTGATTGATGGCTGCACTTTGCAAAGCATATTGTCAGTAACCACTTTCTGATGCATATACCACACACAGGAAGTTTAGGATTATGCTAACATCAGACTACATCAGATATTCATCAGACTACATTTCATACAGAGGGTTAAGCTACTTGAAGCTGTTTGAAGTTACTGTACATTTACAAATTTTTAAATGTATTTCAGTTTTGTCTTATTTTAAGACAATAATATATATATTGAGCAGTAATGTTTGCAGAAGCTCTGACTGTTGTCCTCCTCCCCTCAGAGAAGCCCATCATCTGGAGCTGCAGACACCTTTCGCTGGTTCTTCTGAAAAACACTCCACAAACCACTTAATAATGTCCAGAACACAAACACTAGAAGAACTGCAGGTCATAACCCTACAACGCTCACTGAGGTCTGATTAAACCGCAGTCAGACTCCTCACCCCTCTCCTTGCTTTCTACTCCTCCCCTCAGGACTTACTGTGGCACAGAGGTCATTCAGCACTGGGCATCAGGTGCAACTTGTTCTGCTGGAGTGTTGCTGAGTCTCAGACTGACCTCCAACACAGACTGATAGAGAGAAACAGACTCGATTTCAGTTGTATCAGGACCTCATCCGAGTCTGAAGGAATAGTTTACCCAAAATGTCACTTCTGTCATGGTTTACTCACCCGCTCTGTCGCTGCACACCTTGTCTTCTGGGGAACACAAGCTGAATTTAAGGAAGTCCTGGCTGTTGTTTTCCATATAATGAATGAGGACGGAGGCTCCAAAATAACAAAAATGCCACATAAAAGATTGTCCACATGGCTTGTGTGTTATATTCCAAGTCTGATCTGTGATAGCTTTGTGAGGAACAACCAAAATTCAATGAAACTCATGTCTCAACAACATCAGTGGGTGGATCTGAGAGCTACTGCAGACATTTGCAGTAAATAACAACCTGCATCTGGTTCTGTCCCTCCCACAGAGCTCAGAATATAACTTGAATATTGTTTATTTTTTAGAGCTTGCTCACTGTGTTTTTATTGTGTTCCACAGAAGAAGTCAGTCAGAAAGATCTGGATCAACATGATAGTAAATGACAGATTCTTCATTTATGGGTGAACTATCCCTTTAAACACCTTTCTGTTGCATGGGTAGAAAAGTGTTTCGTTTTTAACTCAAGAACTTAAAGAACTTTGTTTATTGCTGTTGTGACGCCTCACTGTCTTGATGAAGAAAAGACTCGTAACTAAATGTGATCCTTTTTGAACTGTCACTTCCTGTCTGTCTCCTTTATTTGTGTGACACTGAAGACATGGTTTCTTTTCTGTATGTGTAACATGTTTTGTAAAGTGCATAATGTTCTCCACAGGAGTCACCGTGAGACAACACTGAGCTGGTGAAACGCTGATGGCGGGTGAGGTGATGTCACTTGCTGAGAGGTTTAATGGCGTTTTCTTATTCTGATCCCTCCGAGCACAGATGAGTGGGAAAGATGGCGGAGGCATTTCAGTGTTAAAGCGCTCGCACATCACTGTACATGTCATCTCTTTATTGTTGGGCCTCTATAACGAGTCCCATGTTGCTAGGCAAACATGAATTACAATGACATGAAGGGAGGGGTGGTGAGATACCTTCACACTCGCAGAGATTTACATCACACAATACATCAAACATCTCTGTATACTCTGTATACACATATATATATATATATATATATATATATATATATATATATATATATATACCACACACACACACACACACACACACACTATAATACATAAATAAAAAACATTTTATATACATATTTACAAATGACACACGTACCTGTACATACATACTTGTACCCTTTTCATCCCCTCCGTTCTTAACCTGGTGTGATGTCTATGATCAATGACTGTGTGCATGTTTTGTGATTGTTTACGTAGTCTCTGATTTCAGAACACTGAAGCTTCTTTGGTTTTGCAGCATTTTCTGTACATTTGAGCTCCTCTCATCAGTGACTGTATGATGTTGAGATTCATTAGCTATTACAAAAGACTGCAAAAACATTCTCTGATTCTCAACACAACACAGTAAGAGTCAGAGGTGTAAAATGCTTTTATTTACTCTTGTGGAAAATATTTTTATAAGATTTTTAATATTTTTATTCATTTTCCAGAACACTAGAATGTTCTGAACATCACACCCGCTTTATACATGAAGCAGTGTGTGATGCTACAGAGACGTTCTTGCTTCATTTTGTCCTAAATTCATAGGAGCGCCCCTACACATCAGACTCACAGCAACACTAACAGCTGATTGGCTGGTAAACGAGTGTGTTGTTCTGCTGACATCACCTCCTCAGTCTGCTGAAAAGACTGGAAACTCAAGGATTTTGATGACATCACAGACAGGCATTAAGTATTTAAGGTATTTTTATCTTACAGGAAAATTTAACTGACCAGGAGATTCAGAAATGCATTCATATTTGTAAACTGTTCAGTGAATCTCTTGAAATCACGTGCAGGTCACATTTCACCCCAAACTCAAAAGAGAAGGAAGCAATTTTCACATTTTGCAACAAAGAAATTGTACATTTGCATAAAGAAACTGAAGGCTGTTTTCAAAACTATTAGAGCATCATTTCATATATTTGATTTCAGGGTGAAATATGAGCTGGACATTTTTATGACTTTCCTGTGAAAGTCTCTCAGGACTGTGTCTTAACAACGCTCCCACACAATGCTTGCAGTGCATGTGAACTGCAGGTCTGAGGACAATGATTTATTAAATATAATACACTTAATATATGTATGTCATATATATTTAAATTTTATTTAAAATGGCAGTACATTCATAACACACTATCAGAATTTCACTCCGTGATCTTATACTAGCCAGATTTAATTCATTATGTTTAAAACAGAGAAATCAGTCCTGCCCACATGCCATGTTTTAATTCAAATGTTAAAATATTATACAACTATAAAAGTCCGACCCAGAATATGACACAGATTTTAATGTCATCTGTAGTTTGTTTAGGTGTAATGTAATTATCATTTAAGGTTTGTGATTTATTATTTTAATCAAAGACTACATACTGTATGTTTGTTTGTGTTGTGTTTGAGTACTATCATGACATTAGGAATGGATTTGTTGTGTCTTGAGCTGTAATTGATTTGTGTCTGTCACTCATTCTCTCAGTGGCCAGCTCTCCGCTGTTATCTCTGTAATGTCAAACTCTTGTATGGCGAACGTCACATCACGCCATTTCCTGAAGTAAAGCTGCTTGTGTGTTATGCGGTCTTGAAGAACAAAACTTTCAATCTTCAGCACAGGCAGGTCCTGAAATTAAACAACAACCATGTACCAACAAACTCAACACAAATATCTTTGATTATTAGATTATTAGATTTTCCCTCTGCAATATTCTTTAATTGTTGGTCTATGTACACATGCGTCAAAAGGACCTCTTTGGTCTTGAATACCAGCTGTGTACGAAATCGCCTCCTATCATTCACTCTTTCCTGTATCACTAATGTAGTCCACCTGAAGGAGTGAATGGAACCGAGTGAGTGAATTCAGACACTGAGTGCGCTGGAAAGGCTGTGGGCCACCTCCTGCTAAGACGCAATAACTTTGAGACACTAAGTGTACAAAGTGTGGGATTAAATGAGTGCACTCGATAATGTCCACTATAATTTTGTACACTACTACAAAGCGGTCGTCTCCTCATATAGCACACTATTAAAGGGTGTGGGAACATTTTTAGACACAACCAGTGTATTTTTTTTAACAATATATCAGTTCAGCTTTGACCTGTGTTTTGTTCTAGTGCACGGCACTGAACTTCATAACATGTTCTGTGTCAAATCGCAATTATATAAACTAAATCTGCCACATACATACAAATGTTTCTTAATGTGTGGTACTGAACCTGCAGAC
This sequence comes from Chromobotia macracanthus, assembly GCA_036877525.1. Taxonomy (NCBI): domain Eukaryota; kingdom Metazoa; phylum Chordata; class Actinopteri; order Cypriniformes; family Botiidae; genus Chromobotia; species Chromobotia macracanthus. The sequence goes on from JAZGTH010000637.1 coordinate 9,372, forward strand.
TTTAACTCCACATGGATTTCAGCAGGATTGTGTTTGAGTGATATTTTGGAACAATGAAGAACCATGAAGGATCATCTGGAGTGACACTAAAAGAAGATATTTTGAGAAACGTCTTACTGGCTACCAGGGAACTATCTTTGTAAGGACTGAGATAAGAATGTGTGTGTTACCTGTATGTTCAGGTAAGAGGCGACAATTCCCCAGTCATGTTTACAGTTGGCACACAGCAGTTTTTCTTTCTTAGTGAGACCATTGAAGCTTTTGGGTCTTTTGTGAGGAGCAGTTGTGGAGCGTCTGAAGATGGAATGATCCAAAACAATGTGATGACTCTCCTGCAGAAGAGACAAAAGGAGAACATGAGGACAACAGACACATGGTGCTCCAGGACCTGAAAGAAATACTTAATTAAAGCACTTCTTCAGAGGAATATCTCAACAGGAAGCCAACCTTGTCCACTAGAGAGTAATCAGACATTTGTCTAATGGAGACAAGAAACAACCTTTCAACAGCAGAACTGACAGATAATCAACACATCAACTAAATAATCAACAAGAACTAAATCTCTTTAACCTGTTCGGTACAAAACTATCATTCGTCCTCCACTGAGAAACTATTGCTGTATAATAACAGGATCTTTGCTCCCAACAGGCAGTTGGAGGTATGTTACCTGCACCACTCTGAGGTCATCACTCAGACAGGCAAACGTCTTGCACTTTGAGCAGAGTAACTGATAGCTGGCTTGAGATTTGGGTTTGTCAGGACTGGACCTGGCGTGATCTCTCCGGGCCTTATCCTCCGTTTGTAGCATGTCCACCTGAACACACATGCACACATTCGCACACACACATATAAGTTGTGTTTTCATATTTTATGGGTCATTCCATAGACATGATTTTATACTGTACAAACTGTATATTCTGTCCCCCTACACTACCCCTACCTACCCATCACAGAAAACGTTCTGATATTTTAGATTTTCACAGAAGATCATTTTGTATGTTTTTAAGCTTATTTCCACTTGGCGACTTAAAAATGTCCCCACTACATCAAAATGTACTGCTATTACTTTGCTTGGAGAAATTTGGTCCCCATAATGTAGTAAATACCAGCATACATTACGTTTGTGCTGTCTACTGTCACGAGTCAGTTTGAAATAAAAGAAAAACAAGCAGAACCTTGGAGCTGAGGTCAGTCGGGCAGCTCTGCAGACATGTGATGGCTTTCTCCACTATCTGTTCCTTGTACATGTTCATCTCCTCCTTTTCAATGCGCTCTTTACAGCTGGAGATCAGGAAACATCGACTGCCCTGTGCCCGGCCACGACCTGCGTGCACACACACGCACACACACACTTTCATTATGATAAAAAGGCCTCTGCATTTTTTTAAATATTAAAGACAACTTGCTACAGTGTGGGAAACTTGACATATATTTGAGTGTGTGTTTGTGTGGTAATGTCTATTACCTCTAACTTGCACCATCTTCACCACATTCCCCACATATTCATACATGAGCACCAGGTTGCATTGTGGGATATCGATGCCCTCGTCAGCAACAGATGTGGCAATAAGGATCCTACTGTGATCGGAGCTCTTGAAAGAGTCCAGAACCCCCTTCATACTGCTCAGAGTCATTCCTGCACATTATCATCATGGCTCAGAACAGATCAAAAACACACTTTTACAAGATCTTTAGATTTCATTTATATAAACCTGTAAATTCTTACTTGAGCTATCAAAGTTGGACTTTCGTCCTTTTCCAATTAGAACTCCAGGTTTCAGGAACTTCAGGGAATCTGTGTCCTCAATCCATTTTTTCATGGCCTGACATGCGTGTACACACACATTGAATATTAGTGGGCTTAACCTCAGAGAGAAATGGAGGACAGCGCCTGAGTGTGAGCAGGTCTTACATCAGCGAGGGCGCGAGTCCTCACAAACAGGACGGTTCGTGTCTGGTCGTTGTTTTGATATTCTTCCTCCAGAATAAACTTCAGCTCCTGTAGTTTAGGGTTCTGCTGCCCATTAGTGGTCAATTCCAGCAATTGCGGCCGGTGACCTGAATCAGTGAGACCCTTTAGATCAGAGACCGTGAACTGACCTGAGAACAGCTACAACTCCTTCCTAACTGGAGGAGTCACAGTCTGATTGTTTAATCTCTCTAGTAACACAAAGCAGTGTTGAGTTTAAAAAACTTATGATACATAATGAAAACATTGCTGATTTATGGTTTAAAAAAATGCTACATTTTACTTTCAAAGAATGCAGTGAGTTTCCTCTCGGTTTCATCGTAGCCCGCGTTTGGACCTGTTCAAAAAAGTTCTCCAGATAATCCAGAGCATCTTTAGTCCGAGCATCTTCAGTGATGATCAGAGCATCGTTATATTTCTGAAACAGAAGAGAACCAATTTCACTATTCTGCCTGACAGACAAAGAGACAGACAGACAGAGAGAGACACTCACCCGCAGGTGTTCAGTGTAGTTGTATAGAGCCCGACAGACTCTCTTCTCCTCATCTGGATTGTTCATCTGTAGAACTCTGCAGCACTTCTGAACAGACACGATCCACTGCTCATACTTCTGAGAGCCATACTCACGGTTCTGGATGTTTGACAGGGTCTCTGAGAAACACACAGCTGTGTGTGTTAGTGTGTGTTAGTGTCTCTGCAATATGTGTATAGAGATGAGGGTTGTGTACCAATGTTGTAGACGCTCTGTGCCAGCTGCTCGATGTTGCTCATGATCTGTTTGATGATTCTGATGAAGGGATCAGACGTGCGCTGAGGAACCTGAAAAAACTCTAACAAACACACACGGCTTTAAAAATTGTATGATGCAGATACACACATTTGTGGATGTGTGTTTGTGTAGTGGAATGTAAATACTGACTTTTCTCAGGTGTGTGCACGTATGACCTCAGCTCATTCAGGTGTTTGGTAACCGTGGTGATGACCCTGCTGTCCAGGTTGGCACAGAGCTGTAGGATATTGTTCTCTGCTTCCTGCTGGTTCTTAAAGTTACCGATACCAACTGATGCTGTCAGTCCCACAACCTGAGATACAGAGACAAGCTCATAAACTGACAGAACAGAGCAACGAGGAGAGCAGAGGAGAGAGGAGAGCAGAGGAGAGGAGAAGAGATCAGAGGAGAGAGAAAGAAAACAGAGGAGAGGAGAAGAGATCAGAGGAGAGGAGATTAGAGGAGAGGGGAAGAGATGAGAAATGTGGAGAGGAGAAGAGAACAGAGGAGAGGAGAAGAGAACAGAGGAGAGGAGAAAAGAACAGAGGAGAGAAGGGAAGAGGAGAGGAGAAGAGAACAGAGGAGAGGAGAAGAGAGGAAAAAAGTGGAGAGGATAAGAGATCAGAGGAGAGGAGATGAGAAAAAAAGAGAAGAGAACAGAGGAGAGGAGAGAAGGGGAAAGGAGAGAAGGGGAGAGGAGAACAGAGGAGATAAGAAGAGAGGAGAAGAGATCAGAGGAGAGGAGAAGAGATCAGAGAAGAGGAGAAGAGATTAGAAGAGAGAAGAGATCAGAGGAGAGGAGAAGAGATCAGAGAAGAGGAGAAGAGAGGAGAAGAGATTAGAAGAGAGAAGAAGAGATTAGAAGAGAGAAGAGATCAGAGGAGAGGAGAAGAGAAGAGAAGAGAAAAAAGAAGAGAACAGAGGAGAGGAGAAGAGATCAGGAGAGGAGAAGAGAAAAAGAAGAGAAGAGAACAGAGGAGAGGAGAACAGGGGAGAGGAGAAAAAAGAGAAGAGAAGAGAAAAGGGGAGAGGAGAGGAGAAGAGAGGAGAGGAGAAAAGAGGATAGGAGGAGAGCAGAAGAGAAAAGAACATAGCAGAGAAGAGGAGAACAGAACAATGGAGGTGTGTGAGGTGGCACCTGTGGCAGTAAGTATGTGCTGGTGGTGAGTTTGGTGTCCAGGTAGCGGGTCATGATGTTGTTATATGGGTGTTTTCCTGTCGTGTTGTGACATTCATCCAGCAGGATGAGTGAGAGCGTCTGGAGAGTCACCTCTCCACTGTGAAGAGCATTCACCAGGATCTGAGCCGTCATCACCACTATCTCATAATTCTCAATGAGCCAGGGAACAGACAGACCCTCCATATCTCCACAGACCCCCGTCACCCTGCAGCACACATACACACTTTACACATGAGGCATCTCTGCAGACTCAAACTGTTGTGTGTGTGTGTGATAGATTGTCGTGCCTGACGCTGGGGTCTTTGCTAGAGAAATGCCCCTTAAAAAGTTTGTACTGCTGTTCATAGACGTCCACCTTAGTTGCCAGGAAGACAATCTTTGCCCTGTCAGGAAACTGTTTCAGGTGATTTTCACAGATCGCTAAGGCAACAATCGTCTTTCCACATCCTGAAGAAAACAGAAGACAAACACACATACAGCTTTTGTTGTGAATTTAACTTTTTTTGCATTTATAGTGATGCAGGAATCAAAAAATTGTTTAATTAATTTTTGTTATATAATTTACAATTATTTTGACAATATTTCAGACGTTGTACATTCAGATCCAAATAAATTATGCCCAAATACTTTTGCTCATAAGGCAGTAACATTCTGTTTTTTTCAGCATCTGGTTAAAGGTCATTTCGAGCAGACTGAGGATCAGATCGTTTTTTGCAGTTTGGTGTTCATCATTGTTGTGTGAAGGACTGATAATGAAGGTAGTCTGATGAATGATATTATTGGGTGGTTGGATGTACCTGTAGGAGCACAGATGATGGTGTTCTGTCCGTTGACTGCTGCACTGGTCAGCTCCTTCTGATACTCTCTGAGTTTCTTACCTGATTGCTCACCTTCACCAACCCCCTGCAGACAGGTCAAATCTCAAACTGCAGCCGGTACACATAACAGGTCCTTAGGGGTCAGGCTGGATTATAAGAGGTTCTGTACCTGTTGTCCTAGTTTCCATCTCTGCGAGACTGATGTTGTTGGCACTCTTTAGCAGAGTGTTGTCACTCTCACCTTCTTCTCTATATGCAAAACACACTGTTGCCATGGTTTCTGTTGTGTCCATGTCCTCATCTTGTGGACAGTTCTTCACAACCTCTCCATCTGTTGAGATAAAGTCATTCTAGAGACTGAGGCACTGCAGCTCATAAACGGATTGGAGAAATGGATGGATGATTAATCAAGAATAGATGATTATGGATGGATGGATGGATAAAGAGAAGCAGATAATCTAGCTTCATTACCAGGATCCAGCAGTTGTAAGGCCTGGAATAATTCACATGCGTGTAGTGCAATCTTTAGCACTTTGAACCAGTTTGATTGATCTGAGCGCAGGAGAGTCCTCACCAGTCTCTCACTGGCAGCTATAGGACCACGCTGGATTTCCATCTACGACACACACATGCATTTAAAATGAACAGATGTACCTGTGTAAGCTGGAGGAGGTGTGTTTGACTTACCGCTCGGATCTCCTCACACTCTTTTTGTTTGACAGTGCCGTTCATGTGTGTGAGCAGCTCGCTGGGCTTCATGTGTTTGGTGATGGATGGTTCAATCTTCTCCAGAAGTTTTCTGTGTTCCTGCAGTTCCTCTAACTCACGGAAGTTCCACTCCTTAATGGCTGCATGCAAACCAGTGTACTCTACACACAACAAAAAAAAAACACAGAGAGAGGGGGAGCGAGAGAGGGAGAGGCCACCTGTCACCATGTGTCATGATGCTCTGCAGAGCCAATACAAATCATTTCATTTTGTTGCATTGCATCATGATGGCATGTGAAACTTGGAACAATGTTCAGCTATGGAAACGCATCTTCTAACAGCCCTGAGTTCTGCTCTGTCAAGCTGTTCTGAAACTCAAAAACATTTGTGAAGACCTTCATCACCTAATCTGTTACTGAGAGTTTGATTGTTCCAATAACCATGTGGTGCTGTGGTTCTGTAAACCAACCTGAGGCAAGCAGGACGTCCAGAAAGGCCTGAAACCAGCCCACCTTCTCTAGCTCACACATCCTATGGAGAAACATCTCAGCAGCTTCAGTCACAGACATCTCCTCCAGAGACAGAATCCTCTCCACCGTCACTGTGACGGACAGAAGAACAGAGACTCCATTCAGTCTGCCTGACTGTGAGGATGGAGGAACAGCTCCTGCTGGTTAGAGGGTGGGACTGCTGCCGGCACTGGAACCTTTGTGCCCTTGAGCAAGGCCCCTAACCCCTGACAAATACATCACTTTCACTTCACATGCGCTGCAGAGACGCACTGGATATTTCACAAAGACAGGTACCGCAGCTCTCTTTTAGCGTGATTGTTCTGACCTAGCCAACGTTATCGTTTAGCGTGAAATGGCCATAAATAAATACAAAATTTAATTAATATGTGTCTCGCTTAATTTAACGTAAAATTACAATAGCAGCCAACAGTTTTACATCATCTGTTGTTTGTCACATGTAGTAGCACATTTTTGTACATTTGAATGAACTATTGTGAACTATTTTAATGAAATACAATTTTAAAGCAATATGACTCTAAGAAGTTCATGCAAACCACGGCTTTGCAGGGTCATTGCTGCCATGAAACAGTTGCTCCAAATACCTGACATAAAACATGCACAGCAACAAAACAAACAATGATACTGTTATAGAATATTATTAATGATATAATGATACTGATATAGAATATTATTAATGATGTAACGATACTGATATAGAACATTATTAATGATGTAACGATACTGATATAGAACATTATTAATGATGTAACGATACTGATATAGAACATTATTAATGATGTAACGATACTGATATAGAACATTATTAATGATGTAACGATACTGATATAGAACATTATTAATGATGTAACGATACTGTTATAGAACATTATTAATGATGTAACGATACTGATTATAGAGTATTATTAATGATGTAACGATACTGATATAGAACATTATTAATGATGTAACGATACTGTTATAGAACATTATTAATGATGTAACGATACTGATATAGAACATTATTAATGATGTAACGATACTGATATAGAACATTATTAATGATGTAACGATACTGATATAGAACATTATTAATGATGTAACGATACTGTTATAGAACATTATTAATGATGTAATGATACTGATATAGAACATTATTAATGATGTAACGATACTGATATAGAACATTATTAATGATGTAACGATACTGATATAGAACATTATTAATGATGTAACGATACTGATATAGAACATTATTAATGATGTAACGATACTGATATAGAACATTTTTAATGATGTAAGGATACTGATATAGAGTATTATTAATGATGTAACGATACTGATATAGAACATTATTAATGATGTAACGATACTGATATAGAACATTATTAATGATGTAACGATACTGTTATAGAACATTATTAATGATGTAATGATACTGATATAGAACATTATTAATGATGTAATGATACTGATATAGAACATTATTAATGATGTAACGATACTGATATAGAACATTATTAATGATGTAACGATACTGATATAGAACATTTTTAATGATGTAAGGATACTGATATAGAACATTATTAATGATGTAATGATACTGATATAGAACATTATTAATGATGTAACGATACTGATATAGAACATTATTAATGATGTAATGATACTGATATAGAACATTATTAATGATGTAACGATACTGATATAGAACATTATTAATGATGTAACGATACTGATATAGAACATTTTTAATGATGTAAGGATACTGATATAGAACATTATTAATGATGTAAGGATACTGATATAGAACATTATTAATGATGTAAGGATACTGATATAGAACATTATTAATGATGTAATGATACTGATATAGAACATTATTAATGATGTAACGATACTGATATAGAACATTATTAATGATGTAATGATACTGTTATAGAATATTATTAATGATGTAACGATACTGTTATAGAATATTATTAATGATGTAATGATACTGATATAGAACATTATTAATGATGTAACGATACTGTTATAGAATATTATTAATGATGTAACGATACTGATATAGAACATTATTAATGATGTAACGATACTGATTATAGAGTATTATTAATGATGTAACGATACTGATTATAGAGTATTATTAATGATGTAACGATACTGATATAGAACATTATTAATGATGTAACGATACTGATATAGAACATTATTAATGATGTAACGATACTGATATAGAACATTATTAATGATGTAACGATACTGATATAGAACATTATTAATGATGTAACGATACTGATATAGAACATTATTAATGATGTAACGATACTGATTATAGAGTATTATTAATGATGTAACGATACTGATTATAGAGTATTATTAATGATGTAACGATACTGATATAGAACATTATTAATGATGTAACGATACTGATATAGAACATTATTAATGATGTAACGATACTGATATAGAACATTATTAATGATGTAACGATACTGTTATAGAACATTATTAATGATGTAATGATACTGATATAGAACATTATTAATGATGTAATGATACTGATATAGAACATTATTAATGATGTAACGATACTGATATAGAACATTATTAATGATGTAACGATACTGATATAGAACATTATTAATGATGTAACGATACTGATATAGAACATTATTAATGATGTAACGATACTGATATAGAACATTATTAATGATGTAATGATACTGATATAGAACATTATTAATGATGTAATGATACTGATATAGAACATTATTAATGATGTAATGATACTGATATAGAACATTATTAATGATGTAACGATACTGTTATAGAACATTATTAATGATGTAACGATACTGATATAGAACATTATTAATGATGTAACGATACTGATATAGAACATTATTAATGATGTAACGATACTGATATAGAACATTATTAATGATGTAATGATACTGATATAGAACATTATTAATGATGTAATGATACTGATATAGAACATTATTAATGATGTAACGATACTGATATAGAACATTATTAATGATGTAATGATACTGATATAGAACATTATTAATGATGTAATGATACTGATATAGAACATTATTAATGATGTAATGATACTGATATAGAACATTATTAATGATGTAACGATACTGTTATAGAACATTATTAATGATGTAACGATACTGATATAGAACATTATTAATGATGTAACGATACTGATATAGAACATTATTAATGATGTAACGATACTGATATAGAACATTATTAATGATGTAATGATACTGATATAGAACATTATTAATGATGTAATGATACTGATATAGAACATTATTAATGATGTAACGATACTGATATAGAACATTATTAATGATGTAACGATACTGATATAGAACATTATTAATGATGTAATGATACTGATATAGAACATTATTAATGATGTAACGATACTGATATAGAACATTATTAATGATGTAATGATACTGATATAGAACATTATTAATGATGTAATGATACTGATATAGAACATTATTAATGATGTAATGATACTGATATAGAACATTATTAATGATATTATATCATTAATAATATTATTAATGATATAAAATATCTTCCACCGTCAGTGCAGCTCATCAGAAACAGCGGCACACACTGACGTCACAAGCAGCGCACCGGAAGTAGCCGATTTATAAAGACGTTTATGTGGCATTCACAGCAGATTTCCCACAATTATTTTATAACAATCCCGAAATTTTCAACATCACACAAAACCATTAACATTTAATCATTTAGCAGACACGTCCGTTGAAAGCGATTTACGTTTTCTCTTTAGTACACTAGTGCGACTGAACCATAATGCCAGTGTTCAGGTTACAAACAGAAGGAGAATCTTTCCTGTAGCTCCCCATAATGAGTTTTAACTGTCCAGTAACAAGATGAATATACCAGCATAATCCAAATATTACAACACAAACAAAACGTCAGTAAGAATGAATGTTTGTGCTGAAGAAACTCATCCCGCTGCACCGCTAGTGTTGTCGGTGTTACGGTTACCTTCATCCAGGTACTCTGACATGAAGGGTCTGATGAACGACGGCCGTAAAGTCTTTATTATATAACCACTCGAGCGCTTTAAACTTTCCTTCTCCAGCTCGTACATTTCAGCAGCGATGTTAACCCGACACCGAGTCTGATGATAAACCGACACTGAGACTTGAGATCAGGACAGATGATGCTGAAACGAAAGTGAAAGAAAACGCGAAAACGCAACAGATGTAAACGCAGTGAAGTGAAGTGAGACCTGGTGTGAGTGTGAGCAGCTCCACAGCAGCCTGTTCTTCTTTCTGTTGAAGAAGACACTCAGATGATCTAAACGCGCTTTTCCTACTAAATCCTCAAAGGGAAACACCGTATATTTGACCTCACAGGAATTTAGTGTCGTTTAAAAGGTTTCAGAAAACAAATACCTAAATATTTAACTTTCACAAAAAAGTAACCACAGTTCCCGCGAAATAAACGCTTAGCTAGTATTTGTTACTGCAGAAATTGTTAACTTTGTATTATCCACTGTAATGACAAAATGATCGTGAAAGCTTCTTACACAGAAACGGTGATCACTCTGGTAAATGTGTGTGGGGTGAGGGAATAATACAGGGCAGAAAATGCAGACTGTGACCCGTAAAACATGTCCACACGCTCTCCAGTGTGAATGTAGGACTACCACACAGACATTCACTATAAAGATATTTACTTAATCTGTGAATGGAGCAGAATTGGGCATACAGTCACGGTGCTTCTTTTCACCTGCTGGAAGAAGATTCTTCTACATTTTATACTGCTGACTGCCAGTCAATCAGGGTCACATTTCGCAATTCAAAAATATGAAAAAGGTGTTTGTGACACTGTGGCACAGTTAGTCAGCACCAGGTTTGGACGATCAATGTAGCTATAAATATAACATCAACAATAACAGTAAAGTCAAAACTGACAAAACCTTTTTCTTAAGTGTGTTTTAGACAGTCTGTTAATTCATTCCAGTCTTTAAATGAGCCCACAAACACAACACACACTCTTCCGGCTGAACATTCATCAGTGTCATTAGTGTGTCGGAAGGGAAGTGCTAACTAGCCTCTGTCTCTTGCTGTTCACCACCGTCTGTGTGTCTGCCTGCGTCCCCCGGCATGCTGGATCGGTGCCATTGGGGGCCGGCAGTGTATTTCTGTTGGCCTGGAGTTACTGGACTCGTACGTTTTGGTTCTGCTTCTTGTTCCAAAACTCCTCAAGATCTTGTAGTATCGACTGTAACAGTCTTGTGTCTGGTGGGGTTGTCGTCATGGAAACCACAGGGAGAAGGGGGCCTGAAACAGCCTCTGTGTGGTTATCTGCAGACTGAAAGTTGGTTGCCATATTACGAGTGCAGTTAGGAGGATCAGAGCTGCTGTGGTCCACTACACAGTTGTCCAGATTCAGCGTGCAGTCAGGAGAGACAGCAGTTGGGTCACTGAGGGTCACAGAGGTGGAGGTGTTTAAGACAGAGTTTGAAGAAGATAAAGCACTGGCGTTAACGGTGCTCTGGATCACATTTTGATCAGTATGGACCTTCTGATTATCATTGATGTCTGCAGCGGTTTGGTCTATAACATCCAAAACGCGGTCCAGACAGTCGATGGTGAGATCACTGTCGCTGTCGATGGTGATGACCACGAGCGCGCTGCCCCCTCTTCCTCTTCCTGTGCCTTCGCTTCCTGCGGTGGTGGCAGTGCAGGTTGGGTGCTTTACGTTCATAGATGATCTCCACACTAGAGCTCCGACTGAGCGGTCGCTCCCACTGCATTGGCGCTCTTTGTTTTTGTCTGTGGCCGCAGAGCCTTCCCCCTGCTGGTGCTGTGCGGCTCGCTCCCAGGTGCCGGGTTTTGTATTTGCATTTGCCGCTGGGTTTGTCCAGGCGAGAACGTTCATAGTGAGATTCCACACTGCTGCTGCTGCTGCTGAAAGACCATCTGCATCGTTTCCGCCTGTGCTGTGACTCACGTGAACGACTGCTGAGATGGTGCGAACCAATGAGAGTGTCAGAGTCAGGAGAACGACGACTCCTGTTCCTCCTTCTCCTCCCTTGGTCTTTTTCCCTCTCCTGTGTCGAGTGTCGCCCTCTCCTGTGGTGAGAATGCTCTTGACTCCTGTTGCTACTGGTGTCATTTCTGGAAGGTGATGGATCACTATCACTCCATAAGGATGTTGTCAGACTCTGGCCAGACCAGCTCACTGGCAACTGCAAGCATGAGCCGTCATGACCTTTTGCAGGTTGTGATGGTTCCCTAGTACCAGCATGCTCCTGAGTAGGCGAGTGCTGGTGTAAATGTTTTCTGTGTCTCTGATGACCATTGAACCTAGAGGGCTCACGACCAGGCCACGAACAGGACCGTGAGCCAGTCCTGGACCTATGCTGACAGCAATGCATGCGATGGTCACAAGATGATGGAGAGTGGCTCCGTGTTGCTCTTTCTCTGCTGCATGACTGCTGTAAAGGTATGTCCAAGGATGTACGCTGGGGGCTGCATGAAGGAGCGAGGCCTGGGGAGGAGGCGGGGCTGAGCAGGTTTGTGTGGAACTGTGTCAGGAGTTGCGCCTGGGATCCCTCTGTTTTTGTTACTGTGGCTGCTGTGGCCACTTCCTGCTCCTCTTCAGATGAATCAGAGGAGAGCTGAACAAGCTCAGGTGTCCTCTCAGCCATGGGCTTCACATATCCCACAATCAGACACTCCTCCTCCACTTCATCACCTGCAACTAGTCCAGTTGCTGTGCTGACACTAGCAGTGGGGTCGGTCTGTTCTGGGGTGGGGAAATGCTTGGCTCCTCATGCTGTGATTGGCTGGAGAAGGGGAGGAGAGTAGAGTAGGAGGGACCGGGCATCTCGTCATCCCATGCAGATTCGGCCAGCAAACTTTGTGCGCCAGTTGCTGTGGGAGCCAGTGGAAGGTTTTCCTGGACAGCAGAGGGATTCTCTGTCACATTATCCTCACTGTCATTATCACCTTCATCCTGCAAAGAAACACACAAGTGCATTCAGTGACCTGCACTAAGAAAAAGAATTTCATCTCTAATTTATATTAGAATAAACAAGAAACATTCAATCACAAAAACACAGTTTAACTCATCAAGACAAAGTCTCCATTTAATCAATTATTCAATAGTCAAGAAACATCACAAAGAAATATCAAGTCATATCTTCCTACAAAATGAACGCATAATTAACTTTTACAGGCAACTTTAGATGAAACACTTCAAAGAAGGCTGCAAAATTTGCAAAGTGACATATAAGCAGGAAAGTTCAACACAGAAGTTCTTGACCTCCTAAACAGATGTTTGTTACTAGGATTAATAGCCTGCTGGTTTATTCACTTCTAATCTCAGAACCTGTGAAAGATGCAGACAGAGGTGACTGCATGCTGGTTACACAGCACAGACCTGCTTCACACAGATAAACAGCTACATATGTGTTCAGACACTGATGCAGAGCAGCTGCCTCAGATACAAATGAAATATACACTTCTGATAACGATTACAGTTCATTTGATCTACTGGAAAAAAAGGCCAGGCAGTTTTAACCCTACGCTGTTAACACTACACATACCACCACAATGTGCCATTTCAAACTGGAGGTTCTCACCTCGGAGATGGCAATAACAGAGGAGTCAGAGCTACTGCCCTCCTCGTAGCTGGGGCGGGCAGTCGAGATGGCCTGCTGGTCGTACGCTCCATGCTGAGGGTTGAGCGGGCAAAGCTCACCAGCTCGTGCAGGAAGTGGTCAGTGCGTGCTAGCAGAAAAGGGCGGAGCTCATCCCGGATGGCCAAGTCCTCCATGTTGTAGTTTGTGATGCGTGACATGATGATGTGCTGCACGATGTTCACCAGCGACCAGTGTGAACCGTACAGCACAGTCAGCTCTCGCTGCAGCCATGGCAACAGCCGGTGCAGACATGCAGGGTTTTGTCGCAGGAATGCTGCTGAAATGTCCCTCAGCCTCCCCGTGTCCCTAGTATTCCGCACACGTACGCCCCTCCTGTACAGTGCCCGCCGGAACGCCACTATGTCCTGGTCCCGCAAACGCCTCAAGCTCCGTCCTTCGCCCCCCCTGCGGCGTCCGTCAAGCGCAGCACCATCTGCTGCATATCCTGGTTCTCTGTAAGCGCTGCCAAGTTGGACAAACTGTCAAACATCACTTCATCATCCAGTAGAGAGGAAGAGGAAGGTGCAGGCGGTTGCAACCTGTGGCTCTGTCTCTCTCTGCCTCTGAGCACTCGGGGCGGAGCACACGCTCTGTGGGAGTGGCAGCATTCTGAGGTGCTCCATTCTCGACCTGTGGCAGCACAAACTCCTTAAAATCATTTTCCCCTTTGACAGAGTGGAAGATGGAGTGGAAGGGCTGTTTGCAGAGCGGGACACTCGGCTTATTCTTCGACCACTCGTGGATGCACCTGAAGCAGAACTGATGCAGACAGCGGTCCAGTGATGCCACGTTATTGAAGCCGTCCAGGCAGATAGGGCACTTGGAGTCTGGAGAAGCATTGACCAGTAATCGCTGGGAAGATTTTCCCGTCCGTCTCTCTTCTTTACACGCAGCTTCATCTTAGAGGGCGCCATCACCTGCCACACACAAGACACTCAATCATTCACATTGAATGTTGCTCAACATATTGTCTTAAACATTTGACATCTGTTCATCTTCAGTTCAGTTACTCTACTGACTGTCTACTGACATGCTGCGTGTTTGTATCAAGCTGTAGTGCTGTACAAATAAAACTGACATGAAAATTACACAATGATGCTGAACGAAACTTCTGCTGTTCATTTGTTAAGGCAAGCATCACCGCTATTGCATGAACACACCAGTAACCTTCAGGATTTATTTACACTTTTTGTGCACTGGAGAAGAATTATGAATCAAAACCATGTAAATTATTCAGGAGAGGTGTGTTGTTTTTTTAATCAGAGAGACTCACACTGAAGGAGAGACCCGAGCAGAACATCAGCCACTTCTGCCACATTAACACCACATTAAAACACGGCTGCACATCTCGTTGCTTTAACACGTGGCGTTTTTACCATAACATGTTTTATGCTGCATGTATTCTGAATTTCAATGTGTTGCACTTTAATTGCCTGTGTTCTTGACTTTTATAGAACTGTTACAATTCATTAAAAGACAAATAACCCAACTGAAGGGTTAAGAATAAAATGTTTTACCATCACCCACATGAATCCTGGTAATATCATGACATTATATGAAGGACTTTGAAGTACTATGTTGTTGTGATTAGATACCATCACTGTGCCACACAGTAAATTCCTCTCTACGATTTATCGCTTCGTTGTTTTCCTCGCCTTGTATGTCTCTAAAAAAGCGTCTGCTAAATGCCTAAATGTAAATGTAAGAGTTAATATTTATTTATCAGCTTAAACATGACATAATCAACATCATCACGTCAACCACTGACAAACTGAGAATATATATGTTCAAAACTGCACATATTAAAGTAAACGTGCAACAAAATACAAAGCCCACAGCATGAAGTATTCTCGAATACTGTGACATTTAAAGCAGCCAGCTACATGCTGTGTGTCTGTGTGTATACTGCTTAAATAAGATGTGCTCTATCTATCTAACTTTCCTGATGATTCAAAGCAGCCATTATAAATCATCTTTATAGCTTATAAAAAATAGATTTTATGAGTCACATTCCTACCTGATTATCACACCCACAAACCGCTGCAATTTACCCAAACACACTTATAATCACATCCAGATCACATAAGCGTGATTAAAACATAACATAACAAAATAAACATTATAAACCGATCAAACGCGATGCTGCTGAGGAACACCAGAACAGCGGAGCTTCCGGCAGACTTCACACGCATGCGCGGATCACGCGGCCAGGGCAGCAGCGCGCATGCGCCACACGAGCACAAGCGATGAGATGCAAATAAATATCAACGTTGTAATGTTATTACTGATAAACAGTTATTTTTGGTTCCGGTTCTGTTATTGTTCTGGTAATATTGCAGTTAATAAATTGCATACATTTATCACCTATACAACGTGACCATTTATTTGTTAAAGGTATATAGTTCAATCCTTCATATATAATTTAGCTTCATTATATAGATTATGTGGGCCATTGTGGTTTTATTGGGTCCACTTGTTTACCAAACAGCTAGATGTGAAGTTTATGATGATTTTGACATTCTAGTTTGGAGGATAAAATCATAACAATTTTTCTCATTTTATAGGGTTTTTATAGTTGATATTCAACACAAACAACATTTTGAAATTATATTATTGTCAATTAAAGACAATAGCAAATATCAACAAAAAAACAGAATACATATAATCACTGCAAGGCGTTGCTTAAATTCCTCCTATTTTATTACAATAACACTCGTAACTCTGCGCTCTGTCGTCACTCTTCTGTCACGTCTGGATGTTGTCATGGCGACCGGCCGCGTATTTCCGGCGTGTTATCGAAATCTGACTCCCTGTGGAATTACGACCCCTCAGTTTCTCCCCTACTATGGTTAGGTTAGGGATAGAATTAGGTGGGGGTCGGGCTTTATAGATAAAGACCAATCAGATGCATCTCCCTATATGAACCAATCAGAAGCAGGATCTGTAATTCACGGAAGTGGGTTTTCGGTACAACGTTGGCCGTGTTTAGATGCTAACTGAGCTAACGGGCTGCTTTTGTGTGATTAAAGTGATCTGATGTGAAATGATGACTGTGAGTCGACGCTGTTTGGACAGAATATTCTCGGCTGTGAGTTTCAGTGCAGTTGATCACATTCACAATTTAAAAGAAAAAATTAAAGAGAATAAAGAATCACATGAGTACCCTACATTAATTTACAGATCACTTGTGAATTTAACTCATGTAATTTTTAAATATTATTTATGATCTGAAGATGCTATATATTATATGTTAAACAGTTCTGTGCTGTATTGTGATTTGTAGGTCATGTACATAAACACACTACGACTTCTACAAACCTCCTGCTTAAATTACAGAGAAAGGTTATATTATTATATTATTAAAGGTTACATTATTATATTAGACTTCATTTAACATAATTACATGATTCTGTGTTAACGGGTTTATGTAGTGTAGAAAGCACATTTCATTATGTAATTTTGTTCTCACAAATGTACAGATAAAATCTAAGAGTTCATTATACTGTGATATAGTCTGAGCCCTCACTGCTGTAATGTTTCACCAGCATCATCTGTCTTCATCTTCTGCAGGTTCTTCTGGCCGTGGTTTTGGTGTCTTGGGGTTTTGTCATCTACAGCACACATGTAGCTGCTCAGTGGGACCTGCAGACGAGATTAAATATCAATTGATTAATCATAGAAAACTTGTTTAATAACTGCTGGGAAACATGATATGCAGCATTCCATCATAAAAACTCCTACAGGACTCATCCTCATTTAGGAGAAAACATCTTAAAGGTCAAATCACATGTGTGAAGTGCTCATTTCTGGAGTGTTTATTGTATGTGTGTGCAAAGTTTGTGCACATAATTTATCTAATTGTTTATGAATGTTTATCCATGAATTTTATAAAGAGTTTTATCAATTAAAAATGAAATTACTCATCTTTTTAGCATCTGCCTGTACAATTGTGTCATTTATAATGTCAGGTGTGATGTAAATATGGCCACTAAGTGGCGCAGTGCACCAGAAGCAGAATGTGCACTAAAGTGTATTTTCAGTGCCAATAAACTGTAAAAAATGAGAACTGCAGAGCTCATACAACAATACAAGCTTCCCACAGTCGTAGAACATCTGGGAATATTCAGGCTTGGGGAAGTCATGTAAAGACATAAACAAGTAAATATTACTTCTAGTGATGCTCATTGGCTCAAAATTGTTCTTTTCGAGGGCTGCATTTCTAAAGTTATTTTTGAAACCTAGTAATCATGAAGGACTGTGTCGTGGCATCTTAGTTCCTACAACACCTGCTACAACTGGACCAAGGATATCATCAGAACAGTTCTGATGACTTAAGTTTAAACATAAGTTTGTAAAGACCTTGTGCTCATTCAAACACACACAAATTCTCTCTTTGGTTTATATGGAATGTTTCACTGTATGAAAGAAGTGGATTACAATTGGACCTGAATGTATTCCAGCATGGATCTGCAGTTGGGTTTGTGGTCTTGGGGATTCTGAAGGTGTTGCAGATAGACACCAGGTCGAGAGCCATGCAGTTGATCTCAGGCATGAAGAATGTTATCTCTCTGGGTACCCCAGACCCCACCATATATCTACATCACAGAATAAACCTGTCATTCACACATCTTAGTAGATGGAAGCTAGACTAGTACTGTAATACATTAACATGCTAGTGAGTCATTTGTTCACAGTAACATGTAAAAAGGGTCCGATGTTGATGTTACAGCACATACAAGCATCCTGATCCTTTCCACTTTATAAAGATTGTAGTTGTGGGTGATGTCATCAAAGGTGTTGTAGAGTTTGTTGAGGAACTCAACGACCTGGTAGGTGTGCTAGAGCTGGACAACTGTGTAAAACCCACAGTATCACTGAGAAACATATGAGAAGCACAAGAAGAAATTTAAACATAAGGGAGGGAATCTGAATATATATACTGTAAATATATAAATATAGAATCTACATATAGAATATATGTGTGTGTTTACCTGAAGTAGACAGTGGTGCTGATGTAATTCTGAGCCTGTACAGGTTTTCCCGGCCACAGGTGGCCACCTGTTTGGGCAGCATATCTGAAAAACACACAGCAAACATATATAACACACAGAGAACACACACTGCTGATATAACACAACTGCTTGATTTGAGGTGTCTGTGGCAGATCGATGCTGATGCTATACTGGAGGTAGGTATATCTGTAGCAAAGAGAATCTGCAAACCAAACAGACACAAAATAGAAAAACTATAATTAACCACCCACGATTAAAACAGCTGCTCCCGATTGTAATGTGTTTATTAAAATCTATTGTGAGAAAATCTGGAACACACCTGTAAACACTACACATCTGTAAACTCAAACCTGTAAACACAACGTACACCTGTAAATGTAACACACATCTGTAAACACAAACACACATTATAAATACAAACATACCTGTACACACTATACACCTGTACATAAACAGACCTCTACATAATCACCCACCTTTAAACACAAGAAATCTGTATGCACTACACACAAACCACAGCTACAGTGATTTGAGTACCCATGGAAACCACAGACACAAGGTGATATAACTGAAATATGATAAGAACTCTATTTTAACTGCAGACACTATTAATAAAATAATAAATTAATAAACCTATCCCATTTAAGTGTGTAATAAAGATTCTAATTACAACCAAGAAATATTTTACTATCAGATGTCATAGCAGTATCTATTTGTAGTAAGTTTAACAGAGTATTCTGTTCTCTCAAAACCATGTACACAAAACCATATATATGCATATATAGCATATAGCAAGTTCTGTGCTTATCATAGAGGTAAATTCCCAAACTCTCAAAGAGAGAGACATGCACAGTGTGTAAAGCACAAAGTGTGTGAGGTAAAACTGCTAAAAGCTAAATCTCTTACTGGATTGGCGGGTTGTTGTGGTTGCTGTGTTGTGTTTCTACCATGTACCTCATGGGTCAGGAGTGGATGTTGGCATGGTGGATGCGGCAGTTTCTCCGTTTGCATCTTTCCAGTTGGTGGGACATTCATGATGTCCACAGAATCCTCTGGCTTCAGCTGGGTCTGTGATGGACCTGAGGAGATTACCCACACAAAACTTCATTATGAGTTACTAACTAACCTTTCTGCATAATGTTAACCTGTCAACATCTCACAGAGACTGTGATAAGACACACAGCCCTGTGTATGAAGATACTCTTATCCACAGCCCACTGGTAAAACTCATCTCTGAGTCAGGCGCATGTATGAGACAGACAGACCTCCGTAGGTCGATCATGTTGAGCTCATCAGGTTTGTCCAGCGGCCAGCAGTCATACTCACTGTTATCCAGATCATGCCATCCAAAACACACCAACATACAACTGCTGAAACAACATCATGCCAGTTCACAGAACACAATGATAAACCATCAAACACAGTTAGTCAGCAGCTCATGTAATGTCCACACAAAGGTGTTAGTTCTTTCTGATGTGAAGGCACATACATGATGTGATAAATCCCAGATGCGCTCATGGTCACACAAGCCAGGTAAGCTCAGGTCGTTGTTATGACACTGGCACTTGGGCTGTCAGGATGAGGGACGTCCTTAACAAACACTCATATTCATTTTCTGTCTAAACTTTACTATCAACCGATGTAACATCAACAATCAGTGTGTTTCTTCAAAATGTGTTGTCATTTGTGTTATAAAACCTTATTAAACTCTAGCATTGTGTTTGGCTGTGTAGTATGTCTATGTTTCAGAACCTCACCGACATCTCCATCTAGTAGGCATCATGAAGTGAAGTCATAAAAGAAAGATTTTGGCATATTCATAAACATCTGAAACTGGCATTGGTTTTCTATAACACATGACTTGTATTGAGCACTTCTAACTGTGGTGAACACTTCTGACTGTGAACACTTCTGACTGTAGTGAACATTTCTGACCGTGAACACTTCTGAGCAGTGTGTGTGGTCAACATTCTTGTGACTGTAGTAGAAACACTTCTGACTGTAGTAAACACTTGTGTGACTGTAGTGAACACTTTGACTGTAGTGACTGTAGTGAACACTTGTGACTGTAGTACAAGTAGTGAACACTTGTGACTGTAGTGAACACTTGTGACTGTAGTGAACACTTGTGACTGTAGTGAACACTTCTGGCTCTTAGTGACTGTAGTGAACACTTAGTGACTGTAGTGAACACTTGTGACTGTACGTGAACACTTCCCTGACTGTAGTGAACACTTGTAACTGTAGTGAACACTTGTGGCTATAGTGACTGTAGTGAACACTTGTGACTGTAGTAGTTCTTCTGACTGTAGTGAACACTTGTGACTGTAGTGAACACTTGTGACTGTAGTGACTGTAGTGAACACTTGTGACTGTAGTGAACACTTGTGACTGTAGTGACTGTAAGTGAACACTCTGTGACTGTAGTGAACACTTGTGACTGTAGTAAACACTTGTGACTGTAGTGAACACTTGTGACTATGATGACTGTAGTGAACACTTGTGACTGTAGTGAACACTTTAGGCCTCATAGTGAACTTGTGACTGTAGTGAACACTTAGTGACTGTAGTGGGGAACAACTGTAGTGAACACTTGTGACTGTAGTGAACACTTGTGGCTGTAGTGACTGTAGTGAACACTTG
>JAZGTH010000638.1:0-29755 GCA_036877525.1 Chromobotia macracanthus
TGCTCGAGTTATCTGTTTATCAGGCAGATCAATAACATCGGTGTCTGTGATGTGATGTTTGTTGTGCTCGAGTTATCTGTTGATCAGGCAGATCAATAACATCAGAAGTGTGTCTGTGATGTGATGTTTATTGTACTTGAGTTATCTGTTGATCAGACAGATCAATAACATCAGGTGTGTCTGTGATGTTTATTTTTGCTAAATTTATCTGTTGATCAGACAGATCAATAGCATCCAGGTGTGTCTGTGATGTGATGTTTATTGTGCTCGAGTTATCTGATGATCTTACAGATCAATAACATCAGAGTGTGTCTGTGATGTGATATTTTTAGTACTTCGAGTGATCGTGATCATACAGATCAATAACATCAGAGTGTGTCTGTGATGTTTATTGTGCTCGAGTTATCTGTTGATCAGACAGATCAATAACATCAGAGTGTGTCTGTGATGTGATGTTTATTGTTACGAAGTTATCTGTTGATCAGACAGATCAATAACATCAGAGTGTGTCTGTGATGTTTATTGTGCTCGAGTTATCTGTTGATCAGACAGATCAATAACATCAGAGTGTGTCTGTGATGTTTATTGTGCTTTCGAAGTTATCTGTTGATCAGCAGATCAATAACATCAGAGTGTGTCTGTGATGTGATGTTTATTGTGCTCGAGTTATCTGTTGATCAGACAGATCAATAACATCAGAATGTGTCTGTGATGTTTATTGTACTCGAGTTATCTGTTAATCAATAAATAGTGTCTGTATTGATGTTTATTGTGCTCGAGTTATCGTTGATGATATAAATCAGAGTGTGTCTGTGATGTTTATTGTGCTCAAGTTATCTGTTGATCAGACAGATCAATAACATCAGAGTGTGTCTGTGATGTGATGTTTATTGTGCTCAGAGTTATCTGTTGATCAGACAGATCAATAACATCAGAGTGTGTCTGTGATGTTTGTTGTGTCTCAGTTATCTGTTGATCAGACAGATCAATAACATCAGAGTGTGTCTGTGATGTGATGTTTATTGTGCTCGGAAAGTTATCTGTTGATCAGACAGATCAATAACATCAGAGTGTGTCTGTGATGTGATGTTTATTGTGCTCGGATTATTCTGTTGATCATACAGATCAATAACATCAGAGTGTGTCTGTGATGTGATGTTTATTGTGCTTCGAGTTATCTGTTGATCATACAGATCAATAACATCAGAGTGTGTCTGTGATGTTTATTGTGCTCGATATCTGTTGATCAGACAGATCAATAACATCAGAGTGTGTCTGTGATGTGATGTTTATTGTGCTCGAAAGTTATCTGTTGATCAGACAGATCAATAACATCAGAGTGTGTCTGTGATGTTTATTGTGCCGAGTTATCTGTTGATCAGACAGATCAATAACATCAGAGTGTGTCTGTGATGTGATGTTTATTGTGCTCGAGTTATCTGTTGATCAGACAGATCAATAACATCAGAGTGTGTCTGATGATGTTTATTGTGCTCGAGTTATCTGTTGATCAGGCAGATCAATAACATCAGAGTGTGTCTGTGATGTGATGTTTATCGTAGTTATCTGTTGATCAGACAGATCAATAACATCAGAGTGTGTCTGTGATGTTTATTGTGCTCGAGTTATCTGTTGATCAGACAGATCAATAACATCAGAGTGTGTCTGTGATGTGATGTTTATTGTGCTCGAGTTATCTGTTGATCAGACAGATCAATAACATCAGAGTGTGTCTGTGATGTTTGTTGTGTCGAGTTGTCTGTTGATCAGACGATCAATAACATCGATGTGTCTGTGATGTTTATTGTGCTTTCGAGTTATCTGTTGATCAGACAGATCAATAACATCAGAGTGTGTCTGTGATGTGATGTTTATTGTGCTCGAGTTATCTGTTGATCAGACAGATCAATAACATCAGAGTGTGTCTGTGATGTGATGTTTATTGTGCTCGAGTTATCTGTTGATCAGGCAGATCAATAACATCAGAGTGTGTCTGTGATGTGATGTTTATTGTGCTCGAGTTATCTGTTGATCAGACAGATCAATAACATCAGAGGTGTCTGTGATGTGATGTTTATTGTGCTCGAGTTATCTGTTGATCAGGCAGATCAATAACATCAGAGTGTGTCTGTGATGTTTATTGTGCTCGAGTTATCTGTTGATCAGACAGATCAATAACATCAGAGTGTGTCTGTGATGTGATGTTTATTGTGCTCGAGTTATCTGTTGATCAGACAGATCAATAACATCAGAGTGTGTCTGTGATGTTTATTGTGCTCGAGTTATCTGTTGATCAGACAGATCAATAACATCAGAGTGTGTCTGTGATGTGATGTTTATTGTGCTCGAGTTATCTGTTGATCAGACAGATCAATAACATCAGAGTGTGTCTGTGATGTTTATTGTGCTTGAGTTATCTGTTGATCAGACAGATCAATAACATCAGAGTGTGTCTGTGATGTTTATTGTGCTCGAGTTATCTGTTGATCAGACAGATCAATAACATCAGAGTGTGTCTGTGATGTGATGTTTATTGTGCTCGAGTTATCTGTTGATCAGACAGATCAATAACATCAGAGTGTGTCTGTGATTGATGTTTATTGTGCTCGAGTTTCTGTTGATATCAAACTCGGTCTGTGATGTTTATTGTGCTTGAGTTATCTGTTGATCAGACAGATCAATAACATCAGAGTGTGTCTGTGATGTCTGTTATTTATGCTTTTCCATATAAGAGGTAATTAAATTGGTGTTAAATTGATTAAGCAATAACTAAGAATTTGACTAACATTTAATTTTTAATGAGTATAAGAAAACCCCAGAATTAATCAATCCATACAGAGCACAATCTGTTTGGATGGGCGGGGTTTAGAGGTGCAGGCTCTAATTGGTCTAAATTAACATATGTAATGAGAAGGTGTGCGTGTGTAAGTGTAGCCCCGCCCCGCCCCTTCAGTGAATGAACAGCTCCGTGTTCGCTGTGCGGTGGACGTCGCAGAAAGTAAGAAATAAGATGATCTCAAAGGCCGGACAGGTAAGTGCACGTCTCTCGTTCATCTTCAGGTCAAGTTTCACGGTTTCACCTAGTTCACATTAAAGTTAACTCGAGCGCACGATCGATGGCCGATGAGGGGATTGAACTTTAAAGCTCCCGTCTGCCCATCTGCCCTCAGAAAACAGCCTTTAAATAAGCCAAAGAGCGTCTGTCTGCACAGAAGAGTGAGAGAGGCGAGGATAGTATGTTCAATGAACACTGAGCACACTAAACATACTACAATGCAGGGAGCTAGTAGCAGAATACAATGTCCACTTGTAAATGTAGCTGTGTAGACTTGACTTGTCGGCTCGCAAGGTTAAATGTTCAGTGCTCTCGTCCTTTTGTAAGTCTCTTTGGATAAAAGCGTCTGCTAAATGACTAAATGTAAATGAGCTGGACCAGGAGGATCATGTTCTCATCATGGTGCGCTTGACCAAGTCATCATACCCCGACTGCTGCTCCGGGTCAGTGTGTTCACTGCTCATCACTCCAGTGTGTGTACACTAACTGCTTAAATGCAGAGTATGTGTCCCCACACTTGACCAGCACGTCTCCATCCGTTTGTGTGAGAGATCTTCATATGTTTGTGTTGTGTGAAACTGACTGAAGACGGATCATCTGAATGATGCCACCTCACCACCTTCACCTCCGCGGTGTGTGTGATGGGGAAAGCTCGCGTTTAAGATGTGCTCTTAAAAAATGATAGCGAACAGATCAGAGCAGATTGTAATATCATGGTACTTCATTTTTTACATAGTGCTATAGTATTATTAGATTTTAAATGGTGTTTAATTCATTGTTTCAGTTAAATGATTTGTTATTTTTAGCATCTGTTTCTTATGTGCTGTTATGTGCTGTTCTCTCTCCTTCATGGTTTTTTAATCTCCTGCATATTTATCCTGTCGTTTCCCTCCTGTACATGTTACATTCCTGCCTCTCTCTCTCTCTCTCTCTCTCTCTCTCTCTCTCTCTCTCTCTCTCTCTCTCTCTCTCTCTCTCTCTCTCTTTCTCTGTCTCTCTCTTTCTCTGTCTCTCTCTCTCTGTCTCTCTCTCTGTCTCTCTCCTCTCTCTGTCTCTCTCTCTCTCTGTCTCTCTCTCTCTCTGTCTCTCTCTCTCTGTCTCTCTCTCTCTCTGTCTCTCTCTCTCTCTCTCTCTCTGTCTCTCTCTCTCTCTCTCTCTCTCTCTCTCTCCTCTCTCTCTCTCTCTCTCTCTCTCTCTCTCTCTCTCTCTCTGTCTCTCTATATCCATCTGTCTCTCTGTTCTCTCTCTCTCTGCCTCTCTCTTCTCTCTCTCTCTCTCTCTCTCTCTCTCTCTCTCTCTCTCTCTCGTCTCTCTCTCTCTTTCTGTTCTCTCTGTCTGTCTCTGTCTCTCTCTCTCTCTCTGTCTCTCTTTCTCTATCTCTGTCTCTCTATCTCTGTCTCTCTATATCCATCTGTCTCTCTGTTCTCTGTCTCTCTCTCTGTTCTCTCTCTCTCTCTGTCTCTCTGTTCTCTCTCTCTGTCTCTCTATATCCATCTGTCTCTCTGTTCTCTGTCTCTCTCTCTCTCTCTGTCTCTCTGTATCTATCTGTCTCTCTCTGTCTGTCTCTCTGTTCTCTCTCTCTCTCTCTCTCTCTCTCTCTCTCTCTCTCTCTCTGTCTCTCTGTCTCTCTATATCCATCTGTCTCTGTCTGTCTGTCTCTCTGTTCTCTCTCTCTCTCTCTCTCTGTTCTCTCTCTCTCTCTCTCTGTTCTCTCTCTCTGTCTTCCTGTCTCTCTGTCTCTCTCTCTCTCTCTCTCTCTCTCTGTCTCTCTATATCCATCTGTCTCTGTCTGTCTGTCTCTCTGTTCTCTCTCTCTCTGTTCTCTCTCTCTCTGTTCTCTCTCTCTCTCTCTCTCTCTCTGTTCTCTCTCTCTCTGTCTTCCTGTCTCTCTCTCTCTCTCTGTCTCTCTCTCTCTCTGTCTCTCTCTCTCTATATCCATCTGTCTCTCTTTGGCTGTCTCTCTGTTCTCTGTCTCTCTGTCTCTCTCTCTCTCTCTCTCTCTCTGTTTCTCTGTCTCTCTGTTCTCTGTCTCTCTATATCCATCTGTCTCTCTCTGTCTGTCTCTCTGCCCACTCTTAACATTCCTGAAACACTTGTAGAGTTTCTGTTGGGTTCTGTGAGAGAACCTCCCCCTGAATTCCACATCATGAAGGAGAGTACAGAGCTCTAAATGTTAGACGTGTTTTAGACACCAGTGATGTCCAGCTCATACTGTGGTAATGTTTGTTTGGATTGAGGTGACAATGTACTGTTAATACTGATTTACTCTATTAAAGCAAACATGCAGACAGAGTCAATGTCAAGTGAACTCTAGACACATACAGAGAGAAAGACACATACAGAGAGAGCTTCTGCTGAAACGTTCCATCCCTTAGTCTTATTGAAATTTTATATCATTGAATCTTAATCTATTTAATGACTTTTTGCTTTTTGTGCAGAAGAGCTGTCATGCTGTAAGAAGTGACTGATAACTAGTTGTCTAGTGTGGTTACATTCTAATAGCATAGATTTATTCAACTTGCCTCATAAAATATGGGTGTGTCCTGAAAACTTAAGAGAGTCAGATCAGATATGGTTGTCACTCTTGTATGTACCTGAACTGTACGTGAACATCAGCACTGTAAACAAGGACTGACCACATATCAGCTCCTGTGTAAACACAACCAGAGGTGGTTGCAGTGTGAGTAGAGGATTTGACTGCTCATCTAATGAACCACCTTCCAATAATTATTAAACACATTCTTGCAGTATAAATAAAACTACAGTTAGATACAGGTTTGTAGTGCAATTAAAATAAAAGAGCAATTCTGGAAATCAAAAGCTTTATCCTCTAGTATATAAGGCTTTTTAATTGAATAAGCCTGTACATTACAAAAAAAATCCAGATTAGAAAGAAAAAAGCGATTACACGCTTGACTCGTGTGTTCAGTTCATCTGTCTAATGGAAGGAAGATCAGGTCTGATTAGCCAGTAATTACTTACAATTACTTACAGTAACACACACACACACACACACACACACACACACACACACACACAAGCTTCCAGACAGATTAGGTTCAGGTTGTTGAGGCTGAATCATTTTTGAAATGTTCTCACATTGTTTTGGGATCATTTATTGTCTTTTAATGCTGCATTATCTTTGCTTAAGTGTTTTTGATCAGAATGTTACGTATGACCTCAAGATATGCTCTCATCACTCTTGTATTCCTTTAAAGTTCACCACGCTATTTCTGTGACGCTATTCTATTTCACTGACCATGGCGTCCGTAGCCCTGAGGCTTTAGAAACTTTATGCTTCTCAGTTGTTGTTCTTTCTGATTGGTGATCAGCACTTTCTTTATAACCCCCAGACTTCTGAATGTGTGTAAGTGCCAGTCTCTGAAGATGTACAGAAATGAAGATAAACACTAAAAGTCTTGTTTTGATTTTAAACACTAATGTGCGTCAGATTTTAATCTCCACTACCACACAAAACAAAAACAAGCTGAGGCCACAATTCCTGTCTAAAGTGACGTGTGCAGGATTGACTTTCTCTGCTGGAGTGAAATATCAGTTTTCAGCTTACACACTTATGAAATGATAATGCTTCATATTAGCTGCTGATGGTAATGGATACAGTTTACACTTGTTGCTTACAAGGAGCCTTTTATTCCGATGATAATGGTTTAATTGTTCAATCCGAATGAAAATGCTCCATGTAAACTCCTCAGTCAGAATAAATAGGTCTAAACTGATTGAAATTTGAATTAGTTTAAGAGGGGTGGAAAAATGAGAAATTGCACCATGTAAAAGAGTTTAAGGAGAGGTCTGCAATACAGTAGGAACTTATCAGATTTTATGTGCATGAGTTTTCTTTACTTTTTGCACAGGAGTGGGCGGTCTGACAATAGACTGCCTGAAAATCATGAGCAGAATGGCAAGATACGTGCGCTACGTCCTAGCCTGGAGCGTCTTCAGGTCGACATATTATTTAGGTTACATCTAACTAAAACTAAAGTGACGTTTCTAAACATAGCCTAAAAAATGAAATTAAAACAAAACCTACATTTTCTAAAAAAACAGAATGACTTTACCAGTAAATACACAAATGCGCCATTCACACAAGCAGCAGCACTCGCTCTTTTTACCAGTATTGTACCATTCACACATCAAAATACCAAAAGGATGTCATAAACCGTGAGTGTTGTGTTTTAAAACATGACAGGATTTGACTTTGTATCTAAACGCATTCTGTCTGTTTTCCTGTTCATACATGTTGTCTTAATGGTAATTTGCCAGTAATTTACCAGTAAAGACAGCATATGTGAAAGGGCTATTCAGTAAACGCTGAGTGAGATTGCTGCAGCAGTGATGTCATCAGTCTGTACCTCTTCTTGTTTCCTCATTCTACCCTGAAGATGACTGACAAGACATGGGATTTCTCTGTTGTCATGGCGATGATCTCTGTAGCTTGTCTCCTCCCAGTTGTTGCTGCTGCCACGCCCTTCCCCAGGGATCTGCAGCCAATCAGTGTGGTGAAGTGGGAGGGTGAGTCACATGACTTCAAGTTTATTGTGTTGATCTCAGTGAGAAAATTTCCTCTTCCGTCTTTCTACGAGTCCTGCTGGCCCTTTCGACGTTTTTGCTGACTCCACTGCAGAAATCGAAAAGATAATCTGTTTTTGGTAACATTTTTTAAATACTGTGTCAGAATCAAGATGCAATTAGTTGTTAGGTCAAAATGTTTTGTTTTTTTTTTAATTAAAAAGTAATTCGCTTTTATGCCTATATGGTTGCTTTTTATATGTAAATGAATAAATGTAATTACAATTTTGTTCATTCATTTTTCTGTCATGTTCAGTGGAGCAGATCAAGTGTTCTTTTGTTCCACAGGCTCTCACATGTATCCCAGTTTCCAGGGTCTGATGTCAGATAATGACACGAGGCGTCTGGACTATCAGCACATGATCAGGATCCAGCAGATGTTGTTCATTGCTGCCAGGTCGCTTTTATTATTCAGTCAGAGAACTGAAGAGCTGCTCAACAAAACATATACAACTGCATGGGATATATATTGTCTTGTTCTGTGGACTCAAGCTGAACTGAAATGAAGTAAAATAAAAATGCCTTTTATCTTCTCTTTTATAGAGACCACGTGTTTGTTGTCAATCTCACTGCTTCAGTAAATCGAATCATTCCACAGCAGGTGAAACACACAGTTACACACATACTTGCATATGTGGTTTACGGAGACTGTCCATAAGCATAATGGTTTTTGTATTGAGCTAATTAAACTTTCTATCAAGTTCCCCTAACCCCACCCCTAAACCTACCCCTCACAGAAACTGTTGCCTTTTTTATTTAAAAACACCATTTAGTATTTTTTAAAGTCATTTGGTTTATGAGAACACAGGAAATGTTCTTGTAAACCATGTTTACATTATTAAACAGATCATTATATACATCCTTGTAAACCACATATACCAGTACACAGTTACACACGTACACACGCGCACACACACATACACACAGTTACACACACAGTTACACACACATATCTTATGGTCTGTGATCTGTATTTGTAGATCCTGACTTGGAGATCTACAGATGTGTCTAAGTGCACCGTCAGAGGCAGAAATAGTGTAAGTACCTCCAACAGAAGTTCTTAGGAGAAATTATAAGAAGTGTGCTTTCAATTCTTTAGAAGTTATAAGAATATTTTAAGAATACATTATATAAATATTTTCTTAAGGATGTCGTAGGAATGGCTTTGAGGTTTGCTGCTAAGGCAGAAGAAATTCAGCACTTCAGTACAATAAGAATAGGGTTATTGTAAAGAATGTTTGAAAATCAGTTCCTGTCAGCAGGTGTGTGAGAGACAGACAGCTGGAGAAAAGATGTGAGAGTATAAATCAGTTTCAGCTGATGAAACACAAGTCCAGCTGCTCTAACTGACTGTGTTACTGGTGTCTTCCTCTGTTCGGTCTTCTTGAGATTAAAGTTATATTTGTGTCATTGGTTTGCTCTTAGGATGAATGTTATAATTACATCAAAGTTCTTGTGCCTCGTAATGACGAGACTCTGTTTGCCTGTGGAACCAACGCACTGAACCCCACCTGCAGAAACTACAGGGTGAGTTCAGGAGTGTCATCTCACAATCACCTCATAGTCCTGATGATCTTCTGCTGTGGTAGAACCTTCTACAGGTTCTGCTTATATTTAATTGTACATGATAAATGAATCTAAATGTTTTGAATTATGTCTGTTGATGTTCTGGTCAGTTGAGCACACTGCAGCAGGTTGGGCAGGAGCTGTCAGGTCAGGCCCGATGTCCATTTGAGTCTCGTCAGTCAAATGTTGGACTGTTTGCAGGTGAGACACTGAAGCATGAACACACAGACCTGCAGTACATCTCTTTGAGGTGATCTGGTCTCAGGTCAGTGTGAACACAGACCTGCAGTACATCTGTCTGAGGTGATCTGATCTCAGGTCAGTGTGAACACACAGACCTGCAGTACATAAAGGTTCTAGGTGTTAAGACTAGATGAGACTTAGCTCCTAAATAATATAAGAGAGAAGGAGAGGTCTCCTGACCTGGTTAGGAGTACCAAGATTATTTATACTTATAAAGTACCTAATAGCAGAGGTTTTTTTTTACTTTTAAGAAAAAAGTTATGGATTGCAGAGGATGTAAATATGTAAATATTAACTTGTAATTTCTTAAGTAAATCATGAATGAAGTGTCATGCGGCTGTGCCTTCACCCTTGCTGGGTCACTGTTGGCTGATTAAGAGGTTGCAGGCAGCCATTTTGGCGTTGACATCATTGTAGTTCTTAGTTTACAACACTTCAATGCCACCTCAGTTGGCACTTAAGAATCAGTCTTAGACTTTACCTAAAGTTGCTTTTAGCTAAAAGTCTTCTACTCTTAGACAGGCCCTACTTGTAACTAAGACACTTTTGACATTTTAGTCAAAGCTTAAGCTATTCTAAGCTATATTAAGAGCATTTCTGAGAAGTTTATACATATGGGCCCTGATCTCAGGTCAGCTGTTTGTACAGGAGTGTTGTGATGAATTCCCTCAGCTGGTGTTGTTTTCTGTACAGGTGGTTATTTCTACTCGGCCACAGTGACAGATTTCCAAGCGAGTGATGCGGTGATCTACAGGAGTTTAGGAGGAGAGGGGCGACCCGTCCTGCGAACGGTTAAATACGACTCCAAATGGCTCAGAGGTGAAACATGAACACATGACTGTAGAGACAGAACACTGACACACTGTCAGATGGTCTGATCAAACAGATCTCAAACATTGTGAAAATAATGTTAGCACCATTTAGCAGAACTCATATGTGCTCGGGTACTTTCATCTGCTCTGTCAGGCATTTGACACATTTAGTTGTGATGATTGTGTATAAGAGGGTACATTCAAAATGTAGATGTTGATTTGTGTTCAACTCTGTGTTGCTTCATTTGATTGTGATTCTCTGTTGTTCTGCACACATCAGGTGTCAGTGTTATGGGTGAATGTTTTTTATCTACAGAGCCTCATTTCCTACACGCTGTAGAATATGGCAACTATGTGTATTTCTTCTATCGTGAGATCGCTGTGGAGCACACAGCTGCAGGAAAGGTAACTGTGTGTGTGTGGATCTTCACAGCTCTGCACTCTCTTGTCATTCAGTCGACTGACTTTACGTGTTGAATTTAAACAATAGTGTATGACATCTCGTGCTTGTTCCTTTACTGTGCAAACTCCTCCATTAAAATATGCAGTTTAAAGGGGTCATGAACAGAGAATTCAAAGTTTCCTTCATTTTTGACTATTTTTGACATTGGTTGTAATAATATAAAATATCCTGCAAGTTTCAGAACTCAAAACTTCTTTGTTATTCTGAAAACAGCTTTTATTGAAACCAAAGTCAGAATACGGCTCGTTTTGAAAAGTATGTGTGACTATGATGTCATAGAAATGGATTATTTGGTTACTCAGTCTCAGCACAACAGACTTTTTCTAGTAGCATGAAAATAATGTTATTTGAATTGTGATTAAATTATACAGAAAGAGATTAAAGAATGGTCTCTTTACAATTACTGAAGATGTCACTGAAGTTTATCTGGACAAAACTTTAGTTATAGTCAGCCTATAGTTGTTAGTTGAGGTGAAAGCATTGTGAGAGTGCAGAAATCGGATTGCAATGATGAGATCACTGTCGTCACACCATCAGCAGACTATCTGTTCATCACTGCAATCTTTCATGTGACGGAAATAGATCTAAATATAATGCAGTAATCAACAATTTTCTTGATTCGTTCAACTGTAAAAGTAAAAACATATTTGAAAAAGTAAAATTATTTGAGAGAAGGCTTCCACATGTAATAATTATTTCATATGCAAAGATGTTAGTCAGTCACAGCGGCGGGTGTTTACACTGAAGTCTCGCAGCAGAAATGCCCCTTATTCCATATCAGAGGCCTAAAATCCTGGTGTAAAATTATCATTTTTTAATGTAAAACTCATTTACATTGTAAATGCACCTCAGGAAACATAAAACAATACAAAAAAATCCAGTTCCTGACCCTGTAAGTTTAGTAAGACATTCATGAGAGCACGAGAAACTCATTTAGTCCAGATTGTTGACTATTTATTTTTTAAACTTTTTTATATGGTGTGACAAGACTGAAGTCCAAACCATTCTCTTTTTCTCTCTTGTTCTCTCTCTCATCATGCAGGTAATGTATTCGCGTGTGGCTCGTGTGTAAGAACGACAGTGGGGGCTCCACACGTGTGTTGGATCGCTACTGGACGTCATTTCTGAAGGCCCGATTGAACTGCTCAGTTCCTGGAGAAACCTTCTTCTACTTTGATGTGCTGCAGTCCCTCACTAATGTTCTGCAGATCAACCAGAGGCCTGCTGTTGTTGGAGTCTTTACTACACAGACCAACAGGTACACACACACGTTAAGTTTTCATGTTTTATGGGACATTAAATAGACGTAATGGTTTTTAATCCTCCCACACATCTGTTTGACTATATTAGTGATTCCATAGACTTCTTTTGATTTTATATCAGGCTAATATTTTCTCTCCCCTAACCCTCCCTCTAAACCTCACCTCACACAAACGTGACTGATATTTTAACTATTTATGAGTCTTTTTATTTAGTAAGGACCAGTAAAATGTCTACAAGTTGGTTGTCATGATATTTCATTATGTTAGTGAGGACATTTGACCTTTACAAACACACACACAAACACAGAATGTGTTTATACTGTCTATGTTTCCCAGCATTCCCGGTTCAGCTGTCTGTGGCTTTTATCTGGATGACATCGAGCAAGTTTTTAATGGGAAATTTAAAGAGCAGAGGTACAGTGACTCTGTGTGGATGTCAGTGCCAGAAGAGAATGTGCCCAAACCACGGTCAGTGTTTTTATACATTATTAACCTGCTGGTTTACCTCTGTAGCTAACTCCTCCTGGGTGATTAATTTCTCATGTTGTATATCCATACATAATTAAACACAGTCCAAGATTGTATTGTTTTTTGCCCATATCAGTGAGAGTTTGTATGGGACAATGTCTTTTTTTTGTCCCACACACTTTATCTTATATCTGTGTGTGTGTTCAGTCCTGGTTCATGTGCAGGTGAAGGATCTGCGTCCTCATTCTCCTCCTCTGTGCAGTTTCCAGACTCTGTGTTGACGTTTATTAAGACACACCCACTGATGGATGAGTCTGTGCCATCAGTCAACAACCAACCACTGATTACCATAACTGCCAGCCGGTACTAAGCACACAAACATGCTTAAACACACACAGACAGACACAAACACTCTCTCACTTTGATGTCATGGTTAGAAGTTATTTTAAGGTCTCATATGATGATATAATATAAGATAATTTTTGTGTGTATTAGTGTAATGAATATGTTAACATGGTTTAAGGTTCAAAAAACATTTTTAGTTCCACGTTGTTTTTTAATTGTAGCTGCTCTATGCCCAGCCTTTTCTAATATTCGTTGATTCCTACAAAGCCCATCGTGACATAAGAATGTGAGGGAGAAGTCGACTAAGTTGTTCTGGGCAGGTCTGGATCAGCCTTCTCTTTTCCATAGAAGAAATCATTGGGAAGTCTCCCACAAAATGATTTACACATGCACAAAGATCTACATAACACACACAAAAAAAGGAAACCATGAAGATGCATCAGATGACCCCTTTACATATAATCCAGTCTAGATGCTTCACAGATTTTAATGTGTTGTTGTCTAGCTTTGTGTTATTTTTACTTGACAGGTATAAACTGACTAGGATTGTTGTGGACACAGCTGCTGGGCCTCATAAGAATCGGTCCGTTATGTTTCTGGGCTCTGAGGACGGACGGGTTCTGAAGGTTCTGACCGGCACCTCAGCCCAACAGCTCCAGACTCCTTGAAGACATTAAGGTGTTCAATCCCAAACTGTAAGTGTCCTAACTTTGACCCTGAGCCTAATGCTCAGCTATTGATCAGCTGACTAACATATACAGTGATGTGATAAAGCTCACAAACGGCAGTTCTTCATCAGACACCTCTATGTATCAGTCTGGCAGATATAAGAGGTGTGTGTGTGTTACAGGTGTGATGGGGAGCACAGGGTGTTGGGTTTGGAGCTGGATAAGGAGCATCATTCTTTGTTTGTGGCATTTTCCAGCTGTATTATCAGAGTTCCTCTGAGTCGCTGCACCCAGCATACCACCTGCAAGAGGTAACACACACTCTCATACACACGTTTCTGTTTGTTTTATTATATTAGTGCGGTCATTCCATAGATTTAGGTTTTCTGTCAGGCTAATGATATTTTTTGTCTTCCAACCCTAAACCTAACCCTCACACAAACATCTGACATTAGATTGAAAGAAAACCATCATTTGGATGATTTACGAGCCTTTTTATTTAGTGAGGACCAGTAAAATATTTCACAAGTTGGTTGTCATAATATTTGACTGTGTTAGCGAGGACATTTGACCCTCAAGTATAGACTAGCCTGTACACACATACAAACACACACTTAAACACGATTTCATTAGAGGACTGACTCATTTGATATGTTTGTTTCCAGGCGTTGTATCTCCACACATGACCCATACTGCATCTGGCTGCGCACGGGACATTGTGCTGACGTGGCCCCAGGATTTAAGTAAGAATGACATCACTTCCTGTTAAACCACAACAGCCAATCAGTGATGTGAGTTCACATTAAAGAATGCAGTAATCCAGTCCAGTAATCCAAAGTGTTTATGATTGTGTGTGTGAGCAGGGCGGGTTTTGATCAGGACATTGATGGTGATCAATCACAGTTACTTGACACATGTACACGTAAGTTTAATTTTGCTCGTGTCACTGATGGTTTATGTGTTGAGATGAATGTGCTTACATAAATATCCTGTTTATTACTGTTAAGATTAATGTTCTGCATTGGAGTTAAATAATATATTATTTGCCCTCATAGGGATTTTGTTAAGTAAATTGTTAATTCGCTTAACGCTAGATTGATTTGAGGTTAAAATTTGATGTTACTTTCACAGTGATCTTTGATCTTAACTGCACTACAACTCTGTAAACTGCTTGATTGTGATTGTTTAGATGTGATGTCACCAGCAGGAAATGATCAGATCTCAGCTGTGGATGCAGCATCTGGTCAGAACATGCATGCACGCACACGTTTTCTTATCTAAATAAAGACATTCCTTTGACTTATATTGTTTTTATACAGAGCTAGTTATAAACAATTTAACCTAAACCTAATCCACACTCTACCTCTAACAGGAAAGTTTCTGCATTAAAAAACATTTTTACCAATGAGGACCTCTCCAAAAGGAGGTTCTGCTCAGATTTGTGAAGTTTTGCTGAGTTTTGTGTACAAATTAGTCCTCAATATATGATTCAGTAAACCCACACATTCACTCACACTTACTGTCAACCTGATTATTAATGTGTTCAGAACTACCTTTAATCGTGTACTGTTGTGTGTGTGTTCTTCTGGAAATGCCCTCAGTTTATGTTCTGGAGAAATAATTCTCTCTCAAGTCTCTCTTCTTGTCTCTCTTTAGGTGTGAGGAAGTTTCCCAATGCTGAGAGCTTGACCAGCAGTTTTCACTTCACTCTGCTGGGTACATGTGTGTTGGCAGCGTTTGTGCTGGGCGCATTTGTGTCAGGTTTACTGGTGTCGTGTGTCTGCAGTCAAAAATCTCACCGAGTGCAAGAGCCTGAGGTGACGCTCCACATTCGCTCACCAGCCTTGCCAAACTCAACCGCCTCCTGGACACCAAACCAGAAAAGGACTTCACATCTTCCCACATCTATACCTCTGCTCCGCATTGCAGACAACAGCCCCTCAAATCACACACATCCCCACAGCCTGTTGGGGAAGAACTGGTCTCCAACCTGCCGACCCCTGATTTAACGCCAGAATTGCCAATCAAGAGTGTAAAGACCTTCAACAGCCAATGGGAAAGGAGCCACGCCTCCACAATTGCAGACAGAAATGTGCTACAGCCCACACCGACCCTCAGACAGCAGGAGTGCCAAGTAACGCAAAGCTTCTCTGTAAATCAGACACTTCCTGCTCAGCACAGATCATCTAGTGACAACCAATTCAAACATGTTCAGCACGAGGTGGGTGGAGACAGAACAGCAGAGGGGCACGACAGCATTATGAGTTCATCCCTGTTGCCGGAGGAGGTTGTAGTGGACCCAGGGTCATATGACCAGGTGATGCAGATCCCCCTGATGCAGTCGACATCATATTACAGCTGCTTAACCCTCCTTCAAAAAACACCCACTGACACGCCCGAATCCATAGTGTTCCAGCAGATTCCACTGCAGACACTTCCTGAGCAGCAGGGCGGCAGCAGAAAGCCAGTGTCCCGCTTCCCCTTGCAGAGCCACAGCCTTATCAAAGCAGGTAATGGAATCACCACGGCCCGGCAGCACAGTTTTCACCAGAAAGCCCCGGTGACCCAGCGTCTGTCGGCACACAATGGCAGTAACATCTATAAGACCCACAGAGTGCTGACGCCGGGCAGTTTGTGTCTTACCCGACAGCACAGCTTCAGTGAGCCTCCTCACCTCCAGCAGACAGCCATCATCAGACGCACAGCATCCCTGAAACCACAGACACCCCTAAACCTTTAAACATACCACTCAAAACACTACACTTTCCCTCTGCTGCTCCCGCCAACACACACGACTGCTGACCGCTGATTCGGAGACACTACACCACACTGCTTGCAGAAAGGTCAGACATGGCTGTTTTAAAAACACAACTCTGGCTGTGTTTGGAACGGAATACTAGGATAGACTCCAGTTAAAAACAAAGCTGCTGTTTAGCTTCTGGTCCTGAATGAGTGTTGTAACAGAACTGAACTCATGAGTGTGGTGCTGAATACTATGCAACAGCAGGATTTGTTTTAATCTTTTTTATCTCTTTTATTAAGAGAAGGATAAAGAGATGACAGCGGACTGTAGGGAGACGAGGTGGAGTCACACTCAATGGCACATGTACAGTAAGCACCCTGCACAGTGCACCAGCGCTCACTCGCTCACTAGCCACTGGCCACATCTGCACCTCAACAACATATCAGTAATTTAACATGATGAAAATGAGGCTGTGAGGGACGGAGCTACAGTGTAAACAGAACGCACACTTATTTTGCTAATATGTACACTGTGCGCACGTTTGTGTTTTACACATATTATGGCTACTGATATTTTTAACTGCAGCATTTTAATAAGACTAATGTTTGAACTCAGTTGTGCTATTATTGGTAGTGATAATGGCAAAGGGATGATACTGATGCTAACCCCCACCACAGACTGGTTGACAGAGTTTTATTTTTTGGTTAGTTGTTCAGAAAACATTTGTCACACATACACACAGTTTTCAGTCGTTAATGTCTTAAGGGGAAATTTATTTAAAATGTATTAATGTAAATCAACGTTGTTGTAGTTGTGAATAAACCAGCATCAGATTAGATCTACATTAAAACAAATAAGACTTTGATCAGCTTCATTTATAAGCGTTTGCTTTGTGTTTTGGCAAGAAACTGAAGTTTTTGGGAACTGGACCCAACATCATTTCACTGCAAAGACAAGAAGTGTAAACATTAAAGAATCAGTCAATGATAAAACTCAAATTATTTTCATTCATTACAATAAAAAGTCACTTCAGAGTATTTTTATAACGTTAGTGAATGCATTGTTTTATTTTATACAAACAAATGCTTCTGGATCGGTACGCCACTATACATGTCTTCACATAAACTGTGATCAGTTCATCACCTGATTTTGATCCAGTCACCCACGTGTTGACTGGCCATCAGAGACTCCATATAGTCTCTGCCCATGTAAAATGGAGGACGCTCGTTTATCTTCTGCGGCAATCGCTCCAACAAAGCCACCGGGACATACCTGCAGTAAAACAACAATACAACATTATCCACAAAACACAGTCTGTTTGTTCAGTCATTAATTGCAAACCAACACAAACCCAAAATTACATGTGGAAAAAACAGCCTTATCCCGGACATCATACAATTTATGTAGCATACAAGCAAGTGTTTCACCTGCACAGGAAGGAGAGCCACTCCAGCAGGAAGTTGCGAGTCTTTTCTACGCCCTGCGTGTCGGAGCCCCAGTGCTCCAGGCCAAAGTTGGTGAAGTCACGGAGGATGTCCAGACGCTCACTGGAGGAAATGTCCCAGTGTCTTCTCTCCTTAATCTCTGTGAACAGCCACGGCTTGATCAGAGCCCCCCTACAGAACATGAAAAACTTCATTCATTCATTCCTTTATCATAACACAACAGAAGCCACTAATCTGATTCATTCATTCATCCTAAGAGCAGAATCCACCAATCTGATTCATTCATCAGAACAGACAGACTCACCTTGCCACCATAACTCCAGAAACGCACGTTTCTCTGGCCTTCATTGCATCTTCATAAGACAAAATATCTCCATTTCCTTAAAGACAAACAGATTCAACAGATCAACACAAGACAATATGCTCTATTTTTGTACTGTTATTGTTATATTTCTGTACACCGTGTAGAACTACAATGATAAGACATTTTCAGTTCTGTACTGTATGTTTTGTATTTGACTAATAAAATTCTGTAAACAAAAATGCAGTTATTGAAAAAATAATATTTTTAAAAAACCTTTTTAATATTTTATTTATGAACTTATCTGGAATGTGATGCATTAGACTCAACAGTGTATTTACCAATCAGCGGTAGAGGAGCAGCAAGTTTCGAGCAGGTGTCAATATATTCCCAGTCAGCAAGCTTTGTGTAGCGCTGTTCACGAGATCTGCCGTGCAGCTTTGGAGAGAGGAACATGATTACAGTTATATATAACAGTGTTTCCAGAGCTAGAGTCACCCGTCATTACCCCAACACGTATTCTATTATTGAGCACTAAAGTGGTGCTGGGCTGCTTTTAAGATGGTTTTTTAACATTTGGAACTAGACAGCCCCTCGTCCCTGTATCATTTTACTGTATAGAACCACAGCCGATGTTCAGCTGAACATCACGTTCTCCACAGAACGTCACTTGAGTTTGGAAGGACATGATGAGAGTAAATAATGACCATGTTCATTTCTGTTATTCATTTAACTGGCTGCACACTAACATTTTATCTGCAGGATAAAATGCAGATCGTACCGTAATCAAAGAGACGCCCCACT
The DNA here is from genome assembly GCA_036877525.1 of Chromobotia macracanthus. Lineage (NCBI taxonomy): Eukaryota > Metazoa > Chordata > Actinopteri > Cypriniformes > Botiidae > Chromobotia > Chromobotia macracanthus. Next base: position 18,763 of record JAZGTH010000638.1, read on the forward strand.
TCTTCAGTTCTGGAATCAGCTTGTGTGCAATATTAGAGTTCTGATGAACTCCTGTGCGGATCTTCACAGTCAGAGGAACATCCAGCACCTGCAGAAGAACATCAAAGATCACATTTGAAGACAACTGTAAATAACATCTGTAAGTGACATCAAACATCACATCTGGAGACATCTGTAAATATCATCTGTGAGTAACATAAGTGGTGATGAAGGTTAGGGTTAGGTTTGATGAAGGTTTCCCTGATTCTTCCTACACAATCATGTCATGTGTAAGATCAGTTCACACACACTTACTGAATTCATTCCCCTCACAATTTGTTCAAATTTGTTGGTGCGTGTCATCAGGCCACACCCTCCACCCTGAAGAGACAGAAATTATATAGAAACATAAACAACTTACTCTGAAGTTATTGTATAGATTTAAATTCAGCTCAAATGAAAGAAAAAGCTCAGTCTGGTGACGGGGTTCATAATGTGACTGGATTTACCTTCTTGTACACAAGCTCAATGGGGCAGCCGGAGTTTATATCCACAAAATCCACATCAATGGTTTGACTGAGCAGCTCAGCACATCTGGTCATGGTGTCTGGAAAACAACCTTCTAACTGCAACAAACCAAACATGGCATTAGAGTTTGAGAATGACAACAGCTCACAGAATTTTCAATCTGATTATTACAGTAATGCTGTACCATTAATTCATACAATGAACATCAGCTTTATTAACATGACGTTGCTTCATAAAGTATCTGCTCAGAACATGAATACTTCTGTGTGTGATATACCTGAACCCCAAAAAGATCTTCACTCTGGTGTCTCTTCAGAAGAGCCCACTCGGATGCCTGACCCTGCAGAAGGTTAGTGCACATAGCCATTTCACCACAGGTGATGTCGGCTCCAAAGCGCTTGCACACGCGCCAAAGGGAAGATTCCCACACTGACACACAAGACGACAGACGCAGTGGATGCAATTCACAAGAGCTCCACAACATGTGCAAGTTAATTAGTTATGTGACAGATGTGAGATTACCGTGGTAAGTGGAGCCAGATAGAGTTTGTCTCTGAAATCCACCTGAGATCAAAGATAAAAGTTTAATTTGTGTTTGTAAAGAAATTGGTTGTTTCGATCATTTTTCATGAATTTATAAATGACAAATGATCACTGAATTAAACTGAAAGAGTTGTAACTAGCAAAGACACACTGCAGAAGGAAAACTAGCCTACTGTTCACATACTTGTTTCCTCTCACATGGTCGCAGCTTGATGATGTCAGCATCAGTTATTGGCCCAATGGTCTTCACAGGAGTGACCTCACAGTCCTGTCATTCAAATACTTTATTATATGAACTCTGTCAATAGATCTCATAACCTCAAAGTTTTTTTAAGCAGCAAATTAATGTGTATTTCTAAGACAGTGGATTTTGTGTAAAGCTTCCAGATTTTCAGATTCAAGTTTTAGTGGTTTTTGTAGCCCATTCTACTTGATTAGAATGGTTGATTAGATGACTTCCTGGTTTTGAACTAAAGTAATGGAGTGTGAGATTTTCTGACTGCTGAATGTGAGTCTGCATTGATTGACTCACCTGTGTTTCTTGAGCTCCAGCAGCATCTCCTGTACAGCTGTTTTGTTGTTGTTCAGCAGCAGGACGCTCATCTCTGCTCTTGTTCTCTGCTTTCACCCTGCTGAGAGTTTTCAGATATGCCTCTGTTCCCTTGAAAGGCACCTGTTTCTTTCTTAGGCGCTTCTGTAATTCTTTGTCCAGACTGTTTTTGACAGTCTCTTTGTCGGCAAGGGGTTTGTACAGATCTTCATTTACTAGATTCTTTAGATCAGGGCTTATGTGAGCTTTAGCAAACCTGCAGGTGACCCCATATTGACATTTGCCGAAGGTGTTATACAGGTAGCACTGATCGCCCAGATCCTCGGCTTTAGTGGACATATACTCTGACACGTTATGGATGAAGCGGCATTTAACACCATAGAAACATTCAGTTTCTCTCTCCTGGAGGAGACAGACAGACATTAAGAACGAACTGTGAATAACACATTTAAATGATCCTGCACTGAACACACATAGAAGGTTATTAGCTTCATATTCAGTGCTACATTAAACCCTCACTGAACTGTGTTTGTGTAAATACCTGAACGAAGTGATGGACATAATCTTCTGTCCTCGTAACTCTGAGGTTTCATGTGAGGTCTGGATTTATTCTGTCCTCTCATTTTCTTCTTCTTGTCTGTCTCCATCAGTGTCCCCCTTCATTCTCTTATGATCAGGTTCTTCTGATGGTTCCTCTGCATCTTTGTCAGGTTCATCACCCTTCTGACCCAACCAGCCTGATTCCAGAAGCTCATGGAACTTCTCTTTAGTGGTGAGGAACCTGTTCATGTGTCAGACACAGTTGGGTAAGCAGAGGCCTGCTTTACACTCTGAGATGAGAGTCGAGGTAAATGTGTGTTCATACACTTACTGTTCTTTAATAGCAGCAGCTCCTCTATCAGCCTCCACAGCTGCATCCATTCTCAAAACACACAAACCTGGAGGGTCAATCAATGTACTGGATCTATAGTTACATAACATAGAAACATAACAAACATCGATTGAGACGCTTATGAATTTATTAACATGATCACGCCCCATTCAGCAAACTTCACCCAGTTAAAACCAGTACACAGAAACCAATCAGAACAGAGGTCATTTACATATGCGTACAGTAGCAAAAATAGTCACTTTACTTGTAAGAGCCACAGAGAGAGCGAGAGATGATAAACCTAACCCACGACAGCTTAGTTGCAGGACACTTTCACTAACATTATAAATGAAGTTTCGTGTCAGATATTACTCAGCACCTGAGATCAACAAGCTGAAGTTTCTCTTCACATGCAGACTGCAGCTGCACGACACTGTAACGCGTCCGGCTGCGAACAACAAACTTCACTTCAGTTCCGCTTAATGATAGAACAGATAACAAACCGATGTGCTTACACAAAAACCTATGTAATATAAAACCAGTTCTTATTCAGACGTTCCGTGAATATGAACAGCACTAGTGAGTAATTCAAGTTCAGTTTATATCTATAGCGCTTTACACAGTGGCACACTGTCACAAAAGCAGCTGTATAAATCAAGATCATCTTGAAGTCTGATTTACTGCAGCCAAGAGACTGAAGCTTCAACTGCAGATTCTTACATTTATATTTCATCAAAACAACTCATTCAATACAACACAATAATCATGCACATTTCTATTTGAATTGAAACGTGTTTCCGGAACACGTCAGTATCTGACGTCTTAAATGTCTCAGCATCCACTTGCCTCATTTTAATATGAGCACACGAAATGTTATGAACTACCAGCGGTAAACGTGAACTGCAGCCCAGCTTTCCTCGCTCAAGTTTTCTCTTGATCAGATCAGTGCGGCAGCGCCACCTGGTGTGTAGGAGGCAAAACATGACAACTGACTGCAGGGGGACCCCGCTGTTTAATGACAAGAGAGTTTAAATCATTTATTTAGGACCTATGTGCCTTACAAAGCAGTACTATGGTTCAAAATGTAAAGACCCTTCAAACTTATACACGCTCCCAGGTAACCTAAAAATCCCTCAAAACAAAAGACTTGTTGGCACTTTATAATACCTCATTTCACAGCTGTCTGCTAAATGTCATTTCAATGAGAGCATTGGTAGGCCACACATAGAGTTACATGTAAAAATAAAGAGAATATTTTTTTTTGTATAGGTTTCATATATTAGTCTACAGACTTGGGGCCCCCGAAACTCACTGGAAACCTTGAGTCAAAGACATGCAGAGAATTCTGGTCACCATAGCTGCAGTTTCATTTGTGCCTAATGAGTGGGAACAAAGATCTCATACTGAGAGAGTGTAATACATTTCTGGCTGTTGATTGGTTTGGGCTCAAGGATGCCAGATGTCTGAAACACTTGAGCTGGTCAGCGTGTGATCAGCATCCCTCTCCATATGTGCTTGAGTCCGTCTCATAAATATTTCACAAGGGCTCAGGCCTGTTTTATTATTAACAGCAGCTTCAGTGTGAGTGAAGACGGATCGTGTTTCCAGTGTCCTGGAAGTCTTCATTTAGCACACGTTTTCTCACAGCTGTTTTATTCAGTTGTTAGTTAAAGACTTTGTTCTCACACCAGCAGGAAAGACTCAAAATATCCTCTAATATCTTTATCATCTCTGTTTCTCCTAGACAGCAATAAGACTAAACGAAAAGCCAAAATTGCTAAAGTCTCCTATGTCTCATATTTTTCCTGCAAAGACCCTATTAAGATCACATTTCTCCACTAGAGTTTCAGAAGAGATCTTATTGTCTCTTATTGCCTGTGTTCAGGTTTCCCAACGTTCTTATAAAGGTGCCAGGAAGAACCAAAAAAGGATTGTGTGAACAAATGGTCTTACAATACAAATCAATGTATATATCAATGCTTTCACAAAGTGCTGTGTTACAAAGCAGCTTTACAGACTTTTTTACATATTAGAAAACTTTACTATATAACAAAAAGTGTGGACATTTTTCACCAGTTTTAAAAATATTACACACAAGATTAAGTGTGAAGAACGCTTTTATTGTATGAACAAAAACTTTCAAGAAACTTGTTTTCCAGGACCTGGGAGATCTCAGTGTAAACTAAACATTTCTCATCAAATTCTTTTTAAGAGATATGATATTCACAGATACACTATTGACTAAATGACAGGCAATATTTATGAGTGGCCAATTAACAAAGATCAGTTCTATTGATTTTCTTCATTTGCCATTAGATAGTTGATCCACATGAAGCAACCAAACTACATTTTATAAGTGATATATTTATATATTTAGAATTTATATTAAAAATCATAAATTTATTTTTCAAATGATGCTGGTCCTTCATATTTAAGAAATGTATTTTTCATGTAAATTACAAAAGGCACAAAAATTAAATTCTGTGTATGGAAAATGTTTAAACAGGCTTAATAAACCTCTACAGACCTGTATTCTCTTCTGTTTAGTATGTTAACTTGAGTAAGTTATGTGGAGCTGGTTCTCTCTCTGCACGTGAACCTGACACTCTCACATGAATAATTTACAGGTCAAGCCTTCAGGGTTCCTGGAGCTCTGACTATCACAGCAGAGTTCACAGGTGGGGCCTGAAGCTCAGTTTGGCAGAGAAGAAAGGATGTCTAGGAGAAAATGGGTGGAATTCAAGATCTGCCAAACCATCAGTTGTTCTGCTCCAGTCATCCACAGGAATAGACCTCCATCACCTACAACTGCAGGTACCAACAGCAAACACTTCACTTCTTCTCACATGAACAAAGGGTGGGTGGCCGCTCTCTGAAGAACCTGCTGTAGGTCAAACCTTACAAAAGGTAGCTAATTATTAAATAGCTACATTACTTTCATTTTCATTTTATTTATATTTTAGTATCTAGGAACATGAGGGAGATACCATAAAGTAACAGCAGGTAGAAATAGAAGTTATCTCCTCCTTCAAAGACTAGAAGAATAGCTGCTCAGTATGTTAAGTTGTGTTTTGGATGTTGTCATGTTGTATTCCTGTGGCTCTAGTTGGTAGAGCATTGCGTTAGGGTTGTGTTAGGTAGGTTGTGGGTTTGAATCCCAGGGAGCACATTTACTAGTAAAAATGTATAACTTGAATGTACTGTAAATTGCTTAAAGTATTGCTTTGAATTAAAGTGTCTGCCAAATGCATAAACTACATTAACCCGCAGACCAATAAGTCTGAGTTTGATATCTGGATGGCAAGGTAATATAAACAAAATACTTTTCATTGATAACTGTTGAAAGACGCTGAAAGCAGCCATTACCGCATTTGTCGGTATTTACAGAGTCACGGTTTATACTGCGTGCACGCGCGTCGTGACGTCACCGCGCGTCGTGACGTCACCGCGCAGCAAGTCTCGTGTGTTTACGTGGAGAAACATGGCAGTCACTGTGACAGCAAATCCCGCATAAACTGTGGAGAAAATCCCACAGCTTTTACCGGCCGAACCGATCGGACCGGACACTTATGTTAGGCGTCAACACTTAGTGCCAGATGTTTGTTTGTTTGTTTAAGCCGTAGGAAGCGACGAGATGATGGAAGACGAGGAGCGACAGAAGAAAGTACAGGCCGGCAAAGCCAAGGTGAGATTTAGCACTGATTTACCTCAGAATATAAAGTTAATCTGAGATTTATCTTAACTTTACCTAATGCCGTCATGTATCTCAGAATATGACGCTTATCTGAGATTTACCATAGAATGTAACTCTCAACTGACTGAGATTTACCTCAGAATTTCTTCTTGCTTACCTCCCTACTGACATTTACCTCAGAGCTTTACCTCAGATTTACCTTAACTTTACCTCATTGCTAAGATTCATCTTAGAATTTAAAGCTTGTCTGAGATTTACCTCTCTGAGACTACATACTTACCTCTGCTGACATTTACTTAAGAATATTACTTACCTGAGGTTTAGCTAAAATTCAAATGCTAATAAACACCAAGTGACAGACAGTAGTGTGTTTACTGCAGAATTTCATAAAATGAAGCATACTAGGAGTCTCGAGACACCTGAATATAGTATTACAACTGCAGGAGCTCTTTGAGAAGATGTGAGGTTATCTCAGCTGTAGTGCTGCTGAAAGTAAAGGCTTGTTTCTACCTCTCTGGACTCTGAACATGTGGATGATCTTGTGAAACTGGATTTTCAGGTCGATGCAAACAGAGACTCAACAGGTGTTAAATACATGTTGAAAGCTGCCAGTACATAAGTATTACCTTCAGTCACTGATTTATCACATTCTGTGCTGGAATTATGATGATAAACTTGGTTCTCAGCTGCCGAATGTTCATATTGACTGATTTCAGATACTTATAGACTGATAGAGCTGCTGATTGATTACTTGGTTGATTTCAGGCTATTTTAAAATTTCTGTGGTCTTTCTGGGTAGTGAACATACTTCATGAGGTCTTTTGTAGTGACCCTTGGAGGGGTGTCTGTTTAACCCCTGCTGAGAAGTGTGTTTGGAATTAAATAAACTGGTGTTTTACATTGAAATTAATTTAAAGTGTTAAGCCAGAATTAGTTCGAACTGCGGTGAGAACCTTGAAACGCAGGTAATATCAGTCAGAGTCTGGCAGAAGTCAAATGTCAGAACCTGTTGAAGAAAGACTGTTGTGATGATTCAGAATGATTCGTCATTTCTCCAGAGTAACACACATCTTATTGTGCTTTAGTGTAGCAGAAATCACAGCCCGCTGATCTGTGTCTGTTAGTCCATCACTTTCTGCTGCTCTGGGACTGTCAAACATATCAAGTGTGTCAGATTGTCTTTGATCGCTCAGTTTGTTTTAGAACAATATCTGTGTTACATTGCTGTTTGTTGTTTATCAAACACTCTTAGTTTGACATGAATACAGTTCATTATAGATTAGACATCAAGTTTGTCTGGAATGTTTGGTGAAACAAACCAGAAGACAGCAGAAGTATCGTAACCTGAATGAGGACTCATGAACTCTTGAGAAGTCAGTTTTGTGTTTCTATTCAATCAGTTCAGTCGCTGATTTTCACTGTGTTTGCACAGCACAGATAAATGATATGTCGAGTTGAAGCTTTCACACAGTGTACTGAAGGAACAGTTGCTCTCTCTCAATCAGCAGATGATCTGTGACCCCTGACCCGTGTGTTCTGCACCTCCACACATCCTCATAGCCTTGCTTCCAGCTCACGTGTTGCCTCAGATCTGCTGTTTGTTTTGTCATGGCGTTCAGAGCAGCTGTCAGTACACTCTCTGTTTTCCTGCCAGGAGCATTAGTGAGCACTTCCCTCTCTCACAAACACGCTGCTGAGTCACTGCATCTTCTGTCCTTTCAAACAGAATGCACACTACATATCCTCAGCAGACATTTAAATTAAAATAAACATGCTACATTAAAAATAGTATGTCAAAGTGGTATGTCTGCTTTGAAGTGGGCTTTTGTGTATGGTTTTTTGGTTATATTACCCACAGTCCCTTGCACCATGGAAGAGGAGATTGTGATGGTTCTTGGTTGATTTTTTTGGTTAAAGTTGGTAGGAAAGGGAGGCTGAAGCTTTCCACAGAGGTATTGTGTGCTAATACTATCTTTACTTTTAAAAAGTGTGTACTTTACCATCACCTCTGAAGTACATGCTTTCAGTACATAGTAGAAGGTTTAGTATGCATGCATGTGCAGACTCAGAGTGTATGTATGTAAATTAAGAGTCAGATAGAAATATTGCACGCTCAGAAACAATTGGTGCTGCTGTTTATGTATAAAGGTGTTTTAGACCTGTACTTTGTTTCCTTCAATCTGAAACGGGTTAAAATTATTACGTTATTAAGTTACATGTGAGTAAGCTGTCCTCTGATTGCTCAGCATGCTTTGTTTATGTTCTGGGCTTCGGCTCATAGGGAATATCCATGAAGACCTTTGTTATTGAGGCTCTATTTTTACTCACAGTCCTAGTCGTTTAAGTTTGAGTGAGATGTCAATGTTGTCTTGCACACATTTCAAACCATCCATGTGTGAGACACGAACACTACCGCCTTCATCCCTCAGCCCACTTCCTGTGTTTACTCGCCTCTGTTGCATAATTTATAATCGATTGTTCCACCCCAGCATGAAATGAAAGCGTTTTCTGCATTCAGAAGATCTGAGGCGTTAATTGGGTCCCGTTTCTGTGTGTGCCTGATTGTAGGTTGAAAGCATTAATTAACAAGAGGTCCACACACACACACACACACACACACACACACACACACACACACACACACACACACACACACACACACACACACTTCTGTTGATCTCATCAATAGTTTCCTCAGATAATTGGCTTGGCCAATAAACAGTCTCACTCAAGTGATATCGTAATAAATGCGTAACGTTCTTCATGTATAAAGAAAGACCTCCTACACACTCATGATCATGATCTTAATTAACACACTTATTATATGACAGTCAAGACTCAATGAAAATGGACACAAGCAAGAAATTTGGTTGTTGTAAGAGAAGCCACTGTGCCACTACAGGACTGTGTGCATTAAATTTTCTGACACTGTCAGAATTTTATTGGAGTAGAAATATGATCACAATTGTCATTAATTGGCGAACATGTGAAACTTGTGGAATTTGGCCCAAGATTCCAGAAAACTTTTAGGATTCCCATGTCTCAGATGGCCAAATCATGGCCAAGTGTGTGTACCCGCTTAAAGGATATGTCCACCCCAAAATTAAAATTTCCTTATAATTTACTCACCCCTATGTCATTCAAGATGTTTATGTCTTTCTTTCTTCAGTCTAAAAATGAAGTCAATCAATTTAATGTACCACAGGTGGACACCAGTTAAGGTGTAGAAACATCTCAGCAAAGATCAAGAGAAATGAAAGACACCTGAGCTAAATTTCAGTGTTATGGCACAGGGTCTGAATAATTATGCAAGGGTGATATTTCACAAATTTACAGACATTTCTAAAATTCTGTTTTCACTTCACTATTATGGGGTACTGAGTGTAGATTAATGAGAAAAATGAATTTGAATTATTGTAGCATCAGGCTGCAGCATAAAACTGAAAAGTGAAGGTGTCTAAATACTTTCTGAATGCCCTGTATATCAATGTATGCTTCATTGGCTGTAATATTAATTATTTGTTCTGTAAAAGCATCAAATGTCTGTGTTGGCACATCTGTAGTGTTGTGTTCAGACGTTCAGTGTCTTTTTGGTTAAAGCTATGACAGTCTCCACAGCTGCTGGTCTTTGTGAAGTTGTTTGGTTTTCAGATGGATCTTTCTCAGGAGTTTTTATTGTATCTCAGACACTCACAAACATCAGCTTCTGCTCTGATCCCGCAGGATGCCACTAATCTGGACCTCGGTTAACAAACAAGGTGAAACTGTCAGAGTTTGTCAGTTGATTTTTTTGGTCTTATGTTGTTTTTGTTGGCCAAAAACAACATAATTTTTGCTGTAACCATTTCTACAGCCCATTTGACTCTTGTTATGTGACACATTAAAACAGGATATTAATAATTGATTGATCAGTTAATCATGCACTTCGCGTGGACATAGCGGTAAACGATTGTAAAGCCAAAGTTTGTTTGTCTGTTTGGAGCAACGTGCATTGATGAATCGTACAAATAAGGTTAGGAACATGTTCTAAGAAAATAAATCAGGTCTGTTTTCACTGCATGTTGAGTTTGAAGGATCTTCACCCAGCATGTGGTTAGTTAATGTAATTGTGAGATCAGGCGAGGAATTAATCACACACTTCCGTCCTGTTCTCTCACACACACACACAACACATTTCCATCGTGACTGAAGCTCATGGTTGTGTCAGTAGGATCTTCCTGCTGAGCAGGGTCCATTATTATCATGGAGATAATAATGGACATGTTACATGATTGTGTGTCAGGTGGAGCCCGTGTTGTTAAATCCTGGCCCCTGGATTAGCTAGACACGACACAGTGAAGTTTGAAGGTGTTGGGAAGATCATCAACATCTAACTGTCACATTATCAAGCTGCCTCATTCCTCACAACTGTCATCACATTTGAATGGAGTAGTCTTATTTGACTGTAAGCTACATGTGTGTGCTTACAGCTGTTGAGCACTGTTTGAGGGTAAGCCTGTCTGATGGATGAAGAGTTAAGAAGAAGCAATAAGAAGCCTTAACTGAATTGGAGGAACAGAAGAGATGATAAGAGACCGAGGCAGTGAGACAGACCAGATCAACCACTGTCTTCACCTCTCAAGACTCTGCAGGGAAACTGTCACCCATGACCAAACGTACACCATAGAAGTGAGTGCTGGAGATCATAGGATCAGTTTACTGTCTGAATGCTGAAAATCATAGATCAGATCAGAGTTTACAGTCTGACTGCTGAAGATCATAGATCAGATCAGAGTTTACTGTCTGACTGCTGGAAATCATAGGATCAGATCAGAGTTTACAGTCATGA
>JAZGTH010000639.1:0-5000 GCA_036877525.1 Chromobotia macracanthus
GGTCCTGTGTGTCCTTCTTTTGTAAGATGTTGTGTTGTTGTTTATATTATAAATATAAATATGTTGTTTAAATGTTATTTTGGTTCTATAACATGCAAATATTTTTCATTCTGTTACGTGTTTTACTAACAATTAAAAATTATGTTTTGATATCTGATATACAGCAGCAAAAAAGTTTTCTGATGTTACTGCAAGAACTTTTGATCATTTTGAGAGAACTTTACAGAACGTTAACAAACGTCCTGAGAACGTTCCAAGAACCGCAGATTACATGTTAATACCATGAAAATGAATATGATGTTTTCTTAATATCTTCTTAAATAATAAAACTTATTAAGTGCAGTTATATCACACACACACACACACACACACACACACACACACACACACACACAGGGACCTCGTGGCGCAACGGTAGCGTGGCCTGACTCAGATCAGAAGGTTGCGTGTTCAAATCACGTCGAGGTCAAACATTTAATAACACTGACAGTATTCAGGTCAGTTTTACTCACGTTTATTCTATAATAATAACATATATAATAAGAGTCACATAATATGCAGCCTATAACATAAACTGAAGCTCTTATAAACGCCCTGAAAAACGAGATGTTTGTTGAATCCTTTTGGGCTCTTTTGGTTTCAAATCTAAAAGATGAAATTATTATTTATTGTTTTCGAAGCAGCTCCAGTGAACATCCTGCACATATTCCTAAGTCATTTTAACAGGTTAGTTATCAAATCTGTCAGTACAGATCTGGAGGATCTGCACAATCACATCTCGGAGAAGAACGCATTGTTAACATTTACTAAAGACTGACCTGAACACGTCAGTGTTATTAAGTGTTTGACCCCGACGTGATTTGAACACGCAACCTTCTGATCTGGAGTCAGACGCGCTTACCGCTGCGCCACGATCCTCGGTTTGTAACATGTTGCATAATGTTAAACGGGTGCAACAGCACCACCTTCTGTTAGTGAAAATGATTAAATTAAAGTTAAAATTAAGTTATTTTTGCAGTTTGGTAGTGATTTTGTGGTTATGCTATAGCACTGAGGAAACATCACATTCATTTTCATGGTATTAATATGGTAATCCTCAGTTCTTCTGGAAAACCGGCTAACAGGGAATCATAACATTATCATAACAGCATCCTAACTTTATCACAACATTATCATAACATTATCATAACAGCATCCTAACTTGGCTAAAATAATAAAGCTGTTATAATAAAGTAAAAATAATAAAGTTGTGTTTTAAAATAGCCTGTGTTTGCCAGACCCCCTGTATGAATTGAATTAAACTCTTGCATGACTATGTGAAGTTTTAAAACTCTCCCCCGACCAGGTCTTGAGTGCCCTTGGTTTGTAAGATGTTGTGTTGTTGTTTATATTCTGATCATATATTAACTATAGTTATACTATAGTTACCACTACACAAATTGCAAAAACAGTTCAAAAATAATACACATAACAATAAATGAAACACATATACGAAAATGAAGAGCAGACGCCATTAACACGTGATGTGCACAACCATCTGCACAACACATAAAACACTGCTGCACACTCTTAAACATTTCTGGACAAATATAATTGATAAAAATAAAACAATGTATTCCGACATTTTACCACCTGCCATCCTCCTCAACAGCTCGGAGTGAGAAGATGGTTGCTCTTTCTTTAACTAGAAAAAACATTTTATAACGAAACAAGCATTTTGACACCAATTCACACATAATTTGTTGTTTCTTTCTTTTTATAAGCCTGTTACATTGGCACTTATAAAGTGTCTCTAGATGAACGCCTGAATGTTTCTTCTATTAGATTTATTGAGCTCTTGCCCCTGCTGATCAACACCTTCATTTAGTATCTATAACACACATAACACATTGTTTTGATTGAATAAAGACTGACCTGAATACTGTCAGTGTTATTAAGTGTTTGACCGACGTGATTTGAAACACGCAACCTTCTGATCGGAGTCAGACGCGCTACCGTTGCTTCACGAGGTCCTACGTAGACAGCTTGTTTCTTGTACTACAATAAGTGATTCTGCATTATTAATATATTATAAATGTTTGTTTAGTGTTTTTTGGCCAACAAAATCCACGAGTGTCACAACTTTTGCCAATATTTTAGCTAATATCAGGATACCATGTTATGATGCTGTTATGATGCTGTTATGATAATGTTATGATTCCCTGTTAGTCGGTTTTCCAGAAGAACTGAGGATTCCATGTTAACATCCATAAAAATGAATGTGAAATTTTCTTATGCTATAGCATAACCACAAAATCACTACCAAAACTGCAAAATAACTTAATTTTAAACTTTAACTTAATCATTTTCACTAACACAGAAGGTGGTGCTATTGCACCCGTTTAACATTCATTAGATACCACAATAACAACGTTACCGCTTTCTGGGCCATAGAAACGCCTGGATCACCTTATTTTACCAACTTTAAAAGAGCCCAAAGGGATTAAACTAAAAAAATTTCATTTTTAAGAATTTCAGTTTATGCTTTGGTTAGGTCAAAATGTGTATTACAGAATAAACGTGAGTAATACTGAATGATGTTGATCAGCAGGGGGCGCCAGAGCTCAATAAATCTAATAGAAGAAACATTCACAGGCGTTCATCTGAGAAACTCTTTATAAGTGCAATACACGTTTATATTCAGAAGATAAACAACAACACAACACAACACAACACAACACAAAAACATCTTACAAAAGAAGGAAACATGGGACACATTATGTGGTGCTGTTGTATCTGTTTAACATCATCCCTGAAGAGCCACAATAGTTACAAACTCTCTCTCTCTCTCTCTCTCTCTCTCTCTCTCTCTCTCTCTCTTTCTCTCTCTGAGTTTTTATTAGCCCAGAAAACACTAAACAAACATTTATAATATATTAATAATGCAGAATCACTTATTGTAGTACAAGAAACAAGCTGTAACACACCATAACACATTGTTTTGATTGAATAAAGACTGACCTGAATACTGTCAGTGTTATTAAGTGTTTGACCTCGACGTGATTTGAACACGCAACCTTCTGATCTGGAGTCAGACGCGCTACCGTTGCGCCACGAGGCCCTGCGCGTGTCGCTTTATGTACTACAATAAGTGAATATTAACTCAACAAGATGATCATAGACGGGGACCCAAAGTTCATGATGCAGGAAAACAGTTTTGATCGTTTCAGTTTATCAGGGTATTAAACACGTGATTTATCGGGGCTATAGATGTACTACAACAATTGTGGAAAAGTATAACGCAAGATCTTGAAGACTTCATCATCAATTCTACTCTCAGTTCTGTCTTCATGCTGCTCTTTCATTGGTCTCTTCATACAGTGTCTGCAGGACTGCTCACTTGATTCAGTGAAGCCCCAGAAACGGTTTCAGTATATTTATAAATCTGCACAACAACACAGTTGATGTCATTACAATAATGGCGTGATGGTCTAGAAAAATGAAATGGTTTAGAACAAGTGATTAAATGACAGAATTATTATTATTATTAATTATATATTATTATCTTAAATCAGATATTCACCATTTTTTAAAAGCTGAAACGCAAGAATGTGTAACATTGTGGAAAATGTGAACAGGTTAGTGAACTTTGAGTGTGTAATTAATGATTAATTAATAATTAATGATTTTTAGGCCGACATGTAAGAATGTAAGCAGTAAACATGAATAATATTCACTGTAAAGCTAGTATGATAATTTGCTATTCTGAATACTTAAAATGATTTTCTTATGAAGTTGTATAATTTAATTATGTCAGCCAACAAAATGAGATTATAACATTATGGCATATTATAATATTAAGGCATATTATGTCAAGCCTTAAGAGCCACAATGGTCACAAACTCTCTCTCTGCCTCCTTCGTGGGTTTCATTTATTGGCCACAAAACATTAAACAAACCAAATTAAAGGTGAACTGTTAGCATCATTTTTCTTTATTCATTACAATAGATAAAACAATAACAACATTACAGCACTTTTTTGGCCACAGAAACTGTCTGGATTATGATTATGATTAGCGACATGTGAAGGTGCATATGACACTGTTGTCCTGCATCATGAACTTTGGGTCGTCGTCTGAACTAAAGACTGAACTGAATGCTTTCTGTGTTTCTGTGAGGTCCTGCATGTCACTCGTTTGTAAGATGTTGTTGTGTTGTGTTGTGTTTGTTGTGTTGTGTTGTTGTTTATCCTCTGAATATAAACGTGTGTTGCACTTATAAAGTTTCTCTAGATGAACGGCGTGAATGTTTCTTCTATTAGATTTATTGAGCTCTGGCGCCCCCTGCTGATCAACACCTTCATTTAGTATCTATAACACACATAACACATTGTTTTGATTGAATAAAGACTGACCTGAATACTGTCAGTGTTATTAAGTGTTTGACCCCGACGTGATTTGAACACGCAACCTTCTGATCTGGAGTCAGACGCGCTACCGTTGCGCCACGAGGCCCTGCGCGTGTCGCTTTATGTACCACAATAAGTGAATATTAACTCAACAAGATGATCATAGACGGGGACCCAAAGTTCATGATGCAGGAAAACAGTTTTGATCGTTTCAGTTTATCAGGGTATTAAACACGTGATTTATCGGGGCTATAGATGTACTACAACAATTGTGGAAAAGTATAACGCAAGATCTTGAAGACTTCATCATCAATTCTACTCTCAGTTCTGTCTTCATGCTGCTCTTTCATTGGTCTCTTCATACAGTGTCTGCAGGACTGCTCACTTGATTCAGTGAAGCCCCAGAAACTGTTTCAGTATATTTATAAATCTGCACAACAACACAGTTGATGTCATTACAATAATGGCGTGATGGTCTAGAAAAATGAAATGGTTTAGAACAAGTGATTAAATGACAGAATTATTATTATTATTAATTATATATTATTATCTTAAATCAGATATTCACCATTTTTTAAAAGCTGGAACGCAAGAATGTGTAACATTGTGGAAA
>JAZGTH010000639.1:22500-28090 GCA_036877525.1 Chromobotia macracanthus
TTTGGTTCTAATAACATGCAAATATTTGTCATTCTGTAAAAATAGATCTGATATTTTCTGGCCTTATTCTGTATGAATAATCCATCTATATGACTCTAAATATCCACAAACTGAGTGAAAGTGAAAAATACGCATGAAAGACTGTTAATGAACCCGGAGAAGATGAGGTGGAGAGCAAAGTTACAATCAGAATGATTGTGTGTGTGTATCATTGTGAGGACCAGTGTGAGCAGTTAGACTATCAGAGAGAGGACAAAGAGAGTAAAGTGAGGACATTTGGCCGGTTCTCACTTTCTGACACCCCTTTCAAGTTCTGTTTGAGAGTTAAAACATGGTTTTAGGGTTAAGGTTAGGTTTCGTGTAAGAGTTAAGGAGTTAGTTGGGATGGTTAAGGTTAGGTTTCGTGTAAGAGTTAAGGAGTTAGTTGGGATGGTTAAGGTTATGTTTCGTGTAAGAGTTAAGGAGTTAGTTGGGATGGTTAAGGTTAGGTTTCGTGTAAGAGTTAAGGAGTTAGTTGGGATGGGTAAGGTTAGGTTTCGTGTAAGAGTTAAGGAGTTAGTTGGGATGGTTAAGGTTAGGTTTCGTGTAAGAGTTAAGGAGTTAGTTGGGATGGTTAAGGTTATGTTTTGTAAGAGTTAAGGAGTTAGTTGGGATGGTTAAGGTTAGGGTTTACGTGTAAGAGTTAAGGAGTTAGTTGGGATGGGTAAGGTTAGGTTTCGTGTAAGAGTTAAGGAGTTAGTTGGGATGGTTAAGGTTAGGTTTCGTGTAAGAGTTAAGGAGTTAGTTGGGATGGTTAAGGTTAGGTTTCGTGTAAGAGTTATGGAGTAGTCCTCTCTCTGATAGTCTAACTGCTCACACTGGTCCTCACAATGATACACATACACACACACAATCATTCTGATTGTAACTTTGCTCTCCACCTCATCTTCTCCGGGTTCATTAACAGTTTCATTAACTCTCTCTGAGTTTTTATTAGCCAGAAAACACTAAACAAACATTTATAATATATTAATAATGCAGAATCACTTATTGTAGTACAAGAAACAAGCTGTTGCAGGACCTCGTGGCGCAACGGTAGCGCGTCTGACTCCAGATCAGAAGGTTGCGTGTTCAAATCACGTCGAGGTCAAACACTTAATAACACTGACTGTATTCAGGTCAGTTTTATTCACGTTTATTCTATAATAATAACATATATAATAAGAGTCACATAATATGCAGCCTATAACATAAAATGAAGGTCTTAAAAATGCCCTGAAAATATTTCTTAATATTGTTAATTGCCATTGTTAATATTTTTAATATTGTAAAGACTGCACAGAATGCTTTCTGTGTTATTAAATGTTTGACCCCGACGAGATTTGAACACGCAGCCTTCTGACGCAAACCTTCACTTCATGTATTACAAGAAGCATTATTAACATTATTATCTGCATTATTAACTCATTACTCGAGTGTAGGGAGGCAGAGAGAGTTTTCTTCTATTAGATTTATTTATTAATTTTTAATTGTTAGTAAAACATTTTAAAAACGTAACAGAATTAAAAATATTTGCATGTTATTAGAACCAAAATAACATTTAAACAACATATTTATATTTATAATATAAACAACAACACAACACAACATCTTACAAAAGAGGGACACACAGGACCTCGTGGCGCAACGGTAGCGCGTCTGACTCCAGATCAGAAGGTTGCGTGTTCAAATCACGTCGGGGTCAAACATTTAATAACACTGACAGTATTCAGGTCAGTTTTATTCACGTTTATTCTATAATAATAACATATATAATAAGAGTCACATAATATGCTGCCTATAACATAAACTGAAGCTCTTATAAACGCCCTGAAAACGAGATGTTTGTGGAATCCTTTTGGGCTCTTTTTGGTTTCAAATTTAAAAGATGAAATTATTATTTACTGTCTAATGAATGTTAAACGGGTGTAATAGCACCACCTTCTTTGTTATTGAAAATTATTGAGTTAAAATTAACCATCCCAGAGATCTTCTGGAAAACCGGCTAACAGGGAATCATAACATTATCATAACATTATCATAACATTATCATAACAGCATCATAACTTTGGCTAAAATAATAAAGTTGTTTTAAAATAAACTGAGTTTGTCAGACACTGTAAGAGTTGAAGGACATCCATTAACTCTGGTGATGGTCAGTGTGCGCTTCACTCTTCTTCTGGTTTTGTATCTTTGGACGGATCTGAATAAACTCTTGCTTGACTGTGTGAAGTTAAAAGCTCTGACCCCGACACGCAACCTTCTGATCTGGAGTCAGACGCGCTACCGTTGCGCTACGAGGTCCTGTGTGTCTCTCTTTTGTAAGATGTTGTGTTGTTGTTTATATTATAAATATAAATATGTTGTTTAAATGTTATTTTGGTTCTAATAACATGCAAATATTTGTCATTCTGTAAAAATAGATCTGATATTTTCTGGCCTTATTCTGTATGAATAATCCATCTATATGACTCTAAATATCCACAAACTGAGTGAAAGTGAAAAATACGCATGAAAGACTGTTAATGAACCCGGAGAAGATGAGGTGGAGAGCAAAGTTACAATCAGAATGATTGTGTGTGTGTATCATTGTGAGGACCAGTGTGAGCAGTTAGACTATCAGAGAGAGGACAAAGAGAGTAAAGTGAGGACATTTGGCCGGTTCTCACTTTCTGACACCCCTTTCAAGTTCTGTTTGAGAGTTAAAACATGGTTTTAGGGTTAAGGTTAGGTTTCGTGTAAGAGTTAAGGAGTTAGTTGGGATGGTTAAGGTTATGTTTCGTGTAAGAGTTAAGGAGTTAGTTGGGATGGTTAAGGTTAGGTTTCGTGTAAGAGTTAAGGAGTTAGTTGGGATGGGTAAGGTTAGGTTTGTGTAAGAGTTAAGGAGTTAGTTGGGATGGTGAAGGTTAGGTTTCGTGTAAGAGTTAAGGAGTTGGTTGGGATGGTTAAGGTTAGGTTTCGTGTAAGAGTTAGGGAGTTAGTTGGGATGGTTAAGGTTAGGTTTCGTGTAAGAGTTATGGAGTTAGTTGGGATGGTTAAGGTTAGGTTTCGTGTAAGAGTTAAGGAGTTAGTTGGGATGGTTAAGGTTAGGTTTCGTGTAAGAGTTAAGGAGTTAGTTGGGATGGTTAAGGTTAGGTTTCGTGTAAGAGTTAAGGAGTTAGTTGGGATGGTTAAGGTTAGGTTTCGTGTAAGAGTTATGGAGTTAGTTGGGATGGTTAAGGTTAGGTTTCGTGTAAGAGTTAAGGAGTTAGTTGGGATGGTTAAGGTTAGGGTTTCGTGGTAAGAGTTAAGGAGTTAGTTGGGATGGTTAAGGTTATGTTTGGTGTAAGAGTTAAGGAGTTGGTTGGGATGGTTAAGGTTAGGTTTCGTGTAAGAGTTAAGGAGTTAGTTGGGATGGGTAAGGTTAGGTTTCGTGTAAGAGTTAAGGAGTTAGTTGGGATGGTTAAGGTTAGGTTTTGGTGTAAGAGTTATGGAGTTAGTTGGGATGGTTAAGGTTAGGTTTCGTGTAAGAGTTAAGGAGTTAGTTGGGATGGTTAAGGTTAGGTTTCGTGTAAGAGTTAAGGAGTTAGTTGGGATGGGTAAGGTTAGGTTTCGTGTAAGAGTTAAGGAGTTAGTTGGGATGGTTAAGGTTAGTTTTCGTGTAAGAGTTAAGGAGTTAGTTGGGATGGTTAAGGTTAGGTTTCGTGTAAGAGTTAGGGAGTTAGTTGGGATGGTTAAGGTTAGGTTTCGTGTAAGACTTAAGGAGTTAGTTGGGATGGTTAAGGTTAGGTTTCGTGTAAGAGTTAAGGAGTAGTCCTCTCTCTGATAGTCTAACTACTCACACTGGTCCTCACAATGATACACATACACACACACAATCATTCTGATTGTAACTTTGCTCTCCACCTCATCTTCTCCGGGTTCATTAACAGTTTCATTAACTCTCTCTGAGTTTTTATTGGCCAAAAAACACTAAACAATCATTTATAATATATTAATAATGCAGAATCACTTATTGTAGTACAAGAAACAAGCTGTCGCAGGACCTCGTGGCGCAACGGTAGCGCGTCTGACTCCAGATCAGAAGGTTGCGTGTTCAAATCACGTCGGGGTCAAACACTTAATAACACTGACAGTATTCAGGTCAGTCTTATTCACGTTTATTCTATAATAATAACATATATAATAAGAGTCACATAATATGCAGCCTATAACATAAAATGAAGGTCTTAAAAATGCCTGAAAATATTTCTTAATATTGTTAATTGCCATTGTTAATATTTTTTTAATATTGTAAAGACTGCACAGAATGCTTTCTGTGTTATTAAATGTTTGACCCCGACGAGATTTGAACACGCAGCCTTCTGACGCAAACCTTCACTTCATGTATTACAAGAAGCATTATTAACATTATTATCTGCATTATTAACTCATTACTCGAGTGTAGGGAGGCAGAGAGAGTTTTCTTCTATTAGATTTATTTATTAATTTTTAATTGTTAGTAAAACATTTTAAAAACGTAACAGAATGAAAAATATTTGCATGTTTTTAGAACCAAAATAACATTTAAACAACATATTTATATTTATAATATAAACAACAACACAACATCTTACAAAAGAGTGACACACAGGACCTCGTGGCGCAACGGTAGCGCGTCTGACTCCAGATCAGAAGGTTGCGTGTTCAAATCACGTCGGGGTCAAACACTTAATAACACTGACAGTACTCAGGTCAGTCTTTATTAAATGTTAACAATGCGTTCTTCTCCGAGATGTGATTGTGCAGATCCTCCAGATCTGTACTGACAGATTTGATAACTAACCCTGTTAAATGACTTAAGGAATATGTGCAGGATGTTCACTGGAGCTGCTACGAAAACAATAAATAATAATTTCATCTTTTAGATTTGAAACCAAAAAGAGCCCAAAAGGATTCAACAAACATCTTGTTTTCAGGGCGTTTTTAAGAGCTTCAGTTTATGTTACAGGCTGCATATTATGTGACTCTTATTATATATGTTATTATTATAGAATAAACGTGAATAAGACTGACCTGAATACTGTCAGTGTTATTAAGTGTTTGACCCCGACGTGATTTGAACACGCAACCTTCTGATCTGGAGTCAGACGCGCTACCGTTGCGCCACGAGGCCCTGCGCGTGTGTGTGTGTGTGTGTGTGTGTGTGTGTGTGTGAGAGAGAGAGAGAGAGAGAGAGAGTGTGTGTGTGTGTGTGTGTGTGTGTGTGTGTGAGAGAGAGAGAGTGTGTGTGTGTGTGTGTGTGTGTGTGTGTGTGTGTGTGTGTGTGTGTGTGAGAGAGAGAGAGAGAGAGAGAGTGTGAGTGTGTGTGTGTGTGTGTGTGTGTGTGTGTGTGTGTGTGTGATATAACTGCACTTAATAAGTTTATTATTTAAGAAGATATTAAGAAAACATCATATTCATTTTCATGGTATTAACATGTAATCTGCGGTTCTTCGGAACGTTCTCATGACGTTTGTTAACGTTCTGTAAAAGTTCTCTCAAAATGATCAAAAGTTCTTGCAGTAAAATCAGAAGAACTTTTTACTGCTGTATGTCAGATATCAAAACATAA
>JAZGTH010000640.1:0-27592 GCA_036877525.1 Chromobotia macracanthus
ACTTCAGGATGAAAGTGGATAGATGCTTCCAGATGTCCAAAGTTCCGATGAGTCCTGGGCACAGAAGCTGTACAATCACCTTAAAGTAATTTGATTCTCAAATACTACAGTGGTTTAGGGGAGTATCACCACCTGCTATTCGGTTTATGAATCTCTTTTGGCTCTTCAGACCAGTGATGTTAATCTTGTGTGTGTGGTAGAGTCACAGACAGCTTCTTTTATGATGTCAAAGTTTTGTGTCCTGTTAAACTCTATTGGGGTTGCATGTCATGCAACTTAACACATAGTCATTGTGACAGTCACAAAATTGTAATATGAATATATTTCACTGTTTGACTATTTTTATTTACTTTTGTATGGAAAACAGTTTTGATAGTGTGTTGGGTCACCTTATGATGAAGTGTAAAATCTGGGCCCTGAAGCAGAACCAGTCAGGATCTTCTGATCTAGAACAGTATAATGGTCACAAGAACCTTATAGTATCATGTATACTAACCCAGAAACTTCATTATACAACCACATTATATTACATTTTATATTTATATATTACATTTTATACTACATAATTTTCAGCATTAAGCAGTAGATAGACCAACATAGACA
The DNA here is from genome assembly GCA_036877525.1 of Chromobotia macracanthus. Lineage (NCBI taxonomy): Eukaryota > Metazoa > Chordata > Actinopteri > Cypriniformes > Botiidae > Chromobotia > Chromobotia macracanthus. The sequence continues at coordinate 604 of JAZGTH010000640.1, forward strand.
AAGACCTGGAGTCAAAGTTTAGTGTAATCAGTTGGGATTATACAGTATACAGTATTCTTCATTCTTTATACAGTATACTTTCTTCATTCTACAGTATTCTTCAATTCTAATCATACGAGTGAGCAAGACAGCTTACAAAGGTGTGATGTAAAAATACAGAATCACGGTAAGATGCATATACAAAAATGTACATCTCAACAAATTTTCAAACATTATGACAGTTTAAAACATACAACAGTTCCAAAAATGTTTCGGATATGGTACATGACCATGTGACAACAAAAGCTTACTAATGGTGCCATGAGTTGTTTTCCTTAGGATGACCATAAAACAGTGGAATGGCTATGAGGCACCATTAATTACAAAACAGAGAACAAATGGGTGGTATTATTGTCACCCAGACCTTCAAAGACACTTTGTCTTTCGTGGGCATTAATGAAGTAAATAAATGGAATACAGCACAAGAACCCTGTCAATGTATTTCTGGCATTGGTCAGACCGACCGTAGCCAACTCCTTATTAAATACAGATGTTGATTGTAAAATATAAAAATATATTATATTTTATATATATATATATATATATATATATATATATATATATATATATATATATATATATATATATATATATATTATAAATAAACTCCTAACATGACTAAATGTACTTGGTAAAGAGAGTGATTGATTATTGATTACTTATTGATGAGTTAATTACCTAACAATTATTATAAACAAAGGACAGACAACACAATACCTCAGAGAAGCATATAGCTTAACATGTCGCATAAAACACAACATGCAAATGTTGGTGCTTTTCTGAATTGGCAATTTTATGCATCTGTTCCATCCAAAATTTCCAATGAAACACTATTTAATGTTTATAAACACTTATCAGTCATGTTTTCTTTCTTTAGTCTTCTTCTAAGATGCTCTCAATGGAAGGATGTGTACTAATTATTTTGGGGGTTCTAAATGTTCCTTAGATTCTGAAATTGATCTTAAAGACCCATATCCTGAGTCTAGAGATGACACTGAAACCTTCAGGTGTCTTCTTTCTTCCAACTGATCTGGTCGAATGACTTAGCAGGGCTAGTAAGACGCATGAGCCAACATCTCATCTCCACTCACTGTAAGACAAGCACAGCAGAAATAGTTCTTTACAAGAGTCCTATTATGCCCTTTAAAGTCTTTATTTTGTTTTTGGGTGTCCTAGACTAGGTTTTCATGCCTGATCATTAAAAAACACACAATTTTTCACATATTCCACATTATTACAACACTATTTTGTTTAGTTCCAGATTCTTTGAAGCCTCAAGCTAGCCCAGTCTGTTGTGATTGGTTACCCACTTATGGCGTCAGTTTTGCCTTAGCAGTTCAACCAGCTAATCAACTAAATAATTTCTATGGTATCAAGAAATCATGACTGACTGTCAAATAGTAAGTCAGTAATGAATTGAATTATGAGATACACGATTCAAGCTGATGTTGTGCTTTCTCCCATGATACAGACATGGAGGCAGCCATCCCATATAAAAAATAATTTTTATCAGATATTCTCTTTAACCTACAACTTCCTATGATAACAAATAGCACAATGTAAAGTCTCAGAAAAGCCCAACAGTATGGAAACCCACTTAAAATATTGAACGGAAAGAAACTCACAGTTTGGTGGGAATATTTCCATGCTCCTACGCACTCGAGCCTTTGACACATCTCCAAAGTGAAGAGGTGAGTCTTTGGAGTGTGGTGACGTTTTATCAGACTTCCCATTTCCACTCACTGGGAAAAAATGATTAAAAAGACAATGTATTGTAAAGAATGGTATCAAGGCTGCAGAAAATGGATGCATGCTCATCCAGTCACGGCAGCTTCTAAAGACTACATTACAACAAAAGAAAAGAAAGGACATTAAATAGTTTAAAGGCAAAAATGAGAAATTTGCACAAATATTATTAGTTAAAAACTCCCAGCTTGTGAAGAGACTCATGGGATAGTTATGAGATCTAGAAAACTTCCTGTATTTTTAAATGTTCTCTAAGTCTGATCTGAGGGCTGTTAGTGTAAAATGCTCTGGGCTCTTTGTTTTACAGTACTGTAAAAAGTCTCAGGCCACCATTAGATTTCAGCATGATGTCTAAGCAATGGTATAATGGCCATTATTTCTCAGTCTCTTTATTAGAATACAACCAAAAACAAGGACATTTGTATGCAGTATTAAAAAACTGGAAACAAATGTTAAAAAAGCTTCTACAGTACAAAGTGGTGATACAGACATGGAGGCAGCTATCCCATATAAAAATATTTTTATCAGATATTATCTCTAACCTACAACTTCCTATGATAACAAATAAGCATGATGTAAAGTCTCAGAAAAGCCCAACAGTATGGAAACCCACTTAAAATATTGAACGGAAAGAAACTCACAGTTTGGTGGGAATATTTCCATGCTCCTACACACTCAGAGTCTTTGACACATCTCCAAAGTGAAGAGGTGAGTCTTTGGAGTGTGGTGACGTTTTATCAGACTTCCCATTTCCACTCACTGGGAAAAAATGATTAAAAAGACAATGTATTGTAAAGAAGGGTATCAAGGCTGCAGAAAATGGATGGCATGCTCATCCAGTCACGGCAGCTTCTAAAGACTACATTACAACAAAAGAAAAGAAAGGACATTAAATAGTTTAAAGGCAAAAATGAGAAATTTGCACAAATATTATTAGTTGAAAACTCCCAGCTTGTGAAGAGACTCATGGGATAGTTATGAGATCTAGAAAACTTCCTGTATTTTTAAATGTTCTCTAAGTCTGATCTGAGGGGCTGTTAGAGTAAAATGCTCTGGGCTCTTTGTTTTACAGTACTGTACAAAAGTCTCAGGCCACCATTACATTTCAGCATGATGTCTAAGCAATGGTATAATGGCCATTATTTCTCAGTCTCTTTATTAGAATACAACCAAAAACAAGGACATTTGTATGCAGTATTAAAAAACTGGAAACAAATGTTAAAAAAGCTTCTACAGTACAAAGTGGTACATATTTTGGGTGATCTTGTACAACCTATTTTTGAGTGCATATTTTCTATATTTTCTGTTAGTGTCTAGAAGAGGAAATCAAAAGATATATACAGATGTTCATTTAAACCTTCCTAAAACAACAAGGCTGGTGGTGGTCTAAGACTTGCACAGTACTGTATTTTAATTAGTCAAAAACATTTGTATTTATAATGTTTAAGATAATTTTACATTTACATTTAGTCATTTAGCAGATGCTTTTATCCAAAGCGACTTACAAAAGACGAGAGCATTGAACATTTTGCCTTGCGTACCAACAAGCCAAGTCTACAAAACTAAATTTTCAAAGAGACTGAAAAAATTGTGTTAACATACAGTATATGCATATTGTACAAATAAAGGTTTAAAAAGTCTCAGAAAAGTCCAGTACTAGAGAAACATTAAAACCCACTTAAAATATGAAACTTAGAGATACCCACAGTTTGGTGGTAATATTTCCATGCTGTTATATGCTCTAATTTTTGGTGCATCTTCAAAGTGGAGAGGTGAATCTTTGGAGTGTAATGTTTTATCCAACTTCCTATCTCCACTCACTAGAAGAAAAGCACAGCAGAAAATGATTTAAACTATTAGATCAACACAGCCTAATGTTTTCCTAACACAGTGCAGATTATTAAGTGGTTTCCTCCTTGTACCTAACATTTCCCATATCACAACAGTCTACTTGAATATATAAATTAATTTGGATTATTTATTAATCATTATAGATACCTTTTATTTACTTTTTAACATTTTCAGGTTTAATAGAACTGTTGATAGACCCTAATCTCTGCACAGCAGTCACAATGCACAATGATGCATCATTTCTATGGTGTCGGAAAAATTGTGACAGCTGTCAAATACAAAGTCAGTAGGCCATTATATAATTAAATTATGAGATACAGGATTCAAGATGATGTTGCGCTTTCTCAATGATACAGACATGGGCAGCCACATCCCACTTTAAAAATATTTTTATCAGATATTCTCTTCAACTCTACAACTTCCTATGATAACAAATAAGCATGATGTAAAGTCTCAGAAAAGCCCAGTATGGAAACCCACTTAAAATATTGAACGGAAAGAAACTCACAGTTTGGTGGGAATATTTCCATGTCCCTACACACTGAGTCTTTGACACATCTCCAAAGGAAGAGGTGAGTCTTTGGAGTGTGGTGACGTTTTATCAGACTTCCCATTTCCACTCACTGGGAAAAAATGATTAAAAAGACAATGTATTGTAAAGAAGGGTATCAAGGCTGCAGAAAATGGATGCATGCTCATCCAGTCACGGCAGCTTCTAAAGACTACATTACAACAAAAGAAAAGAAAGGACATTAAATAGTTAAAAGGCAAAAATGAGAAATTTGCACAAATATTATTAGTTGAAAACTCCTAGCTTGTGAAGAGACTCATGGGATAGTTCTTGAGATCAGAAAACGTCCTGTATTTTTAAATGTTCTCTAAGTCTGATCTGAGGGGCTGTTAGAGTAAAATGTCTGGCTCTTTGTTTACAGTACTGTACAAAGTCAGGCCACCATTACATTTCAGCATGATGTCTAAGCAATGGTATATAATGGCATTATTTCTCAGTCTCTTTATTAGAATACAACCAAAAACAAGGACATTTGTATGCAGTATTAAAATACTGGAAACAAATGTTAAAAAAGCTCTACAGTACAAAGTGGTACATATTTTGGGTGATCTTGTACAACCAATTTTTGAGTGCATATTTTCTATATTTTCTGTTAGTGTCTAGAAGAGAAATCAAAAGATATATACAGATGTTCATTTTAAACCTTCCTAAAACAACAAGGCTGGTGGTGGTCTAAGACTTGCACAGTACTGTAGTGTAATTAGTCAAAAACATTTGTATTTATAATGTTTCATTTAATAATTTTCATTCAAAAGATCATTTCAAAGAGATCGAAAAACTATTTATTAATATAGTATATGCATATTATACAAATAAAGGCTTAAAAAAGCCTTAATTAGGCCTTAGTCCAGCACTAGAAACTCATTAAACCTACTTAAAATATGAAATTTAGAGATACCCACAGTTTGGTGGTAATATTTCCATGCTGTTATATGCTCTAATTTTGGTGCATCTCCAAAGTGAAGAGGTGAGTCTTTGGAGTGTGGTGACGTTTATCAGACTTCCCATTTTCACTCACTGGGAAAAATTATTAAAGACAATGTATTGTAAAGAAGGGTATCAAGAGTTGACTAGATGCATGCTCATTAAATCACGGCAGCTTCTGAAACTATTTTCAACAAAGACTACAGTACAACAAAAAAAAGAATAGATATTTAACACTGGTAAAAACGGTTTAAAATCTCTAAAATGCTCTGAGTCTTCTTTTTCTTCTTCAAATTTTAATAAGAAATTTCCAGATACTCAGATACATCTCTACAGTGAGAATTTGTAATTTAAAATTTAGATGAATACATCTGGGATGGTATTACATATACAATTCACTCTTTTCATATGTGGTCTGAGGGTTTCTTCTCAATACTACTCTTTTTCTCCACTACTCTTTTCCATCATTATATTTTTACTGTCAATTTCAAAACAGCAGCTATTGTTTTCTGTCACTGTCTCTCCCTATCTTCTCCAGCAGATCTTTGATCTGAGTTTCATCACTCTTCTTCTGATTGTTGAGAACATGATATCTGTTCCCACATTTCTCCACCAGCCATTGAAATCCTCATCCACTGTCAATGTGCTGCTCTATAGATGTGTCTAGAAAAGTCCCCATGAGTAAAGAGCACTATAGTGCGACTTCAGACTCTCTCAGTGAGAAGCTCCACATATCCCTGTAATACTTTTCTCATGTCCTCTTTAAAACTAATGACTGCACATATAATTAGTAATATAACATGTGGTCCTGGAGGACACAGAGACACACTGAGTAAAATCTCTTGTTTCAGTAATTCAGAGCTCTGGTTTACAGGTATATCAGTCCACCATCCTGAGCTTCTATCACAGTAATGTGTCTGTCTACTACGTCTCTCTGTTTCTTCACACACTGAGCAGTTGCATTCAAGTCAAACTCTTCTCTGCCAAGAATGGTATTTCCTGCTGAACTCTTTCCAGCTCCTTTATACCCCATTAACACAATCCTCAGCTCTGAGAGGTTCTGAGTGTCACCTGTAACAAATACACAAACACTCGTATCAAACATTATATTGTATTCATCAGCTTTAGTTTATAAAGCTCAAATTTCTTTAAATACCTACAGCATCTCACAGAAGTGAGTACACCCCTCACATTTTTGTAAATGTTTTATGATATCTTTTCATGTGACAACACTGAAGAAATGACACTTTGCTACAGTGTAAAGTAGTGAGGGTACAGCTTGTATAACAGTGTAAATTTGCTGTCCCCTCAAAATAACTCAACATAGCCATTAATGTCTAAACCCTGACCACAAAGTGAGTACACCCCTACGTGAAAATGTCCAAATTGGGCCTAAAGTGTAAATATTTTGTGTGCCACCATTATTTTCCAGCACTGCCTTAACCCTCTTGGGCATGAAGTTCACCAGAGATTCATAGGTTGCCACTGGAGTCCTCTTCCACTCCTCCATGACGACATCACGGAGCTGGTGTATGTCAGAGACCTTGCGCTCCCTCCACCTTCCATTTGAAGATGTCCCAGTCTCCCAGTCTCCGAGCGGGGGATCATGCTCTGCTTCAGTATGTCACAGTACATGTTGGCATTCATGGTTCCCTCAATGAACTGTAGCTCCCCAGAGCCGGCAGCACTCAGGCAGCCCCAGACCATGACACTCCTACCACAATGCTTGACTGTAGGCAAGACACACTTGTCTTTGTACTCCTCACCTGGTTGCGCCACAAATGCTTGACACCATCTGAACCAAATAAGTTCATCTTGGTCTCATCAGACCACAGGACATGGTTCCAGTAATCCATGTCCTTAGTCTGCTTGTCTTCAGCAAACTGTTTGCGGGTTTCTTGTGCATCATCTTTAGAAGAGGCTTCCTTCTGGGACGACAGCCATTTAGACCAATTTGATGCAGTGTGCGGTGTATGGTCTGAGCACTGACAGGCTGACCCCACCCCTTCAACCTCTGCAGTAATGCTGGCAGCACTCATATGTCTATTTCCCAAAAACAACCTCTGGATATGATGCTGAGCACGTGCACTCAACTTCTTTGGTGGAGCCATGGCAAGGCCTGTTCTGAGTGGAACCTGTCCTGTTAAACCGCTGTATGGTCTTGGCCACTGTGCTACAGCTCGGTTTCAGGGTCTTGCAATCTTCTTATAGCCTACTCCATAATTATGTAGAGCAACAATTCTTTTTCAGATCCTCAGAGAGTTCTTTCAGTTACTAATAAAAAAGAAGGCAATAAAGTCCTGCAGAACATTTTAGGATTGGACCTGGGTTTGGACCATCAGAGAGGACAAAAATAAAAGATTTGTAATTTTTGATCTGCTCCTCTAAATGTCAACATTAAGACAGAACCAGAAAGAGAGATGACAAACAATCATGTTTAACTAAAATGAATTTTCACTAAACTATTTTAAATTTATGTGCTATTTCATTATTCTCCTTAATTTTTGATAAGTTTTAACTTATCAAAAACAAGAATAAGAATAAACATGAAATTTATAAGAATAAACATGAGATTTTTGAAGAAATGTGCACGCTATGTCCTTCAGTAACAGCTTCTGAGGGTCTGTTATGGTGAGTTATTCTCAGTCCATCGATTAGAAACTCTTCTACAAACAAACTGAGATGTTGTTTCTGCTATGAGTGTTTATTTTTGTTTTTCATAGTTTATAATGTTTGCACCCAGTTATTTATGATATATTTTTACATTATCTGCTGAAGATACTCAGTGTGCAGATCAGTACTGTGATGTTTACTTACTCATCTGTGATCTGATCATTTCTCTCTTTTCTTCATCCTCTTCATTCGTTCTACTGCTCTCTCTTCCTCTGCTCTCCTTCTTTCTTTCATTCTCTTTAAAATATCTCTGTCCATTTCAAAACAGCAGCCATTGTTTTCTGTCACTGTCTCCTGTATCTTCTCAGCAGATCTTTGATCTGAGTATCATCACTCCTGTTCTGATTGTTGAGAACATGATATCTGTTCCCACATTTCTCCATCAGCTACTGGAGATCCTCCCCTTCAGTCTCAATGTGCTGCTCTATAGATGCATCCCCTAGAAAGTCTCCACGCAGTGAAGAGCACTATAGTGTGACTCCAGACTTTTTCACTGAGAAGCGCCACATACTCTTGCAAACTTCTCTCACATCCTGTTTAAATCTACTGTCCACACGTATAACCAGTAGTACAACATGTGGACCTGGAGGACACAGAGACACAGCGGTAAAATCTCTTGTTTCAGTAACTCAGAGCTCTGATCTACAGGCACGTTAGTCCACCATCCTGGAGCTTCTATCACAGTAATGTGTCTGTCTGCTACTTCTCTCTGTCTCTTCACACACAGTGTAGTTGTCTTCAAGTCAAACTCTTCTCTGCCCAGGATGGTGTTTCCTGCTGAACTCTTTCCAGCTCCTTTATACCCCATTAACACAATCCTCAGCTCTGAGAGGTTCTGAGTGTCACCTGCAACAAATACACAAAACACATATATCCAATATAATATTGTGTTGAGAATATGTGAATATCCTTTCACCTACTCAAAAATTAGTAATAGGATAAAATTAAAGCTTCCAGACTTCAAAGAAACAAAGATAAATACAACACAACTATAATTCCACAGAAATTCCAATTATCCACTATGGTTTATAAAACTGTAAGTAGCCTATTTTTCTGCAGTGTGACTTCTCCTACGACGACCGTCAAACCAAGAACCAATAGGAGCACTGAACCTGATGATGCAATTAGTGTCAACTTCAAACCACCTCAGTGAAAATGTTGAAACGAGTCAGGTGGACAGTACAACAAGAAGAAAGGCATGTATTTAACAAACTAACGCTACATATTGCTTTTGTTTACTAGCTACCAGTTTAGCAAGAGAACGCGGATCACGGATTAATGACGTAAAACTCTAGACAAATCTTTTTGTGTATGTCCATTTTTGTCACGTCTTGACTTTCGTACAGTCTGACATTTTGACAACTGAGATTCTACAGTGTGACATGGGCATCATGTTCGTATAGTGTGACAATTAAAAATTGCACAGTATGAGGCTTTAGCTGTTCATGTTAAAAGTAAATAGTGTTATATAATGTTTTGTGAACCTATGTACAGATAAATACTGTAGAAAATATTTCAGACTTGTTTATGGGTCCACTGGATTTGGAGCGATGACAAAGGACAAAGATAACGAGTTGGTCCATTGTGATCTGGTTCCCTTTCAGGGGAACTCAACACTGCGTCAGGCTGCGTCGCTATGGGGCACGCCCGGTGTGACCGGTGTCTGAATCTCATGTCTAATCATGCTAATGGAAATTGGCCCACAGCAGTGCCTAGTGCACGACAGGCACCTGTAGAGCATGTCATCAGCTTTTTTTGTCTTCAGGAGTCATTTGTTTGCTTGGTTGTGGCTGGGAGGTGAGCTAATGGGTGAGCTTTCCCAGCCTGCCTGCCCCGCATATGTGTAGCTGTTGCTGGTTTATGTTTCACAGGCGAGAAGCCGGCAATTGCTTGTGGCTGGCTTGATAAACAATTTTTAATCGGTAGTAACTGCAAAGCTCCCGTGAGTCTGCCCTTTGTCCCTCATCTCACACTGGCGGTGAGATTCTGCATGGATGTGTATCTCTCTCTTTCTAATCGCATTTGTGGACGATTTGCCCGAATGTACAGATAATGCGAGAGCAAGGGCATGTGGGACGCATGATGAGACACCCCCTCTTAGTGGGGTGGGGCTTTGTACCTTAAGGCTCCGACTCTCAGATCGGATCGTTTCAGGTCTCTTCGCGTCTGAGTGGCAGAGCATATGCGACAGCAGGTCAGGCTGGTGCTGCAAAGCAGCATACAGTCACCGTATTTCAGGCGTGCCAAGCCAACCCGTCAGGACCTGGATCAAGAGGAGGGGCTTTCCCTGATGTGGTTGCTGAGTTGCACTGCTCCATAGACAACCGCTGACCATAGGCTTTTTCTATGGCAGCTATGGTGGCCACAGAGAGACATCTGTGGATGAATCTGGCTGAGGTTGGGGAGAAAGTAAGAAAGTTTCTCCTCGACTCACCAGTCTCACACTCTGAACTTTACAGCACGTGGTGCAGTCTAGGGCCTTTCAGATGTTTATCCCGCGCAGGGTCCAGGGCCTCGTCTGGCATCCCCCTGCCCAGCCCATCTACAAAAGTGGATGGTAGGCAGGGCGATGCCAGAGGAGGCGCGATGCCAGACGCAGGGGGCGAAGGACGGCCAAGCTGAGGCTTAGTATAGTACTGTCTCACAACCACTCCTCCCCACTGCCCCATATCTTCTGTCCTTCAAAGTAACACAAGCACCCAGTGGCTGGTCCTGCCGCCTCCGGGTGGGGACTAAGACCCGCGTGTAGGAAGCAACACACCTTGTGGCCTCTGTCATGGGTGGGATCAGTGAGGACTATGGCGGCCTCTATTTTCTGCCAGTTCTAATTGTCCAGTTAGTGCCCATCTAGCCCAGTGTTATGGTCATATGCGTAGTGTGAGTTATGCTGCCACCTCGGATGTTGGCGTTCGGTTGGCAGACGGCCTGGATACAAGCTCCCTTGAGGAAATAGCTGGGCTGAGGTTGTAGCTCACTGGTGATGAGCTCCTCTTTGGCTAGGGGTCTATGAGCTTGAGCCCCAGACTCACTCTGGGTGAGATCTGTGAGGCTCCATGCTGGAGCTAATCACGGTAGACCTGTGGCGCGAGCCAGTTACATGCTGTTGCTAGAATTGAGAGACCTGAGTTCAAGCCCCACCTTGGACCACTCTCATACAGGCCATCCCCTGATGAACCTCTTTCTGATTCTTTACTCCCCTCGACAGAGTGCTTGCAGCCAGTGTTTTTTCAGCCCTCCTCATTGTATATTTCTAGAGTTTAAGTGTCTGTCTTTAGAGTAGCACCCGGAGTTTAGAGTAGCACCCTCCCTCTGTGGTGGAGAGGGGCGATCAAAGAGAGTGGATCCTCAGCCTTCCACCTTGACCGGCAAAAGAAACAGTGTGTTGGATGGTGGCAACTAGCCATCGGCAGGCTCCTGTCCGACTGCTGTCTTCCAGGCAGTGTTGGAGTTGCACCTCCACTATGGGAGGTCCTCCATCCCCATGAGAGCTTTGCCTTCCTGAGGCATGAGTTGGGCATAGAGTGGGCTTGTTGGTATAGCCCTCCCACTCCCTCAGAGCCCCATCAGGGCCAGTTACTGCAGGCAGTGATGGCTGTTTTCCGCTGCTCTGGAGCGTTGAAGCCATTTTTTATCAGCTTCCAGCTTCCTCAGATATCAGTCCAGGGTTCAGTGTTGGTACCCTTGCTACAGAGGGTCCCCTGCTCCAGTGGTGATGGGCTGGCAGCTGTCGCTGTACTAGCCTTTATGCAGCTGGCCCATTGGTACATTGTGTTAGCACTTTGACATTGACATGCAAGACCAGGGTTTGAGTCCATGTCGAACCCCTCTCTGAGTGTCCAGTGCATGAGCAGGGTTGAGTAATGCCTATGGTAATTTGTGTCAACATGCACCATGGGGCAGTCGCTCCCCCTTGGCATGGTGTAGTTGGTATTGCATTCCCTTTGTGTCAAGCCTGAGGCAGCATCAAGTTCCCTTAAAAGGGAATGTCTCTCCTAAGGGTGCCTGTCTATGTCTCCCTCAGACAAAAAAGTTGATGACATGTTCTACAGGTGCCCTTTTATACTTGCGAGCACACCTAATGTGCATTAGGCCAATTTCATTAGCGTGATTAGACATGAGATTCAGACACTGGTCACTGAAGGCATTCCCCATAGCATCTAGCCTGACGCAGTGTCTTGTTCCCTTCTCAGGGGAACTTAGGTTACATACGTAACCGAGAGCGTTCTCTCTATATCAGCTTTACAAGGAAGCCCAAATCACAAACTGAAACAATAAACAATAATGCTTGTTTTGTCAGAACAATGAATTCACACAATTAAAATGCATTATTAATATGCAGAATTTATCATTTCATTATTGTCTATGACTTATGGCAGGGTTTTCTCTTTTCAAATTCAAATGTTAAGAATCATCGGATTGTTGAATAAATGTACATGCTTATATCCTTCAGTAACATCTTCTAAGGGTCTGTTATGGTGAGTTATTCTCAGTCCATCTATTAGAAACTCTTCTACAAACAACAGCTGACAACAAGGTTTTGTTTTCCCTTCTGTATCTCCCTCAATGTTGTGTCAATGACATAAAAAACTAAGGCTTTGCTCTTGAGAGCCCAATCATCTCTGATCTGAATACAAAAGCCCAATGAAAATTGGCAACTGGAATTTGCATGACAATCTCTGTATTGTCATGCATATGTTTATGTATGGGGCAAAATAAAAAAGGAGATATCATGTATAATTTATTCATTAACATTTATGCGTTTGGCATGATTTTACAGTGCACTCAAGCTTTTGTTCTTTGGAGCAACTTCATTCTTTGTGCTACAAAGAAGCTATGGATCATTCCCTTATCTCCCTTCTTCCTTGCTACTGGAGATATAGTGTATTACAGTGGATTGCTCTCACTTTTATGTGACATCATACCATGGTTGCAGCAGCTGATGAGATATTTCATATTTTCATATTTTATAATGTTTGCACCAATTATTTATGACATATTTTTACATTTCATGAATTATCTACTGAAGATACTCTGTGTGCAGATACTGTGATGTTTACTTACTCATCTGTGATCTGATCATTTCTCTCTTTTTCTTCATCCTCTTCATTAGTTCTTCTGCTCTCTCTTCCTCTGCTCTCCTTCTTTCTTTCATTCTCTTTAAAATATCTCTGTCCATTTCAAAACAGCAGCTATTGTTTTCTGTCACTGTCTCCTCTATCTTCTCCAGCAGATCTTTGATCTGAGTGTCATCACTGCTGTTCTGATTGTTGAGAACATGATATCTGTTCCCACATTTCTCCACCAGCCACTGGAGATCCTCCCCTTCACTCTCAATGTACTGCTCTATAGATGTGTCTCCTAGAAAGTCTCCAAAGGTGAAGAGCACTATAGTGTGACTCCACACTTTCTCACTGAGAAGCCCCACATACTCCTGCAAAACTTCTCTCACATCCTGTTTAAATCTACTGTCCACACGTATAACCAGTAGTACAACATGTGGACCTGGAGGACACAGAGACACAGCGAGTAAAATCTCTTGTTTCAGTAACTCAGAGCTCTGATCTACAGGTCTATTTATCCACCATCCTGGAGCTTCTACCACAGTAATGTGTCTGTCTGCTACTTCTCTCTGTCTCTTCACACACAGTGTAGTTGTCTTCAAGTCAAACTCTTCTCTGCCCAGGATGGTGTTTCCAGCTGAACTCTTTCCAGCTCCTTTATACCCCCATTAACACAATCCTCAGCTCTGAGAGGTGAGTGTCACCTGCAACAAATACACAAATACACTCTTATTTAGAGCACATGTCATTTCATGTGCTCTAAATAAATAATATCATAAAACAAACTTTAATAATTTTAATAATGGGTCTGAAGTCTCTTTAAACAGAAAAATTGTGTACAACATATTCCTAACTCATTTAAAGGTTTACTGGATTTGCACCATGACAAAGGACAAGGATAAACTGTTGGTCTATTGTAATCTGGTTCTCTCTGTGTCAGCTTTTAAAGGTAACACATCACAAACTGAAGGAATTGAAGCATAAATAATGTTTGTTTTCTTAGAATACAATGAATTCACACAATTAAAATGCATTAATAATATGTAGAATTTATCATTTCATTATTGTCTATAACTTATGGAAGAGGTTTTCTCGGTTTAAATTCAAGTCCTGTGAAGATTTATGAGATTGCTGAAAAAAATTTAATCACTTATAAATCCCTAAGTAATGGCTTCTGAGGGTCTGTTAGGGTGAGTTATGAGTTAATAACTTAGTCCATATATTGGAAACTCCTCTACAAACAGCAGCTGATGACAAGGTTTTCTTTTTGCTGTGAATGTTTTTGTATTTATTTGTTTGCAGCGATTATTTCTGACATATTTTTACTTTTCATCAAATATTTACTAAAAATACTCAGTGCACATATTAGTACTGTTGTTTACTCACTCATCTGTGATCTGACCATCTCTCTCTGTCTCTTCGTCCTCTTAATTCGTTTTTTTGCTCTCACCTTCGCTCTCCTTCTTTCTTGTTTCCTCTGTAAAATCTTTCTGTCCATTTGAAAATGGTAGCCATTGTTTTCTGTTACTGTCTCCTCTATCTTCTCCAGCAGATCTTTGATCTGAGTGTCATCACTGCTGTTCTGATTGTTGAGAACATGATATCTGTTCCCACATTTCTCCACCAGCCACTGGAGATCCTCCCCTTCTCTCTCAATGTGCTGCTCTATAGATGTGTCTCCTAGAAAGTCTCCAAAGGTGAAGAGCACTATAGTGTGACTCCAGACTCTCATACTAAGAAGTTCAGCATACCCTTGCAATACTACTCTCTCTTTTCTTTATACCTTTCATCTACACATATAACCAGAAGAATAATATGAGGTCCTGGAGGACACAGAGACACACTGAGTGAAATTTCTTGTTTCAGTAACTCAGAGCTCTGATCTACAGGTGTACTAATGCACCATCCTGGAGCTTCTATCACAGTAATGTGTCTGTCTGCTACTTCTCTCTGTCTCTTCACACACAGTGTAGTTGTCTTCAAGTCAAACTCTTCTCTGCCCAGGATGGTATTTCCTGCTGAACTCTTTCCAGCTCCTTTATAGCCCATTAACACAATCCTCAGCTCTGAGAGGTGAGTGTCACCTGCAACAAATACACAAAACACATATCCAATATAAAATTGTACTTAGAAGTTTTGAGAAATGTACATGCTTATATCCTTTAGCTTCTAAGGGTCTGTTATGGTGAGTTATTCTCAGTCCATCTATTAGAAACTCTTCTACGAAGAATAGCTGACAACAAGGTTTTGTTTTCCCTTCTGTAAGTTGCTCAATGATGACGTGAAACTAGGGCTTTGCTTTTGAGAGCCCAATCATCTCTGATCTGAATACAAATAACCAATGAAAACTGGCGAGTGGAATTTGCATGCCAATCTCTGCACCATACATATGGATATAAAAGAAGATATTGTGCATCATTTATTCAGCCTTTGAACAACTTCATTCTATGTGCTAAAACTCTCACTAAACTGCCCCTAATGAGATTAATCTCATTAGGGGCAGTTGTGGTCTACTGGTAAGTAAGTGGGACTTGTAATCAGAAGGTTCCAGCACTGGCAGGTAGCAACTAAAGTGCCCTTGAGCTAGGCACCTAACCCCTGATTGCTCCCGGGGTGCAGTAGTGTGCTGCCCAAAGTTCAGGGTGTTTGTGTGTTCACGACTTGCAGTGTGTGTTCACTCCCCACCAGTGATTGGTTAAATGCAGAGGTCACATTTTAGGTATGGGTTACCACATCTGACAAATATGTCACTTTCACTTTCAGTGGATTGCTCTCATTTTTATGTGACATCATCCCATGGTTGCTTTGCCAGCACACCCATTGGTGTCTAAAAGAGGGAATTTCCTATATAGCTCTTACAGCTAACAAACTTTTCGCTTCTGCTGTCTTGGATGTGGCTGATAAATCAATCCATCAAATTGCCATGAAGTCTGCCTTGAGTGTGTGGGTGTTGCTACACTCTAAGGTAGCGTTTGTGGGAGGGACATGTTCTCATTGTGAACCTGTCTATGAGAACACTGCAGGCATGGCTTTCATCTTTTCTCATAAAAGGTAAAAACCACTGCGTCTGCTTCCCAGCTAGGTCTGTCCTACAGTGCCTTGCAAAATATTCATACCCACTGAACATTTCCACATTTTGTCATGTTACAACCACAAACAAAAATGTTTTTTATTGAGATTTTATGTGATAGACCAACATAAAGTGGCACATAATTGTGAAGTGGAAGGAAAATGATAAATGGTGTCCAAATTTTTTTACAAGTAAATATCTGAAAAGTGTGGCGTGCATTTGTATTCAGCCCCCTAAGTCAATACTTTGTAGAACCACCTTTCGCTGCAATTACAGCTGCAAGTCTTTTTGGGGTATGTCTCTATCAGCTTTGCACATCTAATGAGCGAAATTTGCCCATTCTTCTTTGCAAAATAAGCTCAGTCAGATTGGATGGAGAGCGTCTGTGAACAGCAATTTTCAAGGACTTTGACTGGGCCATTTCAACACATGAATATGCTTTGATCTAAGCCATTCCATTGTAGCTCTGGCTGTATGTTTAGGGTTGTTGTCCTGCTGGAAGGTGAACCCGCCCATGTCTCAAGTCTTTTGCAGACTCACACAGGTTTTCATCTAAGATTGTCCTGTATTTGACTCCATCCATCTTCCCATCAACTCTGACAAGCTTCCCTGTCCCTGCTGAAGAAAAGCATCCCCACACCATGATGCTGCCATGTTTCATGGTGGGGATGGTGTGTTTAGGGTGATGTGCAGTTTTAGGTTTACACCACAAATAGCACTTTGCATTTAGGCCAAAAAGTTCAGTTTTGGTCTCATCTGACCAGAGCACCTTCTTTCACGTTTGCTGTCTCCCCACATGGCTTGTTGCAAACTACAAACAGGACTTCTTATGGCTTTTTTCAACAATGGCTTTCTTCTTGCCACTCTTCCATAAAGGCCAGATTTGTGGAGTGCGCGACTAATAGTTGTCCTGTGGACAGATTCTCCCACCTGAGCTATGGATCTCTGCAGCTCCTCCAGAATCACCATGGGCCTCTGGGCTGCTTCTTTGATTAATGCCCTCCTTGCCTGGACTGTCAGTTTAGGTGGGCGGCCACGTCTTGGTAGGTTTGCAGTTGTGCCATACTCTTTTCATTTTTGGATGATGGATTCTACAGTGCTCTGTGAGATGTTCAAGGTTTGGGATATTGTGTTATAACCTTACCCTGCTTTAAACTTCTCCACAACTTTATCCCTGACCTGCCTGGTGTGTTTCTTGGTCTTCATGATGCTGCTTGTTCATTAATGTTCTCTAACAAATCTCTGAGGGCTTCACAGAACAGCTGTATTTACTCTGAGATTAAATTACACACAGGTGGACTCTATTTACTAATTAGGTGACTTCGGAAGGCAATTGATTCCACTGAATTTTAGTTAGGGGTATCAAAGTAAAGGGGGCTAAATACAAATGCACACCACACTTTTCAGATATTTACTTGTAAAAACTTTTGGACACTGTTTATCATTTTCCTTCCACTTCACAATTATGTGCCGCTTTGTGTTGGTCTATAACATAAAATCACAATAAAATACATTTTGTTTGTGGTTTTAACTTGTCAAAATGTGGAAATGTTCAGTGGGTATGAATACTTTTGCGTCACTGCATATGTCAGCACAAGCGCCTGTACTTTAATGGCAGAACGAGCTGGCCCCAGCTCCACCACCATTGGACTCTTCCTGCCGACCTCAGAGAAGCACAAAATCTGAATGACATGCAAATTCCACTCACCAATTGTCATTGGGCTCTTATAATTAGATAAGAGATTACTTGGCTCTCAAGAACACCTAGTGTCACGTCATTGACAGAAAGTCTTGTTAAGTCCATCACGGAACAGAGGTTATAGTCATAACAGAGATGTTCTTCTGTAACTGTTTTTAGATTAAATTGTTTATAATGCTTGCAGAAATTATTTATGACCAATATTTTTACATGAATTATCTACTGAAGAGACCAGTCTGCAGATCAGTACTGTGATGTTTACTTACTCATCTGTGATCTGATCATTTTCTCTTTTTCTTCATCCTCTTCATTCGTTCTTTTGCTCTCTCTTCTGCTCTTCTTCTCTCTTCCATCTCCTGTAAAATCTTTCTGTCCATTTCAAAATGGCAGCCATTGTTTTCTGTCACTGTTTCCTCAATTTTCTCCAGCAGATCTTTGATCTGAGTGTCATCACTGCTGTTCTGATTGTTGAGAACATGATATCTGTTCCCACATTTCCCCACCAGCCACTGGAGATCCTCCCTTCTCTCTCAATGTGCTGCTCTATAGATGTGTCTCCTAGAAAGTCTCCAAAGGTGAAGAGCACTATAGTGTGACTCCACACTTTCTCACTGAGAAGCTCCACATACCCCTGAAATACTTTTCTTTCATTCTCTGTAAATCTAGTGTCCACAGGTATAACCAGTAGAACAATATGAGGTCCTGGAGGACACAGAGACACACTGAGTAAAATCTCTTGTTTCAGTAACTCAGAGCTCTGATCTACAGGTTTATTCATCCACCATCCTGGAGCTTCCACCACAGTAATGTGTCTGTCTGCTACTTCTCTCTGTCTCTTTACACACTGATCAGTTGTCTTCATGTCAAACTCTTCTCTGCCTAGGATGAGGTTTCCTGTTGAACTTTTCCCGGTATATTTATACCCCATTAACACAATCCTCAGCTCTGATAGATTCTGAGTGTCACCTGTAACAAATACACAAACACATTTTTCCAACATCATCATTGTTCTGAGAATCTGTAAATGTTCTTTCACTTTCTCAAAATTAATGTAATAAAATCTCTGTGTAAAAAAATAACAACAAATTGTCAAGACTTAAAAAGGAACACAGATAAATTATATTAATTTCTTTTTTATATATGCAATAAGCTCTGCTCTGCAATTAAAATACTTTTGTAATTTGCATTAGATCTAATGAACAAACTATGACCTAGTATTGCTTTCTAAAGTTACGCCTTAGTGTCTGTGTGGATTATAACTTATTCAATTACTGTAAATATAAATATATTTATAAATATATATAATACAAATTTTATTACATTGTTTGCTATTTTACTTATGTCATCTCATTAGCAGGACTAAAAATCTGTGTAAATTCTGTTTGTTTTATATGCATTTTGAAATGAGTGGGTTAGACAAAAACAGATCATAGCATTTGCATTACAGAACAGATCTCAGCATTAGCATTAGAACACTGGGTGGGCATATTTGACTCTGGCTGTCAGTAGACTTTAGGTATTGCCTTGGTAACTTTTCCACACCCTAGCAACCATTTAGAGCACCTTAGCAGCTGTATAACAACATGATAATCAATATATAGCACTGAAACACTACAGACTTTTGATTTGGCTCTTTTATGGTCTGGCTGGTTTTAGCATCAATATTTATTAATGCTAATTACTGCTAACATCATGTTAAAACATGCTAGCATTATGTTTAAACATGCTAACGTCATGTAAATATTGTTAAAATGTGCATTTTGTTAATTAATTCTAAAACATGTTAGCATCATATTAATTAATGCTGAAACATGTTCACTTACGCTAAATTATGCTATTATCATACCAAAACATGCTACCATCATGCTAAAGCACTGGAACATTACACAGACCACTGGAAATATGGGCCGCCAGAAACATTCCCACATTTCACTCCACTAGTTACAGCTATGAATTCTTAGCTTTTTCTGTTGTTGATTTCTTAATTATGTTTTGATACATATTCAAATTTATCATATCCAGCGTCATTGATTAGCGCCATGATTACCACAAATTTATTTTTATAATTTTTTTATAAGTAAGTTACTGTCACTCATTCTGTGTGAATCCATGATACACAGTCCTGTCCTATTATTTACTGTCCCTATAAATAGGGGACAAATAGACAAAAAATAAATAAATAAATACACAGTTTCATTATTTACTATTTGATCTGATGTTATCTGTCCTTCTTTGCATCCTCTTTATTTGTTCTTCTGCTCTCTTTTCCTCTGCTCTCCTTTTGTATATTTCAAAATGGCAGCTGTTGTTTTCTGTCACTGTCTCCTCTATCTTCTCCAGCAGATCTTTGATCTGAGTGTCATCACTCTTCTTCTGATTGTTGAGAACATGATATCTGTTCCCACATTTCTCCACCAGCCACTGGAGATCCTCCCCTTCACTCTCAATGTGCTGCTCTATAGATGTGTCTCGTAGAAAATCCCCACGAGTGAAGAGCACTATAGTGTGACTCCAGACTCTCTCACTGAGAAGCTCAACATATCTCTGTAATACTTCTCTCTCTATCTTTTTAAATCTAGTGTCTGCACGTATAACCAGTAGAACAATATGAGGTCCTGGAGGACATAGAGACAGACTGAGTAAAATCTCTTGTTTCAGTAACTCAGAACTCTTCTCAACAGGTTCATTCCTCCACCATCCTGGAGCTTCTACCACAGTTATGTGTCTGTCTGCTACTTCTCTCTGTCTCTTCACACACAGTGTAGTTGTCTTCAAGTCAAACTCTTCTCTGCCCAGGATGAGGTTTCCTGTTGAACTCTTTCCAGCTCTTTTATACCCCATTAACACAATCCTCAGCTCTGAGAGGTTCTGAGTGTCACCTGCAACAAATGTGGAAAGAAAACACTCCAAAATTATATCGTACTCAGAATTTGTAATTTTTATCTGCTCTAAATAAATGTAAAAACCTTCTAGGTAATAAAATAATTTGTCCTGAGTTCAAAGTAACAGAGATAAAAACAGCACAATCTTAAGGTGTGAAATAACCGTAAGGTTTAAATTTTCCAGAATATTTTCATACTCTCACACCTCAAATCAGGAAGACATTTGGATAAGTGGGAAAAATGTCAACAAGAAATAAATCTGTTACATCTGACATTTAATATCATGTAATGTAGTATCATGTTTGTATTTCCTGTAGGCAAATAGCTTGTTTATTTGACCAATAGCAGATGTGGGAGTGTTCCAGAACGTTCTGTCTGAAAACTGTCATATTTTTGCAATTACGTTTAGTGATGCTTTGGGTGTCCATGTGAAAACTTTTGTTGGTTTAAAGCGTGAAATAAAGATGGAGACATTGTTTGTATTATCTAGCTGTATTTACTCAGGGCAACTTGAAAAAAAAAACAGAATCACTGAGTTGGATAAAGAATCACCCTCTAATGTCAGTATTTTGATGAACCACCATTTGCTTTAATTATAGCCTTTGGTGTGTTGGGATACATCTCTACCAATTTTGCACATCTAGACTTGCAATATTTGCTCTTCTTTGCAGAACTGACTCAAGTTCAGTTAAATTTGATGGGAACCGTTGGTGGACTGCAATCTTAAGGGACATTCACCTTTTTCTCCTTCAATTTTGCTCTGTGCTTTGGGTCATTGTCATATTGGAAGGTGAATCTTCTTCCCATTGATAACTTTCTGGCAGAAGGCAGCAGGTTTTCTAAGAATTTGACACTATTTTGCCCCATCCATTATTCCTTCTATCCTGACAACTACAGTCCCTGCTGCAGAGAAACACCCACAACAGGATATTACCACCTCCATGCTTACTGTAGGTATGGTGTTATTTGAATGGTGAGCTGTAATGGCTTTCTGGCAGAAATATTGTTGAGGCCAGATAATTTGATTTTTAGTCTTATCTGACAATAACGCCTTTTCCCCTGTGGCCTCAGAATCTTCAAGGCACATTTTGGCAAAGCTTGGTTGTGACTGCGTGTAGATTTTGATGAGTGGCATTTTTCAGCCCTGTCATACAAGCTACATTTCTGGAGAAATTGTGATGTTGTTGTCACAGGCACATAATGACCATTCTTTGTCAAACAAAAACTGCTTCAAAGTTGTTGTAGGGATCTTGGTAGCCTCTGACCAGTTTTCTCCTCACTCTTCCACCCTGTTTGGAGCGATGTCCTGATCCAGAGAAGGCCACAGTTGTAACAAACCACTTTCACTTTTTAATAATAGTGTGCTTCTAGGGATTGATAAAGCCTTTGAATGTTTTTATATTTATGTCCTTACTTACGTCTTTCCAACACTTCATCCAGGAGATCTTTTGACAGTGCCTTGCCATAGTTGATTGTTTGCTTCAGTTGCACTTCCAGGACTGAAGTGCTACCAGAATAGCAGTGATTAGATGGTGATTAGCTAGACCTGATTGAGTTTACATTTTACCTGTTTAATTTTTATTTTACTTTAATGTGTTTATCCCTCATTGTAGAAGGGGGTGATCCTTTACAAACTCAGTAATTCTTTTTGCTATTTTTATCTACCTTTTTCTGGTATATTTTCACTTGGATGTTTCACTTGGATGTTCATTTTGAAGTAAATACAGCTGGACAAAACAAAAACTGGTCTGTCTTCATTTCAGGGTGCAAAGCAAACAAGGTAATTATTTTCTAAACTCCACTGTAATAGTGTGCAGACCAGTATTGTGTTTACGTGTGATGTTTATCACCATCTGTATCTCATCATCTGTCTCCATTTCATCATCTCCTCATTCGTTCTTTTGCTTCTTCTTCTTCTTCTTCTCCTACCACCTCCAAAAAGTCTGTCCAATTCAAAATGGCAACCATTGTTTTCGTCACTGTCTCCTCTATCTTTCCAGCAGATCTTTGACCTGAGTGTCTCACTGCTGTTCTGATTGTTGAGAACATGATATCAGTTCCCACATTTCTCCACCAGCCACTGAGATCCTCCCTTCTCTCAATGTGCTGCTCTATAGATGTGTCTCCTAGAAAGTTCCAAAGGTGAAGACCTATAGTGCACTCCACACTTTCTCACTGAGAAGCTCAACATACCCATGCAATACTTTTCTCTTATCCTCTGTAAATCTAGGTCCACACGTACAACAAGTAGTACAGCATGTGGTCCTGGAGGACACAGAGACATACTGAGTAAAATTTTTTTTTTAGCAACTCAAAGCTCTGCTGTACAGGAATATCCTTCCACCATCCTGAGCTTCTACCACAGTACGTGTCTGTCTGCTGCAACCTCTGTCTTTTACACACTTAGAAGTTGACTTACAAATGCGTGTTGCCCAGAATGGTATTTCCCATTGAACTTTGCCAGTTCCTTATTCCCCATTAACACAATCCTCAACCTCGAGGAGTTCTGAGTAACACCTTCCAAAAATACAAACTCACTTATCCAAAATTATATTGTACTGAGAATGCGTACATGTCCTTTTGCTCCAAATAAATGTAATAAATGTCCAAGTAATAGGATAATAATTTGTCCAGAACTCATAAAACATAAAAGAGATAAATACAGCACTATCTTAGAGCTTGAAATAACCTCAAGTTAAAATTTTTAGGAAACATTTTCATCTATTTCATCTACAATAAATTAATAGTAGATTGTATGAATATGTGTGCCAATATGTCTTCAGTAAACAAGAAATTAATCCTGTTGTTACATATGATTGTCATTTACATTAATATTCTCTTTACAGATCTACTGGGCACCTGAGTTGCTGTAGATACAAATGAAAATGATGAGCATGGTCAGAATACAAACAAGCTGATTCAGCTTAAAATAATTTGTACCTGGCTTAAAGACTGCTTTGGCAGATCAGTGTTCAACTTACCTTTAGCCTGTTTTGCAACAGTAAGTTTATAACTAAATAGGTATATTTTCTGGTGTTAAAATATGAGTAAAAGTTAAACAGAAGAGGGCGGAGCAGGACTAAACTTGAATATTAAGTGGGCAGGAGCGGATAAAATGATATGGCCATGTTGCAGGAGGGGACAGAATTTTGCGGGAGCGACTTGAAAATCCGTCACACACAGGTCTCAGGGATCAGTTGACTCAGTTGTAGGTAGTTCCATTATAGCCTAGTTCATAAAAGTTTTTGTTCATTTATTAGTTTTGGATGTACAAAACAAATTATAAACTTTCAAAATTTTATGGAAAATCTACATTGCGAGGAAACCAGTGTGATGCTCTTGAATACTTTATTGTCATTGGTCATTTAATAATAATCTCAAATGAATATTTTTTATCCAACTACTTAATTACAAGGAAAGCAAAACTACGATGTAATAAATGTACAGTTAGCAATTATCACAAAAGGAACCACTTCATGGTGAAAGAAAACCCCTGTGCCACATCATCCTCACACCTGTCTGGGTTTATGTTAGGGATAATGACAGCCAGTTGTAATAATGACAACTAGTTGTAATAAAGACAGCCAGTTGTTACTGCAGCAGAATACAACCTGACAGTGTGATCAGTTCTCATAACATGTTGTGTCTTGGCTCAGTTTTAAGCTTTGACACAACATTTATATGGAAGACCAACATGCAATTTGGTTTAACTATCGTAAAACATAATCTCTACATATGTTTCTTATTAGCCATACTTATATTTAATTATTAAATATGTATCTAAATATATTTGTAAGTAGCTTATTTGTAGGGTCAAGATAACTTTCAGTACCCGGATGACCCAGTTTTACATGTTTCAGGTGGTTGTTTTCGGAGAATAACATACTTTGGAATGTTGTGACTGGCCAATCAGAAGCAAGTATTTCAGAGTGCCGTGTAATAATTTGCAATAGCAGCCAGCTGATTGAACATTAAAAAAACATCAACAGCAAGGCTGTGATTTTGCTGTAAGCATCAGACTGCAGGTAATAACAGCCAAGCTGATACAGAGTCTAACAGCATGTTCTTAGTGTGCAGATCAGTAAATGAAATGTTTACCCACCCATCTGTGATCTGATCATTGCTCTCTGTTTCTTCACCATCTTCTTTCGTTCTTTTGCTTTCTCTTTTTCTGCTTTCCTTCTCTCTTCCATCCTCTGTAAAACTGTTTTGTCCATTTCAAAATGGCAGCTGTTGTTTTTTGTAACTGTCTCCTCTATCTTCTTCAGCAGATCTTCTGTGTCACCACTCTTCTTCTGATTGTTGAGAACATGATATCTGTTCCCACATTTCTCCACCAGCCATTGGAGATCCTCCCTTCTCTCTCAATGTGCTGCTCTATAGATGTGTCTCGTAGAAAGTCTCCATGAGTGAAGAGCACTATAGTGTGACTCCAGACTCTCTCACTGAGAAGCTCCACATACCCCTGCAATACATTTCTATCATTCTCTTTAAATCTTTTGTCCACACGTACAACCAGTAGAACAATATGAGGTCCTGGAGGACACAGAGACACAGCAAGTAAAATCTCTTGTTTCAGTAACTCAGAGCTCTGATCTACAGGCACGTTAGTCCACCATCCTGGAGCTTCTACCACAGTAATGTGTCTGTCTGCTACTTCTCTCTGTCTCTTCACACACAGTGTAGTTGTCTTCAAGTCAAACTCTTCTCTGCCCAGGATGGTGTTTCCTGCTGAACTCTTTCCAGCTCTTTTATACCCCATTAACACAATCCTCAGCTCTGAGAGGTGAGTGTCACCTGCAACAAATACACAAAACACACATTATGAAAACTGAGATTTTGCAGATGTTTGTTCATCTGATCTAAATAAATGTAATACAATTTCAAAGTAATAAAATAATAATAGTGCCCAGACTTCAAAGGAACAGAGGTAAATGAAGCATAATCTTAAGATCTGATATAAAGAAATCTGATATAAAGAAAATGATATTGTAAAACTTAAATTCCACAGAACATTTTCCACTTCTCATAACTTACATCAATAATCCATTTGGATGCATGTCTAACATCTGATTTTTCATGTCAATTTATATTTATGCTCCCTGTAATTAGACCTATTGTACATAAGCTACTGAGCTAATATTTGTATTACTCTGCAGCACTCTTATATATCGTTATTTGTGTGAGACCCATCATACCCAATATTATTTAAATATGATTCACATGCTCTTAAGCACACGTTTTAGACAGTCCATTTGCCAATACAACACAAAATGCATGTTGTGCATTTTTATTGCTTTTTGAATTATTTTATTGCTTGATTGAATTGGATGTCCTTTATTGTGTTGCAGTGTTACTCTTAAAGAGCTGATTAATGACTGCAAATGTAAAGACATTAATTAAACAATTAAACAACATACATATTGTGATTATTTAAGTTAACATACCTTTTAAAATACATGTTATTAATTTATTATTGGGTCATTCACTTACATTTACTATACGTCATTTCAGTATAAGGATGCGGTTAGTTTACAGAAAAGAAATGCTTACCGTAAACGACTTTTCTTGACATTTTGATTCAGTAGAAGTTTCAGAGTACATTCAATTCCAATGTCTACAAATGTTTATTTTCATCGCGAATTAAAAAGCAGCAGCACGGGTAAAAAGGTGAATCAAGTTGTACTTAGAGAAATATACACACGGAAATAAATCGATGATTAAATGAAAAATAGTAATTGTGAATGAAAGTCCGTTTCATAAAAAATAATGCTTACTGAAGTCCATTTATTTTTTATGTATTTATTGTCACGGAAGTTTCAGAGTACTAAACTAGTTCTACGACTTTCTACTTTCAGTTCTTTCAACAAACAACGACTCAGGGCGTGACGATCCAGGTTGTTTACAGGTAAGGATATGGCCAAGAAGATTATGACAGAAAAACTATGCTGAATAATAAAAAATATTAAAACTAAATAAAACTGTATATGACAGAAAAACGTCGAGATCAAGTCAATAATTGAGAAAGCTATAAAAACATTGTGCATAAGTAAATTATTTAAAATTACAAATGATTACATTTGTTTTAAAGTTCTTTGCGACAATAAAGAGCACACATGAACATCCATGAGTTTCCTGTTTTGTGTTAAAGCGCCACTGAAAATATTAGTGCACGCTTTTGGTATCATCATCGCATAGAAACTGTTTTCAGTAATGTAACTGCGTTTCAGAAACACTACTGGACTAAGTTATGCTTTTACTTAACCATGTTTGCAGAGTAGGTTAGATTGTGTCTTATGTACGATTTCATGATTACAGGCTGGCAAATCAATGGCTGCAATCATGTGTGTGTTTACAGCTTGCAGTGTGTGTTCACTCCTCACCAGTGATGGATAAATGCAGAGGTCACATTCGGGTACCATATGGGTTACCATATCTGACAAATGTCACTTTTGTGTTGTTTAAATATGTGTG
>JAZGTH010000641.1:0-25841 GCA_036877525.1 Chromobotia macracanthus
AGAAAGTTAGAAATAAATGCAAATAAGAAATAAGGTAAGATGGAGGAAATGCTAGGCACTCATTTGGAAGTCAAAACAAAGCATAAACTTTACACAATACCACAAAGTCTATGTGCTCACTGACTTTAATAACCCATTCTCATAAGTATAATACAATCACTAATACATAATATAGCCCACACATCTGGCAATTAAAACAAATTCATTAAAAAGTAAACAAGGATACTCTGATAATCAAGCTCTTTCTGATCCTCTCCAGATAACTGCAACATCCACTACAGTTATTAGAGGCCATTTTGGTGAACCATTATGGTTCACAACAAACATTTAGAATCAGAAAGTTGATTCTTCTTTTCTTTAAATTACTTTAAAAAGACTGAAGTGATCATCTCAGGTAAGTCATGACTAACCAAACGTGATATGGTCTCTACATGACTTCCAGATGAAACAGGTGACATGACAAATACATCAAATTTGGGCATTTACTTGGAATAATTCGCTGTAGCCAATGGAGATGACGTAGAAAAAGTCGAAAATAAAGACATCAAGTCAAGCCAAGTCAAGTCAAGTCAAGTTGAGTTTTATTGTCATTCCGCTTGCTGTGGGACATACAGTGGAACGAAAATGCTCATGGTGACTTACTTCGCTTGCTACATAAAATACAGACATACAACAATGACGTGAAACAGTATACATCTAAACACAAATGCTGGGCCAGAATTGGATTATAAGTTTACATGGCATATAATATGTGTAAAGTTGCTTTATAAACTATTTAAATACAAACTACAAGCTAAATGTTCCACATAAATATTTATACCAGGAAAAGATGTTTAAGCACTGTTCCTGGCTGGAGAACAGTACAGATGATCTGTAGTGCATGGGCTTGTAAACATACATGAGTCTTTTTGTGGGATTATGTACCCTCAGTTGTAAAAGTGTTTAGTGCATATAGAGGAGAGTGTGTTAATACTGGTGTCAGGTGCGGTCTAATCACCTACAAACACACTGAGAATTGTCCAATGGAGAAATAAAAAATATATATATATATATATATATAGATATATATGTATATATATTTAAGAGGTATGAGGCCTTTTCAGAGGGGGCCGTGCGTGAGTTCAGGGCTCTGCAGCCTGGGGGAAAAGCTGTTGAGCAGTTCGCAGTCGGGCTTTGATGTTCGGATACCCCTTTTCTGACGGCAGGAGCTGGAAAGACTGTGTGAGGGAGGTGGTGTCCTTACGATGCCAGTGGCTTTAGTGTATTAACGTGAAAGGAAAATTCCAGCATGGAGGAGAGGGGCAACCCGTGATCTTTGCAGCTGTGTTCACCGTCCCACAGAGGGTCTTAATGTCTGCGGCGCTACAGTTCCCATACCTGACAGTGATGCAGCTGGTCAGCACACTCTCAATGGTTCCCTGTAGAACTTGGAGAGGATTGGTGGAGGGAGACTTTTTCCAGCCAGCGGAGATGCTGTAGGCGTTGCTGTGCCTTTTGGAGAGTGACGTGGTGTTGGTGGTCCAGGTGAGATCTCTGTGATGTGCACCCCCAGGAACTTAGGTGCTGCTGACTCTCACAGTCCAGCTGTCGGCGGTCAGGGGGGGTCAGTGGAGTTCTCCTGAGGTCCACCCCAACCTCCTTGTCTTCCACACTGAGGGACAGGTTGTTCGCGCCCACACCATGCCGCTTAGCTGTGCCACTTCCTCTCTGTAGTGCGTTTCTATCGCAGTTACGAGAGACTTACGACCGTTGTGTCATCAGCTAACCTTGATGATGTGGTTGGAGCCGAACTTGGCAGTGCAGTCGGGACAGCAGTGTGAAGAGCAGCGGGCTGAGCACAGCCTTGTGGAGCACCTGTGCTCTGTGCGGTAGTGCTCGGCGTGTTGTGGCCGACACAGACTGACTGGGCTCTCCAGTTAAAAAGTCCAGAATCCAGTTACAGAGAGAGTTGTTAAGGCCCAGCAGGTGTAATTTATTAATGAGCTGTTGTAGGATTATTGTGTTGAATACTGAGCTGAAGTCAATGAACAGCATTCTTACATAAGTGTTCTTCTCGTCTAAGTGGGTAAGAGCCAGGGTGAGGGTGGAGGAAATTGCATCATCCTGTAGAGCGGCTTGGATGGTATGCAACCTGGAGCAGGTCGAGTGTGTTGGGAGGCTGGTTTTTATTGTGATTCATGATCACCCTGTCCAACCCTCCATCATGATTGGGAGTCAGTGCATGGATGATAGTCATTCAGACAGGAACAGGTGATTTCTTAGGTACCGGCATGATGGCTGGGGACTTGAGACACGTGGGGACTACTGCCTGGCTATAGTTAGATGGAAGATATTTGTTAGGACATCTGTCAGCGTGCAGCACAGTCTCTAAGTACACGGCGGTATGTTGTCAGGACCTAGTTCTGCGTGGGTTAATCCTAGACAGGGTCCTCTCACTATGGCCGGAGACAGACATCTTAAGTAACTACTATATTTAGAAGATATAACATTATGTGCCCTCTGCTCCATTGGCTCTGTATTCCTAGTAAATACCTTCATAACTAATATTATGGACAATTAGACATGACAGAATGCCATGCTGACTGTGATAGACAGAAAGATATGTTGAATTCAAGAGATTAAACAGTGAATGTCAATATCATTTGGGCCTTCTGCTTCCTTCCTTCTTTTGCCCTTTCTAGAGTGTTATATATATACTATAATTCTTAGTTTAAAAGAATTACAACAAATTGCCCTTTGAGAATTTATTGTTCTTGGTCACAAATATATATTGCAGACTGGCTGAAAGGCATATACAATTACTTTCAGGCTGGTATTAATTAAAATACTCCCATACTTGCTGTCTGATGTTAAAACCTACGAAAGCAGCAGTTGTAATCTCATTCATCCCAGTAAATCAGCAACAAGCTTGACTAGCTATCACAGCCTACTGTAATTTAGACACAGCAATAAGAGTTATATATCACATATTAGTAAAAGCGCACATCATACAGAGATTCAACAGGTTAAACATTAACAGACTGAAAATAACAACAGTAATAAAAATCATTTCCAATGATGTGAACACAGGCCTGTGTCACAACATGATGACCAGTAATCGGCAACACGACAACGCTTTAAATCACAGATGAATTATGTGCTTACACGCATTGTTTTGTTAATCTCTGTTAATACAAATGTTCGGTCCGGAGAACTTTTCCAGGATTTCTTAGATCATAGTAAGTGACGTTTGCCATTCTAATTTTTCTCCAATAACATCCGCCAGCTTTTATGAATATCCAAACACAGAAGATCATAGACGCGGAGGCAGCAATGTAGACTCCACCGTTGCCATGTCGATGGCTAATGATTGACTCCATAAATATTGACTGCTTGCTGGGGGTTCGGGACAGGTTAACGAAGCAAAATCGGCGGCTCAGGAAACCAATATTCATGTTAGCATGTCACCTTCTCCGTGGTAGGATTTGTGTCTAGCGTTAATGCCTCGGCTCCTTCAATCCACTGATTTCAGAAGCGAACATCTTACTTTATTCCAAGGTGCATGCAGTGCCACAATACATACTTTAAATTGTGACTTATATTTGGAAGTTAAACACATCTTGCTAGTTTTTCTTGACAGCATAAAGAATGTAAGAAAGGTAAATATATATGAATTAAAACAATTTGTGAAATATTGCTTTGGCTAATATTAATATATATTAATATATTTCTTGAATCCCCTTCTCTCTAAATGCAGAGTAGGTGGGTCTCAAGCACCAAAATCATAGGCTAATATAAATTTACGCGTGTGCAGGCCTTATTTCTATCTTTGTCACCGAGACGATAACAAAAATGATTGATTTAATTTTATCATTATTCCTTATCAGTAATGCGTCCAAGGACAAAGAATCTGTGTATAATAATAAGGTTTATGCATAAAGATGGTTGCTGAGTTTATGAATTTGAAAATAAACAACTAATCGTCAGCATTCACTAAAAATTGTTGAGGTTTCTTATATTGAGGCTTATCTAGAATCATGCCAATGACGAATTCGGTAAATAGCCAAATTACGTGGATAATCACTGACTTTATTATTTTCCTTGTACCTTTTCAGCTTGAGCGATTCCGCACATTTAATAACAGAACCACAGACCTTAATCTCGGTTCCCAGTTTCCTTCGCAGTTCTGGTTGTTCTTCTTTGCGTCCTGATAGGAGGGCACTGTGTATTCAATAACCAATACAACCAGAAGTGTCTAGATCTAGATGACTACTGAAAGTGCCTTACCACCAAAATATCTACTAGATTTATAGCGACAAATCGCATTGCAGTCTTTTATTGCAGAGTGTATTATCATGTATTTGGAAGCACGCACAGATATAGGCTACAGATGTTGACATTTGGGTTTTTTAACAGAGGACATTTGTTTTTAAACTGAGAAGAAACCCTTTCTGGGTGGACGTTGTTGTTTGAGTTCCGTGCTCAGGGCGTGCTTTTAAGTCACAGAGAAGTAACATGTCTGCAGGGTTATAGAGATAAAGTTAAGAGATTTATTTATAACCCATCAAACTGAACTTTTGAACTGTTCAACTTTATCTGAACTACATACAACATGCTTCAAAGTTTGTTTGGACTTTTTTATATCTCAGTGGTTTCTCTGATAGTGAGTCTCACAGGTTTGTATATTGTCTTGCATTCCACTTAAATTCTCTTTTTATATCAATAAAGAAGCCTTTTTTATCATAACTGGTTATTGTGTTTGCTTGTAAACTGATGTTTGATGCTGTTATTATAGAGTGTTATGACTTCACTTGCTACACTTCATATTTAACAGGCACATACGTCAAATGTCCCATTGAGACATCACCCCACAGAGAGTTGTTGTTGAGGCATGGCGTTCTGTTTCAGTGAACTGCAGCACTAATATCAAACATTACGGGATCGGAAGAAGCCAGTGAAGGAAGTGTGCCCATGACCAGAGACAAATCACTGATCACTTGGAGAGTGTCGAACCTGAGAGAATGGGACATAAAGCCATACTGCTACATAAACTATGATAAGAATCAACGTGAAAAATATCTTCCAGTCACTAGTTTACAGTGAGTTCTCATGTTATTGTCATTGATGAGATTTTCATTCTCTCTGAAATACAGAATATCTACATTCATTGATGTAAGATCAGGATCTTTACTCTTCTCTCTCACAGAGACTCCAGATATTGTGTCCATCAGCACAGTGGATCACACAGACTGAGGGCTCCTTGTTAAACCTCCAGTGTGACATTATCAATGTGGCTCCTGTTCAGAGTCTTGAGTGAAATGGTATAAAGGAAGGCTATGCTGGCTATTAACACCTTCCTGTGACAAAATCAAGACTCCCATTGAATAAAACAGATACACTTCAGATCACTCCAGACAGAGATGATGATGGATCTCAGTACAGATGTGAAGCAGTGTTGCAACTGGGAGCAGAAGGACCTCAACCTCCTCCCACAGTGACATCTAAATCTGTACATATTACAGTACAATGTAAGTGTGCTTTCAGACTAGGATTAGAGACATGTGCCTGCACTTACCTAATTTCTGTCACTGATGATTTCCAGCCAACCCCAGTGTGCTCCCCTTTTTGTGTGATATATACAAAGACTGTTATTCTAAGTTTACCTCTATGCTCTACCAGTACTATTATATTGCAGTTTACAACAGTCTGTAGCACCATTTATTGGACATCAAGAACACATTGTGCATGTATGAGAAACACCAATGTCAAGTAAAATCTCCAGCACACTAGGTTGTGCATACAATATTAGAATGATTGATTGAAGAACCCCAATGACCAGAATATCAGGGCATATTAAATTAATATCACGTGGTCAACATCTCTGAGCAACTATATTTCTGCTAATTTAATAATAAGCTGTTACATATGTTAATAATTATAGTTACACATGTGACTGCATATTTTGTGTTAAGTTTATTTCTGCCCTCCTCAGATCCACCAAAACACATCAGTTTAAAGGAGACCATCAAGAAAACAGACAGAGAGGTCACTTTAAATTGCACAGTGATGGCATCCAGCTCCAGCTTACAGCTGGCACTCAGAACACTTGAAAGAGAAAAAACTCATCAGTCCTCTCATCCTCTACACTGAGTACAGGAAACTACATCTGCATTGCCACTAACTTTCTAGGAAATTCCACCAAACAGTTTGTCATCAATTCTGCAGGTGAGTTACACTTCAAAAAATCAACAAGTCTATAATGACAGTATCTGTTTTTCTTTCTGATCTACTGCAACACAAAGTGTAAAGTTTAATTCTCTGGACATTAGTGATTTTTCCAAATGGGTACAAACATCCTTAATGCTGATCTAATGATGCATGAGCGTATGACAGTTAGTTCTGAATGTAGAGTGCTCGTCATCTTTTCTATTGTGGTATGTGAAGGTCAGATCAAATAGCCCCAGTACTGCTGCTTCTGGTGTGCTTATAACTGCTTTATGTGTTTATTGCTGTGAAAAACCAGAGTTTCCTGTAGCTGGGCCTGGTACAGACTGTGACTCAGCCTGAGACTTTTGTGCATTAAGTTTTATTTATAGATTATTTATCCCCTGCTTTTCTTCCACAGGTCGTCACAGCACATTCATGGCTAATCTTTATTTTACTCCAGTTGCTAGTTGTATTAAGG
This sequence comes from Chromobotia macracanthus, assembly GCA_036877525.1. Classification (NCBI taxonomy): domain Eukaryota; kingdom Metazoa; phylum Chordata; class Actinopteri; order Cypriniformes; family Botiidae; genus Chromobotia; species Chromobotia macracanthus. The sequence goes on from JAZGTH010000641.1 coordinate 6,665, forward strand.
ATTGTCATTTGAGGAAGATACAAAAGGATGTTCCTGCAATTTTTCAAAATGTCTTCTATCTTAACATGGACTGTAACAGATTATTCTTTAAATCAGTAGTTTGATGGGGATGGTGTCTGAATGAGGATGCAGCAGGTCTAGAAACAGGAGTGTTGGGACATTGAGAACTGCTACAACACATCACTTATTTGTGGACGTTCTTTTTTTAGATTCATTAACATTTGGAAAGTTATTATCAAGTTTTGAAATTATACATTCTCCTCATCTTATAGTTAATGTGAACTGGGATCAGTTGTCACCGGACAATCCATTTCCTTTTCAGTAACATTCAGTTGTAATATTTGTGTGTTAACTGTTAGACTGAATAGCTGTCTAAATTCATAATATTAGTCACAAATACATGTGGGTACTTATGTATTAACACTACTATATTAATGTAACATATGGTTATATATAGTAATATATACATATTTTTGCTTACAGTATAGGTACCTGATCAATATGTTTATTTGTTTAACATTATTAAACACTACACGCACCACTGCACAGCAGAAAATGTTTTTAATGTACGAGCACAAAATGCTTTAGAGCTAACAAAAATGCATTGAATGTTTGTAAGAAAGAAAAAACTTTGGCTGTTTGGCTGCCCCCTTCCTTTTTCCTCTAACTGTTTATTTACAATTGCCTGTTTATGGTGACATCTTAAATTTCTGTTTCAGTTGTTGAGGTAAATGATTGTTCTTGGTGTAAATTAACTTTAGCTATGACAATCAGGGTGGAGTTTCAAAAATCCTGGTATATTTACAAAGTGTTAGTATGTGCAAAGAACTTTTGAATTGAAGAACCCAAGACATGCCTAGAATCAGAACATCACAGAGAATTAGTGGTAACTCTTTGATTATTTTGACCAGTATGGTGTATAACAATCTAGCAACCACCAAGTACATTCTCTTACCCTAACAACAATCCCAAACACCCAAGCATCTGCATAGCAAACACCCTGGCAACCACATACAACATCAGGATAATGGCACCAACTGTTTCCAAAGCTAAGAAAACCTTTAGATAATGTAAAAATCTATTTTCTACATATATTTCCATATGTCAGCCTATGGTCACTACAAATTGTGGTTTCAGAGGATTTTTTGTAAAGACACACTGTTTTAAAGCAAAAATTAAAGGTTTTAAATGGTTGTTCAGAAAGATAAACTTTGGCTGTCTGACTTTCTTTTCTTATCATAAATTGCTTGTTTATTTTAATTGCTGTAGCTAAAATTGCACTTGACAAAAAGTGACTTTTGTGACAAACTGTTCCTTGTACAAGGAAGTTTATTAAAATCACAATGTAGATAATCTAAATCTACAGGCAAAGAGACATAGCTGAAATTCAGGCAATAATCTAATAACCAAATAAACAGTCCAACCAGGCATACAAGACAAAAGTGTAATCCAATAGAAAAGGTAATGATCATAACATGAAGTAAAAGATAAAGCCAATGGAAACCCACTCCGTATGACAAGTAAAACTGGCAAAGTACTTTATAAAATTAACAACAACATGGCTATAATATTTATATGCCAAACAGGAAATAAGCAGTGAAGGAAATGTCTGTGATCAGTTTTCAGTAGAGGGCCTCTGGTGATTGGATGAATGAGGGCAGCCTTATGCATTGCAGCTTTTAAAGTAAGTGAATATTCTTGGTGCAGACTAATTTTAACTACTACTAAGTTTTATACCCCACACCACCAGAGTGGTACTATAGTCTGGGAGTCTAGTGAGTCTCTACTTCCTCATCCAGCACGCTTGCTGGGAAGGGAATCATTCACTGTTACATCTCATACTCAACATGACCTAATTGTTTAGTACTGGATGGATAGGATTGACAGTATGAAAAACACTTTAGCTAATGTTTTCTAAGAGTTCTCTCAAAGTTATCAAAAATGTTCTTCAAGTAACATTAGTAGAATGGTTTTCAATGTGATATATCATACATCAAAAAGTTTTTCTTTAAGTCGTTAGTGGAATGTTTAAAAACATTACTAAATTTAAAAAATGATTGAATAATGTTCTTTGAACCAAGCAGTAACATTAATATAATGTAAAATGTCTAAGTTTTGTCCTTGCAGTCAGGATCTGAACTCATGCTCTGGGTCTTGTCCCGCTTTGTTGTGGGCATGTGGCTGTTGAGTGTTCATGGTGCCATGTGTCCTTCTCTTTGTGATTTATGTTGAGCATGGAGTCTGAATTCCACCACTTCTAGGTGCCATGTGGTTGTAATCCTGAATCCTGACCCCATTCATGTTTTATCAGAGCACGAATTGGATCCTGACACTCTAGTTCTTGTGTAAGTTTTTGTTCTTGGGGTCAGGATCTAAATGTATGCTCTGGGGTCTTGTGTTTAGTATGTGGAAGCACATGGTATTTGTTTGTGACCTCGTTAAAATGCTCCACTGTCTTGTGTTTTGACCCCGCCTCCTGTTTCCTGCTTGTCGTCCAATTTCTAGTTCATGCCCTGCACCTGTTTCCTTGTAACCCTGCTTAGTTCCCCTTCAGTCAGATCACGTTCGACATAACGTCTTTTGTTACATACCGCAACCAACATGTTCCTCTTCTATTTATTGCCCCTGGCTGTGTCCAAAACTGCTCACTTATTCCCTATTAGTAAATGACATTTAAATCCACTATTTGGGAAAAAAAATGACCAAAATGAATGATTTGGACAATGATGTAAATACCATGTGTTAGAGAGTAGTCACAGAGGTGTTTGTCATAAACCTTATATCTTTTATTAATTTCTTTGTAGTTTTTATGGACTTGTAAATTTAACAGTAAAACAGTTTTATTTCTCACTGTTTGTTATATTTGCTTGATTTTAGTTTGTTTTTATAGCAATAACAACTGTTTGTTGTGTTTGTTTACTACATTTAATGAATATATTTAAAATTAAAAAACAAACGATTTAAAAACACTGTCTTTGCTGTTTATATATAATGTTTATTTTATGTATATAAAGTTAGAAAAATAACTGACAACTAAAACAAACAAAATGTATTATAATGTATCTGTTGTGTGCCATGTTTTCTTGTCTTTTATTTTGAAGTCATGTCTTTTGTAGTCCTGTTACTGCTGTCTCACTCTAGTGCTCCACGTGTTCCTTGTTTCCTGAACATCATGCCTATACACTGTATCATACCCCAGTGTTTCTGGAGTCCCTGGCTGGCCATTGTTTATAAAATTTTTATGCATATAGATGTAGCCTCACTTTATGTTTTAAACAACTTGTGATATTTATGAACACTTTCAGGGTGTTTGCTATTCTCAAGGTCACTCCAGTCAGGCAGCCGTCTTCATTAGAAAATGGGAAATGTTAAGCTTTTGGGGAGGGTATATCAGATGTGTACTCAAAATCAGAGTGCATTGTGGGTAAAAAGGAACAAATATAGGTAATGAAGCGGTTCATTCAGCTTTTGGACACCACTACAGAATGGCTGACAACCTATAAAGTGTACTAAATAAAAGACAGGGAGTTGGTTTTGGACCCAACCGTGTTGCTGTCCTGTGTTGGGTCACTGTTGTTAGTATGGTTTACTGAGTCTAGTCTAGTCAATTTTTTTTCTCATTTTGTTTTACTCCCCAGCTAACAATTTTAGCTGCAAGAATGTTTCCAACGTTTCATTAATAACAAAATGTAAAATGATCAATTTTAAAATGGTCAAAATGTCAATTTTTTTAGATGTTGTATTAACATTATTGCTTAGTTATAAGAATTTATTCAGTTTTTAAAATTTTTAACATTTTTAAAAATTGTCTTTACTAACAACTTAAGAACAACAAAGAACTCTACTTTAAAATAATTTGTGACAACTTTACGTGACCCAACATTATGAGAATGTTCCTCTAGCTGGTCCTTCATGGGCATTTTTGCCCAGCCATGTAGTCCATGTTTGGTCATTTCTGTACCACCCTGAATTGGTTTCAGTTTTGTTTCATAAAGATTTTTGTTTCCGTTACGTCTGCCAGTGGGTTCTGTCTGCTAAAACCGACAGTTCTTTGCTGACTAACAAAATCAAAGTCTCTGATTTGAAACCCGATTCCAAAAAAGTTGGGATACTGTACAAATTGTGAATAAAAAACAGAAAATGCAATCATGGTTTATTCAGAAGACAATATAGATGACATATCAAATGTTCGAACTGAGAAAATGTATCATTTTATGGGAAAAATAAGTTGATTTTAAATTTCATGGCATCAACACATCTCAAAAAAGTTGGGATTTGGCATGTTTACCACTGTGTGGAATCCCCTCTTTTATAACAGTCTGTCAAACGTCTGGGGACTGAGGAGACAAGTTGCTCAAGTTTAGTCATAAATAATTGTCCCATTCTTGTCCAATACAGGCTTCTAGTTGCTCAACTGTCTTAGGCCTTTTTGTTGCATCTTCCTCTTTATGATGTGACAATGAATGAAAGACCTGGACTGCAGGCTGGCCATTTAGTACCTGATCCTTCTTCTACGCAGCCATGATGTTGTAATTGATGGTATGTGATCTGGCACTGTCATGTTGGAAAATTGCAGGTCTTCCTGAAAGAGACGATGTTCTGGATGGGAGCATATGTTGTTCTAGAACTTGATATACTTTCAGCATTGATGTGTGCCTTTCCAGATGTGTAAGATGCCCATGCCACACGCACTCATGCAAACCCCATACCATCATAGATGCGCTTCTGAACGAGCGCTGATAACAACTTTGGGCTGTCCTTGTCCTCGGTCCAGATGACAAGCCCAGTTTTCCAAAAAGAACTCGATTTACTCCTGTCTTGACCACAGAACAGTTTTCCACTTTTGCTACAGTCCATTTTGAAATGAGCCTGGGCCCAGAGAAAAACATGAGCACCTTACACAGAGATTGTTCCAGATTCTCTGAATCTCTTTGGATGATATTACATCGTAATGATAACTTAACCTCATTTTTTCTCATTTTTTCAACACCATTTTTTCTTTGAAACTCCTTTTGATATTGCTCACCATTTTTTCATTAATTGATCTGAATAAGTTGCAAATTGGTCCTCCACTACCTTATATGTACATTTAATCTTTTCCTGGCTCAAATGTGTAGCTCTCATGAAATCCAAAAATGAGCCAATATTTGGAATGTGATACCAAACACACTCACTTTCACATTTACACATTTTTCATATATAATTCATATATCTTTATTCTAGTTGTGAATATAATATATGCTTATAAGATTTGTAAATTATTGCATTCTTTTTTATTCTTAATTTCAGCAGTGTCCCAACTTTTCGGAATCAGGTTTGTATGTTGCATTGCTTTCTTTGAATTTATTTGCATAGCTGTTCTCATTGACAATGAGGAAGGCAACAGAGCGAACAGAGCTGACGACTTTTAGAAACTTCTGTTGAAAATAACTTTTTGGGTGGGGTTTTTCTTGCTTGAGTTCTTGCTCGTGGTTAAACTGTTCGGTCTCAGTGCTGTAACAAGTGTTTAAGTTATAGAGATAAAGCTGAAGGATCTAGTTATAACCTATCTTGTTAAATTTAACTCTCAGTCTGTTCAACTTCATTCAGAACATACAACATGCTTCAGAGTTTGTTTGGTCTTTTTATATCTCATTTATTTGTCAGTTAGTGAGTCTACAGGTTTGTATGTTGACTTTTATTTAATTTTATTCCTCTTCAAATCCAATAACGGTTAGTGGTATTTTGAACAGCTAGTGAACATTTTGTAAAGACCAATATTTTATTCAACAATGTATATAACATATGAAAGCATAAGATTACTACATCAGATAATGTTTTGCAGAAATGGTATGTTTATAGGTATTATTATGTTTGATAGTAATCAAAATTGTGATGTTTGGATGCTGTCATTATAGAGTGCTGTGACTTCACTTGCTTTTTTTGATATTTGCCAGGAACACAGAATGTCCTAGTTGGGATCAGCCCACAGAGAGTTGTTGTGAGGTATGGCAGTTCTGTTTCAGTGAACTGCAGCACTGATGTCACACACAATGGGATTGGCTGGGAAGCCAGTGAAGGAAGTGTGCCCACGACCCGAGACCAAATCACTGATCACCTGGAGAGGTCGAACCTGAGAGAATGGGACATAGAGCCATACTGCTACATAAACTATGATAAGAATCAATGTGAAAAATATATTTCAGTCACAGTTTACAGTGAGTTTTCATGTTATTGTCATTGATGAGATTTTCATTCTCTGAAATACAGAATATCTACATTCATTGATGTAAGATCAGGATCTTTAATCTTCCTTCACAGAGACTCCAGATATTGTGTCCATCAGCACAGTGAATCACACAATGATAAAAGGGCTTCAGTATGAGCTCCAGTGTGACATTATCAATGTGGCTCCTGTTCAGAATCTCACTGTGAGATGGTATAAAGGAGAAACTCTGATGAGTAACAAAACCTTCAGTGACACCATCAAGACTCCAGTGAATATAACAGATACACTTCAGATCACTCCAGACAGAGATGATGATGGATCTCAGTACAGATGTGAAGCAGTGCTAACTGGGAGAAGAAGGACCTCAACCTCCTCCTACAGTAACATCAGAAGCTCTCAACATCACTGTACACTGTAAGTCTTTTGATTGGTACGCTTAATAGATTTTTTGTCATGCAAAAAATCTATAACACAAAACACACATAAATATATATATATATATATATATATATATATATATATATATATATATATATAAAAAAAATTATATAAATATATATTTACAAATATAAATAGGAAAATATAAATAATCTGTCTCTCTCTAGAGATTTATTTATCATCATGTATTTGAAGTAATTGTGTTTTAACAAAGATGAATGATTGACAATTAGGACATTTAAATAAAAAATGTCTTCCAAATGTAAACATATTAAAACATTGTGATAAAAATATTTGTTAATATTCACTGCCACCATTTACAATTATTTATATCAGCTCCATTGATTCAGAAGGAGAAGCATTCAGCATGTTAATGTGACCGCCTTTTCTAAATATCATTAATATAAGAACTTCAAGAGGATTCAAACTTCTTTATCTGTCAATTTCTGTCAACTTTCTGTTCACATTTCTGTTTTTTCTGCTCTTCTGAAGTTCTACCTGTCATCAATGACACCAAACTGCCCTCCATAGTGTCAGTGTTTCGGGGCTATCCAGTGGTGCTTGTTTGTGAAGCAGAGGGAAACCCAAAACCAACAATCAGCTGGAGCTCCACCACCAATGAAACTCTCACTATAGCAGAAGCAACACTTGAAGATGATGGCTTTTACAGCTGCACTGCAGAAAACTCTGTTAACATCACCACAAGACAAGTACGAGTGGTTGTACAAGGTAACTATGCCTTTTTGTAATATTTCACCTGCTACTGTGTTTATTTGGTAAACTAAAGTTTGCTGTAGTAACATTAACAATAGTGCTTTAATTTCTGTTTCAGTTTGCTATAGTAACACTGACAGTAGTGCTTCAATTTCTGTTTCAGTTTGCTTTAGTAACACTGACAGTAGTGCTTCAATTTCTGTTTCAGTTTGCTTTAGTAACACTGACAGTAGAGCTTTAATTTCTGTTTCAGTTTGCTTTAGTAACACCGACAGTAGAGCTTTGATTTCTGTTTCAGTTTGCTTTAGTAACACCGACAGTAGAGCTTCAATTTCTGTTTCAGTTTGCTTTAGTAACACCGACAGTAGAGCTTCAATTTCTGTTTCAGTTTGCTTTTATGTAACACTGACAGTAGTGCTTCAATTTTTGCCTTTTTTGCTTTTAAGTGCTACAACCCTACAGATAAAAAACTTGGTTGTTTCAAAGCTGTACCAAAACAAATATATTGAACATAATTCTTTGTTTATTCTTATCAAACAAATGGTTTAACATAGATGAACTGATCAAAATATTCATTCATATTTATCCATCATTGGGTGGGTTTTTTAATATTTTGGTAACAAAATGTTGATAACACAAGGTTATCTTTCCTTCTCTTTGTGATTGATTTCTATGTTTTGGAGCTGTGTGCCTTTGACTGGTATAAATTTCACTTGTCCTCCTACAAAAATCTACAAATGTCTGATTAAAGCAGATACATTGTGATCAGAATGTCATTTCAGGATGATGTTGTTTGGTTTGTCTTGCTCCGCCTGCCAACTTCATATCAGATATCAGAGGATGTGTAAATTCTCATGTCATTGAAAGCTTGAGTTGCATCAGTGTTGTTGCTTTGGACAGTTTTGAGTATTGAATATATTAGTTAGATTTCAATTTGGATTGGTATTTTTGCTTACCGTAGAACTGTGAAGCAGGAAGCTTTGTATGCCTAGCAATGCAGTATGCAGCAAGTTATGTTGGAAAGAACCAATGAACTGAAGTTTTTATCTACTTGCTTGTTTAGTCTGTTTCATTTAGGGCACATTCCTTAGGGCTGCATAAAACACTTGCACATATATTTTGTTTCTTCTTAACACAGAGAATTACCTGCCCATAATACTAGGCATTATTGTGACCATAGTGGTGGTCATCTCAATCATCATCATCTACTTCTACATGACATACTACAACAAAACCAAGACGGGCCAGTATAGCCCATCAAGAATGATGCAAAACTAAGCAAAACAATCCAACACAAGAGAGGAACACAAGCAAACACAAGGAGACTATAAAGAAGTAAACAAGTGAAAACAGGTGGAAAGGATGAGGAAACAAGGGGGAGGAGCTAACAAGGAAACAAGAAGGCGGGGAAGATGAGACAATGACAGAAGAGCACAAGACAATTGTCAAAACTTAAACCATGTGCTCAAACACAACAAAACACACAGACAGATCACAAAGACAAACAAAGTCCTGGGCTGATCAGACCAGGATCATGATAGTAAATACATTTTGTTCACAGAAAACCTTTTTAAACAACATTAAAACATTAAAACAAAAATTAAAGCATTTCTGTTTTTAATTATGTCTTGTAAAATTAAATAGCATTTTTTCAGAAAAATCTTTGCATGGCCAACCAGTGAGTCCATTGTTTGACCATGAAAATCTATGTCTTCTCTATTGGCCCAGGGTGTGTAAACCTTGATTGAAACTGGATGGCAGATCTAAAAAATGTACAGTAATTGTCTAAAATTATCATCAGTGCAGATATTGCGAACTTGGCCTGAGTGAAATCTTGCCAATGTGACATGGAATCAGCACTGGACCGAGGAATAAAGGTAGCTGCGTTTGTGATAGCTGTAGCTATGATTGGGTTGACATTTATGGAACAAGATCGATTAGAGGACAGTTTGAGATGTGATTTTAGAGAGAAATGTTTACAGTATAGTACAATAAATAATTCTGTTCCCAGGAGAAGCTGATTCACTAATGTTCCCCCCAATATGCATCTGATCAATTTCACTACATAGCCACCTTGTAGAGACAGGTGCTGGTTTCATGGGCCCCTGATAAAGTGAGCACGAAAGGCAGAGCTGGCATTAGATGAACCAGCTGCCACTTATTGTTGTCTTGCTATTACTTTATCAGTAAATCTTATGTGCTTGCCAAGATGAGGAAAATTAACAAGCCTTCTTGTTTATCTTACAGCTAACTGCAGGTTCCTTAGCAACAGACAAAAATGTATCAAGAAGCTGTATGTCTTGCATTTGTATGGCATTGGTCAAATAGATAAAACACTCAATTCTAATTCCCAAAACTCGCAGATTAATTTAAAGGAAACATTTTTTGAGACGTTAACAGTTATGTATGTGTTGCACATAATGAAAGGGAATGGTAGTATCTAATATCTAATAACCTTCTTCTTGTAGGAGAAAATGGTTATTTTATAGATTAATTCAGGCTAACTTTGGGCTTCTGGGTTTTGAAATAATGTCAAATAATTCTACATTTACGCATTTGGCAGACACTTTTATCCAAGTGACATACATTGCATTTAAGGTATACATTTTTTTAAAAATCAGTAACAGTGTACTCTGGGAGTTGGACCTATAACCATTGAGCTGCTAAAGCAATGCTCTACCAATTGAGCTATTTGAAGTAATTTTATTTAATGTCCACTGGCCGATAATTCTGTGACTCACTCACGATTGTTTTTAATCAAATCAACAGTCAAAGCTGATTTTACAGTCTTTAAACTGTGTTTACATTATTGTAAACTTTTGTCAAAATTAACATTTGTCCTTTAAGGGTAAAACATATTTTAACCTAAAAAAATTACCTAGTGATCTTTAAACAACTAATAGTGGGTAATTTCTGTCTATCAATATTTAAGTGCAGTTATTTTGATGCTAGAGCTTTGTTAGTTTTAAACCACACCCTGTTAGTCAGTGTGTTAAACTCTGAATGCTCTATTCATTCTTATCCCAAGAAGTGTGAAGATAGCTCGGTTTCAGTGAACTGAAACACTCTAGCTGAGAGGAAGCAGCGGTCATGTGATCACCTTCAGAGTGCTAAATGTAAAATAGGACATAAAATCTTTGCATGATACAATTTTCTGGTCACCTCCTGTTCACCCTTTAAAATAGTTTGCACTGTGGTTTATATGTACATTGGCCTTTTGTTCTGTGAACTATTACATATAATCCACACTTTTTGCTGTAGACTTAATACATTCAATCAGTGGTCTTCAAATGGCTCGCAACCCAAAAAAATAGGCCACAGATCTGATAGGTGATGAATGCTAATGCTGCTAAAACAGACAGGTCACATGACTTACCTTTATGCTCAAACCATGAACAAAACTATGCAAGATAAAATAGTAATGACCACATTAAACTGGGGTTCATTTGAAACAAAAATTAACATGGACAGGTTACTTCAACTACAATGTGTTTTGTGACTTATTGGTTGTAGAGGTTAAAATGTGAAATTTGTATTAATGTTTTTGATACAAAATGCATGTGTGTTTGATTTAAAAAACTTACTTTGGCATGACACAGTTTTGATGTTAAGTTGAATCACGATTGACCTCAGTTGTAGGTCCTAAAAACAGAACCCAGCTTTAAATCTCTTCCCAGAGAACTCAAATATATACATGTGCAGATCTTTAAATGAAGGAAACTGGTTTGAGTCATTTTCTGTGACAAAGGGTTTGTTGGAAGATAATTCAAACAATGTGTTACTATCTGTTTTCTACAAACCAACCTTTTTAGATATGTCTAATCTACAGAATGTCCAAAATGACATTTCCTTAAAAGCAGAGAAGACAAATGAATAAACGCTTTGCATAGTGACAAGGATGTGAATGAATGAAGTTGCAACGTGCGCTCAAGGAGATTATGGGGGAGGGTTGTTTGCTATTAAATATAACAGGCCTCAATGCGAGGGCAGACTGGGCAGTATAGATTGAAGGCTCCGGATGATGTTTTGTTACCTTTAGAGCTGGCTGATATTAAACTTAAACACTGATAGCTTGTGTCAAAAAAGAGAAAACAGAGAAAAATAGCTCAAATCAACGCAACTACTGTTAAAAATGCAGCCGCAGCAAATTAGATACTTGTCATATGGGTATTTTTGGATGTGCGGTTGGAGCTGCAAGCGTTGGCTAGTAAAACGCTTTATTTAAGGAACTACACAAACAATCGCATTTTATTTCCTGTGCTGCTTTTCGTTGACTTGCCGCTCAGTAACATTGTATCGACATCTAGCAATAGAGCAACGTTAGCTAAGATCAATGAATCTCGGCATTCACAGTCGTGGCTTTGAGCTCTCCAACCAAAGCCACTCAGCATAAGCAGAGTCTGTCAGCAATCGCAAAATATCCAAGAATTCTTTCAGTCTAGAAAATGAATCTAAAATTGGTTAATGGGGAACTGGAAGTTAGAGGACTTAAAGCTATGCTGAAGACATTTGTGTGCTCATTTCCTTATTTTTCTAATTGTATGCATTTATTTTTTTTGGTTTTGACTTGAAAGACTACTGCAGACATGTTTATTTTACACATGCACGGCGATGCCTTCTGTGATATTCGGCATGTAGCTTTGTTTGCAGTATTGAAATATGTCCATGAAGTATAATACATCAGAACAGCCCAAATGACATTTAGGGCAAATTCCAACAACAAAAAAGGAAGTTAACAATTTTACAGAATGGCAGGAAGGCCAGCGGATTTGACATTATTACTCTTTACTGTAAGGGTAGTTGGGATGAAGATATACTAAAATGTCTGTTATGTTATCGGCCTTTTGCTTAAAGTAAAACAAATATGTGGTGGTAGAAGAAATAGATAGTTGCATGTTAATCTGATAAAAACAAACACATTGACATGCATTACAATTTCCCAAAGAAATACTTCAGATGATTTGTTGAGGTTAACAGTTTATTTAAGGTGCAATTTAGTGATGTGTTCCTTAATTTTAAATTCATTGCATTTGTGCTTAATATGTTTTCCAGATATTTCCATCAGCACTGTGGGTCACACAGGACCAATGATTGAGGGTAACCAGCATGAGCTCCAGTGTGACATTTATAATGTGGTTCATGCTCAGAGTCTCATTGTGAGATGGCATACAAAGGACAGATTCCTGTGTATAATGAGACCTTCACTTCACACCAAGAATATAACAGCCACACTTCAGATTTCTCCATACAGAGATGATGATGGAGCTGTGTACAGATGTGAAGCAGAGCTGATGGGACCAGCAGCACTTCAACCTTCACCACAATTAAAATTACAGCTTCTGAACATTACAGTCATTGTAAGTCTATCGATTGGGTTAATTTTCTTGTTTTCTCTCATGCCGAAAAGTACAATTAACTGGCATTATAGAGGCCCTTAATATTACCATGTGAAATGTGGACTAATATATTAAATATACAGCATATGCAAAACAATATTCATTTACTAATTTTCAGAAAACAATGTAGTATCGCTTGTTCACTGTCATGCATTTCTATTCATGCCACACCTCTTATGCCTTTTCTTTTTCCCTATCTGTGTGCTTCTACTTCTCCTCTTAAGTCAAACCGATCATCAATGAGACTAAACTGCCCGAAGTGTGCCTGTGTTTCGGGCTATTCAGAGGGTGCTTGTTTGTGAAGCAGAGGGCAACCCAATACCAACTATCAGATGGAACTCCCCAATGCTATAGTTCTGGTGGAAACTCACTATAACAGAGGAAACACTGAAGATGGTGGTTTATACATCTGCACTGCAGAAAACTCTGTTGAAATGACCACAAAAATACAAGTGGTCCTAAAAGGTAAATATGCCTTTTAGGATTTTAAATTGTAGTAAACATCTTGGTTTACAACAACACTTGAAATGAGTAGGAATGGTGAATTAGTTGTCCGGTAGCTGAATAGTTGTGAGGTTGACAAGTTTATCTAAGTCTTTCCTTCAATTGTTTTTATATTTAATGTATTTTGTAGTGCCAGTTCTGACAGCATTATACACCATTATACATTCCTAATTGTTAAGGCTAGCCATTGTTTTAGAAATATTGGTAGTAACACTTTGGTTTCTGTATAATTTACCAAAAACGAAAGGAATGGTGGTTGTTTCAATACTACAAACTTATTTTTCTAAATAAAGTTACATTTTGTTTGGCTCACATCAATCCAAATATACAATGAAAGCAGAGAATCATGATTAGAAAGAAATAATCCTTTGCAGGTTAATCAGCGCTGTTTCTGTCTATGCACATGTTCTGGGATCTGTGCGTAAACATAGATTGCTATGTAAAGAAACTGATAGCTTTAACGTCAATTCTGGGGGGGGATATAAGAAAAAATCTCACGTATTTTAAATCACTGGGGTTGTGGTGCTGGAGCAATGACCATACGCTCTATACAGCAAGCCTTTTGATAAGAAAAGACTTAAATCAATTGCATGATTACCACCTTACAGCCCATGTGATGTGTCTTAGAAGATAAAATGACTTTTTTGTCAAATGTATTTTCATATGTATTTTTAACTTTAAAATGCCCATATTTAACGGGGTTAGCATATTAGCGGTGAGCATTGATATGGCCATTGACAAAGTAAGTTTGTACAGTATTTATGAACGGTATATTTCTGCAAGTATATTCCAAAACACAACTATATATATATATATATATATAAATCAACATAATTGCAGCACACTGTGCTGAGAAAGAAGTATGTATAGTATAATAATGTATAGTGTGACGTAGGGCCAAGGCCCTCCTGTTTACTAGAGGGTTTGTAATAATAAAATCTATTTTAAAAATTATACATATTGCAAAAATAAAAATGCTGTTCTAAAACATTGAATCATATCCTTAAAAATGCAGAGAGGTTTTTAATGTCTTACTACAACAACTCCTAAGCAAATGCCCTACAGAATTGCCAAAATCACCCATATGAGCTTCCTTGACTTGGAATTCCCCTGTACAGTAAAGTTACTGTCTTCGGGCATTATTAAGTTAAAATTGGACCTAAATTTTTAATTGCTGATGTCATGCAATCATCAAATAATTTACATTTACGCATTTGGCAGACACTTTTATCCAAAGTGACATACATTGCATTCAACGTATACATTTTTTTTTAAATCAGTAATGGCATAATTTCTGGGAGCCGGACCTGTAACCACGATTATTAAAGCAACAAGCTCTACCAATTGAGCTATTTGAAATAATTTTATTTAATGTCCACTGGCCAATACCCCAGACTCACTCACGATTGTTTTTGCAATCAAATCAACAGGTTACTGTCTTCAAGTATTAAGTTAAAAGTGAATCTAGTGCTCTTTAACACTGCTGGTGCCATGTCGTAACCCTGCCCCCCACAGCAACAGAATTGTAACCAAAACATGGCTCCAAAACTGTGACATGAACCGAGCTGTGGTATTGGTATATTGTCGTTACAGCCCTATTTACCACTAATTATCTTGTCTGCTTTGTTCTTCTGGACACAGAGGACTATCTGCCTTTGATCGCAGGCTTTGTGGCTATCAGTGTGGCGGTCATCTCCGTTATCTTCATCTTCATCTACTCCATCTACTACACAAAAGCCAAGATGGGCCATTATAGCCTTAAGGACGTCAAGCCTAGTGCACAAAATGGAAACATAGCACAGAATGGCAAAGACAACACTATCCCCATGAAGAAACTGTCTCAGATCAATATCCTTGCTTAGGTTATAAATCTCTGTGTTTGCTCTGTCTGCTGAGCCATACTGTCCACAGTCATCTCAGTCTGAGAGCGGCTTGTAGGAGGAGATGTGATGGGCAAAGGACTGTCACACTGGAAGTCTCTGGGCTTCTGCTCACTGGCTATCTTTTTAATAATGCATTTTTATTTACAGATCAGTGTTCCGTTCAATTCACTTTTAGATCCATTTCTTATCAAACGTTTATTACATCATGACTCTATAAAACTTCACTTTCTATAAATCTCCTGTTTAATGTGTGGAAATTATGTTTGACAGAACAAATATTATGCTGCCAATACTGCTATTGATTGGATTTTCTCCTCAATTGATTTGGCATTCATAAGTGAATGTTCATTAAACAAATAGAAATTCTACTTTGTGATATTTGCTTTGTACACTGATTCAAGGGGATTGTTGACTTCTAAGCTACTGTTAGATTCTTGTATATGGTGTTACAAAAATATTGTTTTGTATGTGGCACATTAGTCATTTTTAATATTTACATTTAGTCAAAAAGGCTGAATAGAGTAATACACTTGAGTTTGGTATATTATTAAACATATTATTGGTTTAAAATTTCATTTAAAAATTTCTCTAGAATAATTGGCACCTTATACACTTGAAACATGCGCAGACTGTGAAGAGGTTAACACTTTGATATGAGAACTCATGTGCCTGACCTGTGGGATCATATTTTGATGAATGTCTGGAAATCTGTTTGTAAACACAAGCTGGATGTAAAATGAGTGTGCCAGTTTTATGGCTCAAGAAGTGTAATATTGTTAAATCCTCTCGCTGAGTCTATATTTTTAATTCATTATGTAATGTTACCCAGTAACTTTGTAGGGTTTGTATTTCATTTATGGAATTTAAAACAACCGTCCTTTTAAGTCACACATCATGTGTTTATGATTGCTGTTTTTGAGAAGTATTAATAAGTATGAATATTTTTAGAAGTATTAACATTTGTTTAATAAAATAAACTGTTTTTTGTACTTTTTACTTGCCAGTCTTCTCTTGCAAGATAATGGTAAGCTTCGTCTGCATTCTGTACTGAATAATTGTGAAATACTGCAAACAGCTACACAACAATATTACTTAAAATCATTTTTAGCTCTGTTGTCTTCCTTTTAGGCACTTTGTGATTGTTTTTATATATAGTGTATCGTAATTTAGTCAGTTGTTTAACAGATGAAAACAATGACAGGTTTAAAGATATTGTGCTAAATGTATAAGGAATAAAACAAATCAACGATTTTGCTGCTAATGTGTTTCTACACATGCATACTATTACAAAGTCATTTAAAAGTAAAGAGTTTTTTACAGTTTCATAATTGTAACAGTATACTATGTAGGAAGTTTAATGGATGCTTTATTGTTTATATTGCGGTTACACAAATTTGACGACTGATGGTAAGCATTTGTGGCCTCTTTAATAATGCGTCACAAACACGTCTACAAACCCGATTCCAAAAAGTTGGGACACTGTACAAATTGTGAATAAAAAGGAATGCAATAATTTACAAAATCTCATAAACTTATATTTTATTCACAATAGAATATAGATATATAGATTATATATAGATAACATATGAAATGTTGAAAGTGAGACATTTTGAAATGTCATGCCAAATATTGGCTCATTTTGGATTTCATGAGAGCTACACATTCCAAAAAAGTTGGGACAGGTAGCAATAAGAGGCCGGAAAAGTTAAATGTACATATAAGGAACAGCTGGAGGACCAATTTGCAACCTATTAGGTCAATTGGCGAAAAATAGTGGAGCAATATCAGAAAGGAGTTTCTCAGAAAAAATGGCAAAGAGTTTGAAGTTATCATCATCTATAGTGCATAATATCATCCAAAGATTTAGAGAATCTGGAACAATCTCTGTGCATAAGGGTCAAGGCCGGAAAACCATACTGGATGCCCGTGATCTTCGGGCCCTTAGACCGTACTGCATCACATACAGGAATGCTACTGTAATGGAAATCACAACATGGGCTCAGGAATACTTCCAGAAAACATTGTCGGTGAACACAATCCATCGTGCCATTCGCCATTGCCAGCTAAAACTCTATAGGTCAAAAAAGAAGCCATATCTAAATATGATCCAGAAGTGCAGACGTTTTCTCTGGGCCAAGGCTCATTTAAAATGGACTGTGGCAAAGTGGAAAACTGTTCTGTGGTCAGACGAATCAAAATCTGAAGTTCTTTTTGGAAAACTGGGACGCCATGTCATCTGGACTAAAGAGGACAAGGACAACCCAAGTTGTTATCAGCGCTCAGTTCAGAAGCCTGCATCTATGATGGTATGGGGTTGCATGAGTGCGTGTGGCATGGGCAGCTTACACATCTGGAAAGGCACCATCAATGCTGAAAGGTATATCCAAGTTCTAGAACAACATATGCTCCCATCCAGACATCGTCTCTTTCAGGGAAGACCTTGCATTTTCCAACATGACAATGCCAGACCACATACTGCATCAATTACAACATCATGGCTGCGTTGAAGAAGGATCCAGGTACTGAAATGGCCAGCCTGCAGTCCAGATCTTTCACCCATTGTCACATCATAAAGAGGAAGATGCAACAAAGAAGACCTAAGACAGTTGAGCAACTAGAAGCCTGTATTAGACAAGAATGGGACAACATTCCTATTCCTAAACTTGAGCAACTTGTCTCCTCAGTCCCCAGACGTTTGCAGACTGTTATAAAAAGAGGGGATTCCACACAGTGGTAAACATGGCCTTGTCCCAACTTTTATGAGATGTGTTGATGCCATGAAATTTAAAATCAACTTATTTTTCCCTTAAAATGATACATTTTCTCAGTTTAAACATTTGATATGTCATCTATGTTGTATTCTGAATAAACTTCCACATCATTGCATTCTGTTTTTATTCACAATTTGTACAGGGTCCCAACTTTTTGGAATCGGGTCTGTATATTGAACGGCATCAAAACAATAAAATGAAGGTGTGAAACACTCGTCCACTTCTACTGCTTACCTCTATCTTTCTTTTCTTAACCCACAGTCCCCTCTCATGTTGAACTGAAGTGTCGTGTCAGATGGGCGCGGTTTGTTCTGTATGAGGAATCACTGAAGTGAGAGACATTGATACAAACACTGTTTAAGCGCTGTTAGTCTGCTCCACTTTTACTTGAACACACAATATGCTTCACAGTTTGTCTGGACTTGTTTATCTTTCGGCAGCTTTACTGCTACTAAATCTTACAGGTTTGTATGTCGACCTAATTGCGTTTTCATTCTTCCAACACACGACGCGCTAACGTTTGTTTTCTGCTTTTCATTTGTCTGCTGGTAACGTGAATGATCCACAGCGCTGTTGTTATTGTAGGACCTTTACTTTCTTTACATTAAAATGCATTAACATTTTAATAAATGTAATTGTCAGATCATTACTATAGCCTACACAGTGTTAATGTGGAATCGAGTCACACTCCAAGTTATCAACCAGTAAACGCTTTGTAATGTGATCGTAAGACTGCGCTGTGTCCTGTTTACACGGCTGTGTTTTAATATTTATGCTAACATGATGAGAATAACATGATGAGAATAAGTTCAAGTTCTTTGTTTATATACAGTCACAAGTTTGGTCAAAATTTGACAGTGTCAGACTATACAATATCAAATCACGAGCAGGCCAGTTATTGTTTCTAAGCTTTAACAGTTGATAATGGGTCATGTCATGTAAATACACATCATTATTCAATAATGTTATTACATGGAACATAAAATTGTCAAAAGTATCTTAATTCAGCTCTTTCTGTTGCAATGGTTATTGAACTACTTTTGTAGTGCTTTTCATGGTTTCATTTTTTGTTTCTTTAAGACCTTGACATATGTGGTCACTACAAACAGTTTGATTCTTCATAAATTCCCCATTTCTGTTACTCAGAAAAACACCAACATACAGGTTTGGAATGACATGAGTTTAGGAATGAGTAAAAACAAACTGAATATTAATTATGATGTTGAAGTAATTAGTTTTCAATGTCTTTAACAGGAACACACA
>JAZGTH010000642.1:0-22742 GCA_036877525.1 Chromobotia macracanthus
AGCAGAGGGAGCCCTCACCGAATACTGACTGCTCATGCTCCCTCTGCTGAACTCTGAACTTTGAACTCTGAACTTACTTCCTGTTTGGCATCTATATAAACCTTGCTGCCACATGGCCACGTTACAAGTATTGCCAGCTTTACACCTGACTACTAAGCATTCTCTTTTACTGCCTGCTTTCCTGTGTTTTACCTATTGTTTGGTTCTCGTTTTCTGATTTTTGCCTTGCCCCTTTGTTTGACACATGGTTGGACTGTCTATGTTTATTACGACCCTTTGCCTGTACTTTCGACTTTGATTATGGATAACCCCAATAAACATCCGCAACTGGATCCTGCTTCAGCTTCTGCCTCAGCCCCCTTACAGAATACTTCGCCTACCCTCAATCCAGCGGATGTTTCACAGCTGCAAGCTGCATTTGTCTACCAGGGAGAACTATTATGCAGCTACCACGAACAGCTAGCTAACTTACAGGCATCGAATGAACTACTGCTCCAGCGACTTTGCTCTCCTCCTTCCACCACGTCGAGCACGGTAAGACTTGCTCTTCCCGATAAGTTTGATGGTTCTGCAGAACGGTGTAAAGGGTTCATTCGACAAGTACACACTTATTTGGAATCGTTGGGGGATCAGTCTCATGCTAGTTCTGATCAATGCTCTTTTATCATGTCACTATTATCTGGCAAGGCTATTGATTGGGCTGCTACGGTTTGGGAGACGGACGAACAGTTTAGATCTTCACCTGAGTATTTTTTGCAACAACTCAGAGAAGTATTTGAATATCCTGCTGGGGGTCGGGATGTTTCGTCTCGTCTTTTACACCTTTCTCAAGGCTCACATAGTGCAGCAGAGCACGCAGTCGAATTCAGGACTCTTGCAGCTCAGAGTGGATGGAATGATGCTGCACTTAAAGGGGTGTTTCGGGAAAGCCTATGTCCCCAATTGCAGTTGGAGATGGCATGTCGAGGTGAGGAATCTTCTTTCAATGACTTTGTTAACATGACTGTTAAGATTGATAATTTGCTCAGGAACTCACCTAAACCCAAGCAAGCGCATGCATCCCACCTTATGTCACGATCTGCACTTCGGAGTCCTGAGGCACCATGTGTTACCGAGCCCATGCAAGTAGGATCTACCAGGCTGTCTGAGGACGAGCGTAGACGAAGGTTCATCAACAACCTCTGCTTTTATTGTGGTGAACCAGGTCATCATAAGTCACAGTGTCCTCAAAAGACCTGGAGGTCCCTCACAGCACAACACCGGGTGAATGTGGACACCTTTTCACAAAATCCATTTAAAGTCTTCACATTACCCGTACAGATTTCTACTGAAAGTGGTTCTCTTATGTTGACAGCATTAGTAGATTCCGGCGCCGCTCTCAACCTTATCAACTCGGACATCGCCCGGAAACATCAACTACCCACCATTCCATGCTGTCCACCTATCAGTATTATGGCTGTCAATAACCAACCCATCAAAGGAGGAGTTCTGGAACAGACCCGATCACTGAAAATGCAAATTGGAGTTTTTCATGAAGAGAACATCTCTCTATATCTGATTGACTCACCCAAATATTAAATAATTTTAGGAATTCCATGGCTAAGTTGCCACGATCCCCACATCTCCTGGCGCACGGGTGAGCTGACCCACTGGTCTCCATTCTGTTTTAGTCACTGTCTAACCCTTAAGCAGTCCAGTCCATGTCTGTCCACAAGCATGGGGAGCCCTCCGAGCCTGACCCAACCAAAGATCCCCAAGGTTTATAACGAGCTTTTGGAGGTCTTCAGCAAGGTTAAAGCCACACAGTTACCACCACATCGGCACTGGGACTGTGCTATAGACCTTCTTCCCAACATGTGTCCTCCCAAAAGCAAAGTCTACCCGCTGTCACGCCAAGAAGCACAGGCTATGGAGGACTACATCAAGGAGGCTCTGGAAGCTGGCTTTATCCATCCTTCTACTTCTCCCGCTGCAGCCGGCTTCTTCTTCATGGAGAAGAAGGATGGGGGTCTGCGTCCGTGCATCGACTACAGAGGCCTCAATAATGTCACTGTTAAATTCAGGTATCCACTGCCTCTAGTCCCTTCTGCCCTAGAACAACTCAGGAAGGCCAAAATTTTTACCAAACTCGACTTGAGAAACGCTTATAACCTGATACGCATCAGGGATGGAGATAAGTGGAAGACAGCTTTCTCTCACCACCAGGGGCACTCACGAATACCTGGTTATGCCCTTTGGCCTTGCCAATGCCCCAGCCGTCTTCCAATCCTTCATAAATGAAGTCTTCAAAGATTTCCTCCACAAGTATGTCATCGCATATCTTGACGACATCCTAATCTATTCCCTGAATGAAGAGGATCATGTCACTCACGTCAAGAGTGTTCTTTCCAAGCTTCTCAATCACCAACTCTATGTCAAGACTGAAAAATGTGAGTTTCATGTGAAGCAGACAACATTCCTGGGGTACAACATCAGCCACCAGGGCGTTGAAATGGATGCTTCTAAGGTAACCGCCATCACTGAGTGGCCACAGCCCTCCACGTTGAAAGAATTGCAGAGGTTCCTGGGCTTTGCTAACTTCTATCGACGGTTCATTAGGAACTACAGCTCTATTGCTGCACCTCTCACCTCATTACTCAAGGGAAAACCCAAGAAGTTGTCATGGAACGCTTCCGCCAATGCAGCCTTCCAAAAGCTCAAGACCAGCTTCACGACGGCCCCCATCCTAAAACATCCAGATCCAGAACTCCCCTTCATTGTGGAGGTCGATGCTTCTGACTGCGGGATTGGAGCCGTGCTCTCTCAACGTCACGGACAACCTCCCAAGCTTTTCCCGTGTGCCTTCTTCTCTCGGAAGCTAACCCCGCTGAGTTTAATTATGATGGGAAACAAAGAGCTTCTGTCAATGAAGGCTGCCATGGAAGAATGGAGACATTGGCTCGAGGGGGCAGCTCATCCTTTTCAAGTTATCACGGACCATAAGAACCTCGAGTATGTCAAGTCTGCTCGACGCGTCTGAATTCACGCCAGGCAAGATGGTCTCTGTTCTTTTCACGATTCCATTTTACAGTCACTTATCGTCCAGGCTCCAAGAATAGCAAGGCAGATGCACTATCCAGGCGCCATGATCCCCCACGACAGAACTACAATCCTGAACCTATCCTAAGTCCAGCCTTGTTTGTTGCTCCGGTCAACTGGGACATAATGGAGGAAATTCACCAGGCCGTCCTCACAGAACCATCACCAACGAACTGCCCCCCTTCCAAACAATATGTTCCCCAGACACTACGTCACCGGGTCATCCAGTGGGTCCACACATCACTCAGCACGGGACATCCCGGCATTTCACGAACCCTTAAACTTGTGCAGAATTCCTTCTGGTGGCCTTCAATGACCAAAGATGTGGCCAATTATGTCAAGTCTTGCTCCATCTGTGCCCAGTCTCCCAGGGACTCCCAGGGACCTGCCGACGGGACTTCTACAGCCTCTCCCGATTCCCCAACGACCTTGGTCTCACCTCTCCATCGACTTCATCACTGACTTACCCCTGTCTGATGGTTACACCACAATCCTGGTCATCGTCGACCGCTTCTCCAAAGCCTGTCGTCTGGTTCCATTAAAAGGATTACCTACTGCCATGGAGACTGCTCAAGCCATGTTCCACCATGTCTTTCGAAACTATGGTCTACCTGAAGACATTGTATCAGATCGAGGAACTCAGTTCACCTCTCAGGTTTGGAAATCCTTTTGTAACCTTTTAGATATCAATGTGAATTTAACCTCGGGCTATCATCCGCAGTCAAACGGTCAGGTGGAGAGGCTGAACCAAGAGATCGGCAGGTACCTGCGGATTTACTGCAGCCGCGAACAACATCGCTGGGCTGAATTTCTCCCTTGGACTGAGTATGCCCAGAACTCACTCACGCACTCCTCTACAGGACTCACACCATTTCAATGTGTGCTGGGTTACCAGCCTCCCCTGTTCCCGTGGTCAGGAGAACCATCGTCTGTGCCTGCTGTTAACGACTGGATTCGTAACAGTGAGAGGGTGTGGGATAGTGCCCATGTACGGCTTCAACGCGCTGTGAGGAGGCAGGAAATTAACGCTAACCGTCACCGTCGCCCACACCCTCCATACCAACCTGGACAAAGGGTCTGGCTCTCCACGAGGGATCTCAAGCTACGTCTGCCGAGCAGGAAGCTCTCTCCCAGGTATGTTGGCCCATTTAAAATCATAAGACAGATTAATGAGATCACTTACCAATTAGAGCTTCCTGCTGACTACCGCATTTCTCCTTCTTTCCATGTGTCACTCCTCAAACCTTTCCACCAGGACGCTGACCCCGAGGCCATATTGCAGGAGCCACTGCCACCGCTGGACATTGGCGGAACGCCGGCCTACAAGGTGAACGTCCTGCTTGACTCACGGCGAAGAGGGGGTCAGTTACAATACCTGGTGGATTGGGAGGGATACGGCCCAGAGGAGAGATCGTGGGTAGCGGCAGTGGACATTCTGGATCCCTCGCTCACGGAGGAGTTTCATCGAGCCAGACCTGACCGTCCAGCACCACGTCCACGGGGACGCCCACGTAGAGCACCTGGAGGTGCTCCTAGAGGGGGGGGTTCTGTAACATCACGCCAGCAGAGGGAGCCCTCACCGGAATACTGACTGCTCATGCTCCCTCTGCTGAACTCTGAACTTTGAACTCTGAACTTACTTCCTGTTTGGCATCTATATAAACCTTGCTGCCACATGGCCACGTTGTGAAGTATTGCCAGCTTTACACCTGACTACTAAGCATTCTTTTTTACTGCCTGCTTTCCTGTGTTTTACCTATTGTTTGGTTCTCGTTTTCTGATTTTTGCCTTGCCCCTTTGTTTGACACATGGTTGGACTGTCTATGTTTATTACGACCCTTTGCCTGTACTTTCGACTTTGATTATGGATAACCCCAATAAACATCCGCAACTGGATCCTGCTTCAGCTTCTGCCTCAGCCCCCTTACAATGAGTGGATAAGCTTCTCAGCATCTGAGACAGACAGCATGTGACGTATCTTGCAAATGTTTCTAAGGTGGAGGAGTGCAGTACGACACATATTAGAAATGTGACTATCGAAAGACAAGTTCTTATCTAGCATTACACCGAGGTTCTTAACTGCGGGAGCTGGGACAATAGTGCAACCTTCAATAAGGCTGTTGTGGTCTGTCATATCTAGTTTAGAGCTATTGGGTTACCTCTGTCTTATTGGAGTTAAGCAGAAGGACATTTCTTATATCATTGATAAAGTCTAGAAAAATGGGTTTCGCCAGGTTCTGAGGAAATGTAAAGCTGGGTATCGTCAGCGTAGCAATGAAAACTGATGTTGTGTTACTTAATAATATCTCCAAGCGGAAGCATATATAATGAGAAGACAATGGGACCAAGAACTGAGCCCTGTGGCATGCCGTATTTTACCTGCAAGTAACAAGACGTTTCCTCGTTAACATAAGCAAAGTGGTAACGGTCAGTTAAATAAGATTTAAACCAGGCTAACGCTTGACCACTAATGCCAACACAGTTTTCCAGTCTATCAAGTAGAATCCCAGCATACAGGCCACTAGTCAGACGCTCCAAACTGGTTCTGAAGCAGGTGAAAACCTGGCCAGCAGAAGCCATCTCTGCTCTCCAGGACTGTTTTGAACTCACTGACTGGCACATGTACAGGGAAGCGGCAACTGACGTTGACTTCACCAACTTGGAGGAATACGCGGCATCAGTGACCAGCTATATTAGCAAGTGCATTGATGACGTCACCATCTCCAAGACCATCACCACACGCTTCAACCAGACGCCATGAATGACTGCAGAGGTGTGTGCGCTACTGAGGACCCGAGACCCTAACCCTAAGAACAGCGAGGGCCAAACTGTTCCAGGCTATCAGAGAGGCAAAGCGCACACACGTTCAGAGAATCCATAACAACTTCGAGGCCAACAGAGACACACGGCGCATATGGCAGGGCATCCAGGCCATCACCAACTACAGGACAATAACACCTGCCTGTGACAGTGATGCTTCCCTACCAGATGTGCTAAACAACTTCTACACTCGGTTCGAGGCACAGAATCAATTGAATCAAAACGATTGCAGAACAATCGTTGGTGACTTTAACAACCATGTTGATAACCCAAATGATGCATTACGTACAGCTTTCATGGATATCCTGGACTCGCTTGGCGTTAGTCAAAAGGTGTCGGGACCCACTCATAAATGGAATCACACTTTGGACCTAATCCTGTCATTTGGACTCAATATAAACAACATAAAAATATTACCTCAGAACGATGCTATTTCAGATCACTGCCCCATCTTCTACACTGTAATGTTAGATGAGCCCTCTAATCCAACACCACGACAAAGACCAAGCAGAACAATCACATCTACTACCAAAGATAGTTTTATTAGCAATCTTCCAGATCTGTCTCAAATGCATCATGTAATAAACAACATTGAAGATCTTGATGCTGCAAAAGAAACCTAAACAAAGCTTTTTCAGGTACCCTAGAAGTTGTCGCACCAATTAGGCTTAAGAAGATGAAGGAGAGAGCGCCAGCACCATGGTATAATAACGACTTATCAGCTCTTAAAAAGACAGCTAGAAAAATGGAGCGTAGATGAAGGAATACAAACTTATAGGTATGGCGTGATGCATGGAAAGAGAGTGTCCACAAATACAAAACTAAAAATCTCTAAAAATGGCAAAATCTACCTATCTAAGCAAGCTGATCGGAGAAAATCAGAATAATCCACGATTTCTTTTCAATACTGTTGCAAATCTGACCAAAGACAAAGCATCAACAGACAGAGATGCTAAACTACAGCACAGTAGTAATGATTGTATGAAATTCTTTGCAATTAAAATATTAAATAAAAAATATTAAATCTATTCAACCAGCCTTACCTGTCTAATAGCATTGCGCACTACAGCATGCCTCAAGTACTACTAGACTCATTTACTGCCTTTTCATTGGATGAGCTCTTGAAAATATTGAACTCATCAAAATCGTCTACCTGTATATTAGATCCCATTCCCACAAAACTACTGAAAGAAGTTTTTCCTGCTGTGTTAGAACCAGTGCTCAATATTATAAATTCCTCATTAGAATTAGGCTATGTTCCAGCAGCCTTTAAAACAGCAGTTATTAGTCCAATCATTAAGAAGCAAAATCTCGACCAGGGAGAGCTGACCAACTTCGGACCAATTTCAAATCTCCCCTTTTTATCGAAAATACTGGAAAAAGTAGTGTCTGGACAACTCCAGACATTCTTAGCAAAAAATAGCATATATGACAAATTTCAATCAGGATTTAGGCCCCATCATAGCACAGAAACAGCCTTGCTCAGTTACAAATGACCTCCTTTTAGCATCTGACCACGATGAAACCTCCCTTCTTGTATTACTGGACCTTAGATTTTGATACCATAGATCATAAAATTCTTCTTGACAGACTGCAAAACTGTGTTGGCATTAGTGGTCAAGCACTAGCCTGGTTCAAATCCTATTTAAATCCTATCCGTTACTACTTTGCCTATGTTAACGAGGAAAAGTCTTGTTACTCTCAGGTCAAATATGGCGTGCCACAGGGTTTAGTTCTTGGTCCTATTGTTTCCTATTGTATTGTTCAGAACCTGGCAAAACCCATTGCTTTTCTAAGCTAACAGACTGTATTAACGACATCAGAAAATGGTTGGCTAACAACTTCCTCCTGCTTAACTCAAATAAGACAGAGGTCTTGATTATTGAACCCAATAGCTCTAAACTAGATATGACCGACCACAACATCCTTATTGAAGGTTGCACTATTGTACAAGCTTCCGCATTTAAGAACCTCTGTGTGATGCTAGATAAGAACCTTTCATTCGATAGTCACATTTCCAATATGTGTCGTACCGCATGCCTACACCTTAGAAACATCCCTTATTGTATTATGTCAGCCATCAGGCTGACATAAAATGAATATAAAATCTCCAGAACCAACTTAAAACTAGTCATTACTATAAATCAATACTGAAATCATAACAGCACTGACTGCGACGCTGTAAACCTATAAACCCTTACACCTAAGTACTGATTGCAGCTGTAACGTGTGTAAATGACCCTCCTGGTGAGCCTGGGTTCTCCCAAGGTTTTTTTCTTCACATTCATCATTGGAGTTTGGGTTCCTTGCCACTGTTGCCGTGCTGGAGTGCTCACTGGGAGACAGCGGATAATAGATATTTGATACTCCATAGTTAATATCTGAATGGATACTTAGTTATTGATAATTGATTGATAATTGACATACCGTTGTTACTATATCATTGTATATATTTCCTTGTTTTTTTTCTTTTTCCTCCATGTAAAGCGGCTTTGAGACAATACCACATTGTAAAAGCACTATACAAATAAATAAAGTTAAAGTTGATGACCAGGTGCTGTGTCTAACCACGGCTGATGTGAGGAAGACT
Source organism: Chromobotia macracanthus (assembly GCA_036877525.1). NCBI lineage: Eukaryota > Metazoa > Chordata > Actinopteri > Cypriniformes > Botiidae > Chromobotia > Chromobotia macracanthus. The sequence goes on from JAZGTH010000642.1 coordinate 8,489, forward strand.
CTACACAGAGTTAACCTGCGGAAGTCTGCTGGTCCAGACAACATTCCTGGCAGGGTGCTCAGAGGATGTGCAGACCAGCTGGCAGATGTTTTCACGGACATCTTCAACACCTCTCTGAGCAGTACCGTTGTTCTGACGTGCTTCAAGACCACCACCATCATTCCTGTGCCAAAGAAGTCACCAGTGTCCTGCCTCAAGGACTACCGTGCTGTTGCACTTACACCCATCATCATGGAGTGCTTCGAGAGGCTCGTCTTGAGGCACATCAAGACCCTGCTGCCCCCATCACTGGACCCCCTGCAATTCGCCTACCACCCCCAACCACTCAACAGATGACGCCATCACAACCACCCTCCATCTGGCCTGGACATTAAAGACACATATGTTCGAATGCTGTTCATAGACTTTCAGCATTCAACACAATCATCCCTCAGCACCTGACTGGAAAACTGAACCTGCTGGGCCTGAACACCTCCCTCTGTAAGTGGATCCTGGACTTCCTGACTGGGAGACCTCAGTTAGTCCGGATTGGGAACAGCACCTCCAACACCACCACACTGAGCACTGGGTTTCTTGGTGTTCACCTGGTGGAGAACCTCACCTGGTCACTCAGCACAAGTTCGATAACAAAGAAAGCCCAGCAGCGCCTGTACTTTCTGAGGAGACTGAGGAAAGCACATCTCCCACCCCCCATCCTCACCACATTCTACAGAGGGACTACTGAGAGCATCCTGTGCAGCTGCATCACTGCCTGGTTTGGGAATTGCACTGACTCGCAAGACCCTCCAGCGGATAGTGAGAACAGCGGAGAAGATCATCGGGGTCTCTCTTCCCTCCAACACAGACATTTACACCTCACACTGCATCCGCAAAGCCACCAGCATTGTGGATGACCCCACACACCCCTCTGACACACTCTTTACACTCCTGCTGTCTGGTAAATGGTACTGAAGCATTCGGGCCCTCACGACCAGGATATGCAATAGTTTCATCCCTCATGCTATCAGACTCCTCAATACACAGAACTGGAGCTGAAAGGAACACACACTCATACACACACAACTGTTTATCCTCCACCATGCATTATTTTGCACATATTAAATACTTTTTGCTGCTGTTAAATACTTTTTGCTGCTGAAACACTTATAATGCACATAGTCATTGTCTACACTTTTATGTTAACACTTATATCTCTATTTCACCAGGATCACTCTGGAACAGGACTGTGTGCTGGTCGGCACTGCACTGGGACATACTATGGCCATTGTCTGTCCCAGAAGTCATTGTACTGTCTTGTGCTGTCTGCACATGTTTGCACTTATGCACTTTATGTATAAATGTTGTATAAATTATGTAGCCTAGTAGTTCTGTGTTGTTCTGTGTTTATATGTAGCACCTAGTTCCTGGAGAAACGTTTCGTTTCACTATGTACTTGTATATGGTTAAAATGACACTAAACTCTCTTGACTTGAATGGGCCCAGGCAAACTTCTCCACCACCTCCCGCTCTGCACACACAGAGCCACATACACTGGATAGATCCGCCATTAGAACAGCTTGACAATAATCCTTTATTGAAGCGGGTAAATAGGTAGGCACAAGCTACTTCTGAAGCTGCTAGGAAATGCTAACGGGATAAATGCTATACCTATGTGCTGTGAACAAGAAGTTACGTATAGTTTAACTATAAAATATTATCAAAGGGATGTTTTTATCATTTAAGTATTTAAGATATAACTAATGTGAGATATATTTTAAGATATAACTAGAATAAACAATATAATAAAAAAAGTTTGGAGGAGCTCTGAAATCAACCACACGCTGTCCTTAGAACCACAAGTCATTTCTTTAATACATACCTTGGGCTTTGCAGGATCTTGAGGGGCTGGTTGCATGCCCGAGGGGGCTGGGAAGTGTATTACAGTTTTAAGAAGAAACTATGGTTAAGCTTTTAGCAGTGGGAGACATCAAAGCACTTCTGGCAAAAATTATAGGAGGAGCGAAGATGGAAGAAATCCTTCAAGCATTGGCTTGGAGAGAACTGTAGACTCACATTACATGGACGGTACTACTTTTAATGTATACCGCCATGCTGTGTGGCAAGCACTACATGCTGAATATCCAACCAGAGTTGACCCTAAAGCATTGAAGGGCAAGCAGTTGGCGGAAACTGAAAACCCAGTCACATATGTTCAGAGACAATTGAAAAGATGGAAGCAAGGGACTGAAGGGAATCCAGAAGGAGACCCTCTAATGGCTACATTGTTCAGAAATGCTGTAACAAGCCATGCCAAAAGCTGTAAAGAGTAAGTTAGAAGATGTAGTTGGTCTGAACTCACACAAAGAGTTTTGCGACCATGTATCTCATGCAGTGGAACTGTACAGAAAAAATGAACAAAAGCTCAAAAATCAAGAGAAAGAACTACAGAGAAAACTAACTCAATTACAGCTTGAAGAACTAACAGCCAAACGTAAGAAAAAGATTCAAGCAGTTGTAAAGAAAGAAGAATAAAACCAAATAACTTTGATGGCTTCTGTAAATGCTTCAAAACCAACTGTCCAAACAACTCTGCCTGCAGCAATCCCTCCAACCACAAACCAGACCCCTGCCCCCATTGTCAAAGTTTATGCTCAGCAGCAGCAGGGGCCTCTCGAGTGGAAAAGAGAACTGCAGCCACGAGGACAGAGAGGGAGAGGCAGAGCTATAAATTTTCCTCCAGGAGTGTGCAGGGGATGTGAACAGCTGGGACATAACTAAAGAGACTGCCCTATCAATCCATGGCAACAGGCACTCGAACTTGGAAGGGGGGCAGGTTGGCAGGCCCTGGGGAGGCCCAAATCAAGCATACTAGGGATGCCCAGGGATGCAAATTGAAGTAGAAGGGAAAACCATACCTATGATGATAGACACAGGAGCAGTTTATACATGTGTACATGCCTCACACCTCCCCATGTCTGAAAAGTTTGTAAAGACAGTAGGATTCTTGGGACAATTACTGCTGATTCCTATGACTGCTCCAATCTGTCTGCAAACAAAAAAACAAAAGTTTTACCATGCCTACCCTGATATCAAATCAGACTCCTATTAATCTGTTAGGAGGAGATGCTTGTTTAAATTGGGTTTACAAATTTGGTGTTCTGCAGAAGGAGTGTTTGAAGACATGAAGGGAACCCAAATGATGATCTCTGAGCCAAAAGCAAATGTGTAGGACCCTTTCTGACATTATACTTATAATGATATTGTAACATCACGCCAGCAGAGGGAGCCCTCACCGGAATACTGACTGCTCATGCTCCCTCTGCTGAACTCTGAACTTACTTCCTGTTTGGCATCTATATAAACCTTGCTGCCACATGGCCATGTTGCGAAGTATTGCCAGCTTAACACCTGACTACTAAGCATTCTCTTTTACTGCCTGCTTACCTGTGATTTACCTATTGTTTGGTTCTCGTTTTCTGATTTTTGCCTAGCCCCTTTGTTTGACACCTGGATTGGACTGTCTATGTTTATTACGACCCTTTGCCTGTACTTTCGACTTTGATTATGGATATCCCCAATAAACATCTGCAACTGGATCCTGCTTCAGTTTCTGCCTCAGCCCCCTTACAGAATACTTTGCCATCGCTTCAGGTGATTGCGTAGATGTGTGCAGCTCTAAGGAACTCACCTAAACCCAAGCAAGCGCATGCATCCCACCTTATGTCACGACCTGCACTTCGGAATCCTGAGGCACCATGTGTTACCGAGCCCATGCAAGTAGGATCTACCAGACTGTCTGAGGACGAGCGTAGACGAAGGTTCATCAACAACCTCTGCTTTTATTGTGGTGAACCAGGTCATCATAAGTCACAGTGTCCTCAAAAGACCTGGAGGTCCCTCCCAGCACAAGACCGGGTGAATGTGGACACCTTTTCACAAAATCCATCTAAAGTCTTCACATTACCTGTACAGATTTCTACCGAAAGTGGTTCTTTTATGTTGACAGCATTAGTAGATTCCGGCGCCGCTCTCAGCCTCATCAACTCAGACATCGCCCGGAAACATCAACTACCCACCATTCCATGCTTTCCACCTATCAGTATTACGGCTGTCAATAACCAACCCATCAAAGGAGGAGTTCTGGAACAGACCCGATCACTGAAAATGCAAATTGGGGTTTTTCATGAAGAGAACATCTCTCTATATCTGATCGACTCACCCAAATATGAAATAATTTTAGGAATGCCATGGCTAAGTTGCCACGATCCCCACATCTCCTGGCGCACGGGTGAGCTGACCCACTGGTCTCCATTCTGTTTTAGTCACTGTCTAACCCTTAAGCAGTCCAGTCCATGTCTGTCCACAAGCATGGGGAGCCCTCCGAGCCTGACCCAACCAAAGATCCCCAAGGTTTATAACGAGCTTTTGGAGGTCTTCAGCAAGGTTAAAGCCACACAGTTACCACCACATCGGCACTGGGACTGTGCTATAGACCTTCTTCCCAACATGTGTCCTCCCAAAAGCAAAGTCTACCCGCTGTCACGCCAAGAAGCACAGGCTATGGAGGACTACATCAAGGAGGCTTTGGAAGCTGGCTTTATCCGTCCTTCTACTTCTCCCGCTGCAGCCGGCTTCTTCTTCGTGGAGAAGAAGGATGGGGGTCTGCGTCCGTGCATCGACTACAGAGGCCTCAATAATGTCACTGTTAAATTCAGGTATCCACTGCCTCTAGTCCCTTCTGCCCTAGAACAACTCAGGAAGGCCAAAATATTTACCAAACTCGACTTGAGAAACGCTTATAACCTGATACGCATCAGGGACGGAGATGAGTGGAAAACAGCTTTTCTCACCACCAGGGGGCACTACGAATACCTGGTTATGCCCTTTGGCCTTGCCAATGCCCCAGCCGTCTTCCAATCCTTCATAAATGAAGTCTTCAAAGATGTCCTCCACAAGTATGTCATCGCATATCTTGACGACATCCTAATCTATTCCTTGAATGAAGAGGATCATGTCACTCACGTCAAGAGTGTTCTTTCCAAGCTTCTTAATCACCAACTCTATGTCAAGACTGAAAAATGTGAGTTTCATGTGAAGCAGACAACATTCCTGGGGTACAACATCAGCCACCAGGGCGTTGAAATGGATGCTTCTAAGGTAACCGCCGTCACTGAGTGGCCGCAGCCCTCCACCTTGAAAGAATTGCAGAGGTTCCTGGGCTTTGCTAACTTCTATCGACGCTTCATTAGGAACTACAGCTCTATTGCTGCACCTCTCACCTCATTACTCAAGGGAAAACCCAAGAGGTTGTCATGGAACGCTTCCGCCAATGCAGCCTTCCAAAAGCTCAAGACCAGCTTCACGACGGCCCCCATCCTTAAACATCCAGATCCAGAACTCCCCTTCATTGTGGAGGTCGATGCTTCTGACTGCGGGATTGGTCTCTCAACGTCACGGACAACCTCCCAAGCTTTTCCCGTGTGCCGCCTTCTCTCGGAAGCTAACCCCCGCTGAGTTTAATTATGATGTGGGAAACAAAGAGCTTCTGTCAATGAAGGCTGCCATGGAAGAGTGGAGACATTGGCTCGAGGGGGCAGCTCATCCTTTTCAAGTTATCACGGACCATAAGAACCTTGAGTATGTCAAGTCTGCTCGACGTCTGAATTCACGCCAGGCAAGATGGTCTCTGTTCTTTTCACGATTCCATTTTACAGTCACTTATCGTCCAGGCTCCAAGAATAGCAAGGCAGATGCACTATCCAGGCGCCATGATCCCCCACGACAGAACTACAATCCTGAACCCATCCTAAGTCCAGCCTTGTTTGTTGTTCCGGTCAACTGGGACATAATGGAGGAAATTCACCAGGCCGTCCTCACAGAACCATCACCAACGAACTGCCCCCCTTCCAAACAATATGTTCCCCAGACACTACGTCACCGGGTCATCCAGTGGGTCCACACATCACTCAGCACGGGACATCCCGGCATTTCACGAACCCTTAAACTTGTGCAGAATTCCTTCTGGTGGCCTTCAATGACCAAAGATGTGGCCAATTATGTCAAGTCTTGCTCCATCTGTGCCCAGTCCAAGACTCCCAGGGACCTGCCGACGGGACTTCTACAGCCTCTCCCGATTCCCCAACGACCTTGGTCTCACCTCTCCATCGACTTCATCACTGACTTACCCCTGTCTGATGGTTACACCACAATCCTGGTCATCGTCGACCGCTTCTCCAAAGCCTGTCGTCTGGTTCCATTAAAAGGATTACCTACTGCCATGGAGACTGCTCAAGCCATGTTCCACCATGTCTTTCGAAACTATGGTCTACCTGAAGACATTGTATCAGATCGAGGAACTCAGTTCACCTCTCAGGTTTGGAAATCCTTTTGTAACCTGTTAGATATCAATGTGAGTTTAACCTCTGGCTATCATCCGCAGTCAAATGGTCAGGTGGAGAGGCTGAACCAAGAGATCGGCAGGTACCTGCGGACTTACTGCAGCCGCGAACAACATCGCTGGGCTGAAGATGGCGGCGCGGTCGGACGCAGCGGCTACTCCGGGTCCAAAAGATGGTGTTTTTATGTCTGTTAGTCTCGTCTCTTCGTCTTCAAACAGTGTAATTTCTCCGCAAAATCATCAGATAAACGCTCGGAAACACAAATACGATCGCCAGAGCCTTTTGGAAATCGGTAGTGCGTACAAACATGCGTACAAACATCAGCTTTCGCCGGCGACCACCGAGAAGCTACGAGGCCTCTGCCTGCTGCTGAAGCCGAACCCTGAGACCGCGGCCCCGTACACTGATGCTACCCGCACAAGCCGCCGGCGCCGGCGCTGTGAGAGGGGACAGAAACGTGGCAAGCGCGGGGGTGTACGAGCTAGGCTAAGGGCTAACCCCACCAGACCAGCGATCCCATCATTAACGCTCGCAAACGTTCGCTCGTTGGTAAATAAACTGGACTCAATTCAACTCAGTCGGTCTACACAGCATGAGTCAAGGGACTGTTGTGTGTTTGTTTTCACTGAAACATGGCTAAACGACAACATCCCGGACTCCGCCATTCAGCTGCACGGACTAACCTGCTACCGAGCGGACAGGGATTCATTACTGTCAGGTAAGACTCACGGGGCGGCTTGTGTGTGTACGTCAACAGAGAATGGTGTAATAATGCTGCGGTAGTGACTACACACTGCTCGTCGCTGGTGGAGGTGATGTTTGTGAAGTGCAGACCGTTCTATCTGCCGCGGGAGTTCACGGCCATTGTTATTGTCGCGGTTTACATCCCCCGTGTGCAAACGCTAAGGACGCGCTTCGCGAGCTGTACAGCGCCATCAGCGATCAACAAACAAACAACCCCGACGGCTTTTTCATCATAGCCGGAGATTTTAACCACGCAAACTTAAAGACAGTCTTGCCAAAGTTCTACCAACATGTGAACTTTGCTACAAGGGGAAATAACACACTGGACTTTGTTTACACAACACAGAAAGACGCGTACAGGGCTAAACCCCGCCCCCACCTCGGGTACTCCGATCACATCTCTGTTATGCTAATCCCAGCATACAATCCACTGCTGAAAATCACCAAACCGGTTCAAAAACTCATCACAGTCTGGCCGGATGATGCTACCTCAGCACTGCAGGACTGCTTTCAGACTACAGACTGGAGCATGTTTAAAGAGGCAGCCACCTACAACAACAGCACCGACCTGCATGAGTACACTGAAACAGTGAGTGCATATATCAAGAAGTGCATTGATGATGTGACAGTAACAAAGACCATCACCACACGTGCCAACCAGAAGCCGTGGATGACGGCAAAGGTTCGTGGGCTGCTAAAGACCAGAGATGAGGCATTCAGATCAGGAGATAAAGCAGCCCTAAAAACAGCAAGAGCCAGCCTGTCCTGTGGCATCAAGAATGCAAAACGCTCATATGCACAAAAAATCAATAACCACTTCACAGACAGCAGAGACTCACGGAGCCTGTGGCGAGGCATTCAGACCATCACTGACTACAAGCCCCTGCCACAGGCCTGTGATGACGACACATCCCTTCCAGATGCACTTAACCAGTTTTATTCACGGTTTGAAATGCAGAATGACACACCTGCACAAAAACTGCCCACACCTCCCACCGACCAGGCGCTCTGTCTGTCTCCAGCCGTAGTGAGGAAGACCCTGTCTAGGATTAACCCACGCAAGGCTACGGGTCCTGACAACATACCTGGCCGTGTACTGAGAGACTGTGCTGCACAGCTGACAGATGTCCTAACAGATATCTTCAACATCTCGCTGAGCCAGGCAGTCGTCCCCATGTATCTCAAGTCCACAACCATCATACCGGTACCTAAGAAATCACCTGTGTCCTGTCTGAATGACTATCGTCCCATAGCACTGACTCCAATCATGATGAAGTGCTTTGAGAGATTAGTCATGAATCACATAAAAAACCAGCCTCCCCAACACACTCGACCCGCTCCAGTTTGCATACCGTCCAAACCGCTCTACGGATGATGCAATTTCCTCCACCCTCCACCTGGCTCTTACCCACTTAGACCAGAAGAACACTTATGTAAGAATGCTGTTCATTGACTTCAGCTCAGCATTCAACACAATAATCCCACAACAGCTCATTAATAAATTACACCTGCTGGGCCTTAACAACTCTCTCTCTGTAACTGGATTCTGGACTTTTTAACTGAAAGACCCCAGTCAGTCCGTGTCGGCCACAACACCTCGAGCACTACCACACTGAGCACAGGTGCTCCACAAGGCTGTGTGCTCAGCCCGCTGCTCTTCACACTGCTGACCCACGACTGCACTGCCAAGTTCAGCTCCAACCACATCATCAAGTTCGCCGATGACACAACGGTGGTAGGTCTCATCAGCAACAACGATGAAACGCACTACAGAGAGGAAGTGGCACAGCTAGCGGCATGGTGTGGCGCGAACAACCTGACCCTCAATGTGGAGAAGACAAAGGAGGTTGTGATGGACCTCAGGAGAAACTCCACTGACCACCCCCACTGACCATCGACAGCTCGACTGTGGAGAGAGTCAGCAGCACTAAATTCCTGGGGGTGCACATCACAGAGGATCTCACCTGGACCACCAACACCACGTCACTCTCCAAAAAGGCACAACAGCGCCTACACTTTCTCCACCGGCTGAAAAGAGCAAGTCTCCCTCCACCAATCCTCACCATGTTCTACAGGGGAACCATTGAGAGTGTGCTGACCAGCTGCATCACTGTCTGGTATGGGAACTGCAGCGCCGCAGACCGCAAGACCCTCCAGCGGACAGTGAACACAGCTGCAAAGATCATCGGTGCCCCTCTCCCTTCCATCCTGGACATTTTCCTTTCACGATGCTCCAACAAAGCCACCAGCATCGTAGAAAGGACCCCACCCATCCCTCACACAGTCTCTTCCAGCTCCTGCCGTCAGGAAAACGGTACCGGAGCATCAGAGCCCACACTGCCAGACTGCTCAACAGCTTTTTCCCCAGGCTGTGAGAGCCCTGAACTCAAGCACGGCTCCCCTCTGAAAAACCTCATACCTCTTAAATGTATATATATATCTATTTTTTATTTCTCCCTTGTGCAATTCTGAGTGTGCTACACACAGGTGAGTAGGCCGCACAGACCACCTGTAGAAACACACTCTCCTCTATGTGCACTAGACACTTTTTTACAACTGAGGGTACATAATCCCACAAAAAGACTCATGTATGTTTACAAGCCCATGCACTACAGATCATCTTGTACTGTTCTCCAGCCAGGAACAGTGCTTGACTTATATTTATGTGGAACATTTGTATAGTTTGTATTTAAATAGTTTATGTATAGGCAACTTTATATATATTTATATATAGTATATTTATAATCCAATTCTGTTAGCATTTGTGTTTAGATTTATACTGTTTCACGTCATTGTTGTATGTCTGTATTTATGTAGCACCGTGGTCCTGTGAGGCACGACATTTCGTTCCACTGTATGTCCCCACATATAGCGGAATGACAATAAAGCTCAACTTGACTTGACTTGACTTGAATTTCTCCCTTGGACCGAGTATGCCCAGAACTCACTCACGCACTCCTCTACAGGACTCACACCATTTCAATGTGTGCTGGGTTACCAGCCTCCCCTGTTCCCGTGGTCAGGAGAACCATCGTCTGTGCCTGCTGTTAACGACTGGATTCGTAACAGTGAGAGGGTGTGGGACAGTGCCCATGTACGGCTTCAACGCGCTGTGAGGAGGCAGGAGATTAACGCTAACCGTCACCGTCGCCCACACCCTCCATACCAACCTGGACAAAGGGTCTGGCTCTCCACGAGGGATCTCAAGCTACGTCTGCCGAGCAGGAAGCTCTCTCCCAGGTATGTCGGCCCATTTAAAATCATAAGACAGATTAATGAGGTCACTTACCAATTAGAGCTTCCTGCTGACTACCGCATCTCTCCTTCTTTCCATGTGTCACTCCTCAAACCTTTCCACCGGGACGCTGACCCCGAGGCCATATTGCAGGAGCCACCGCCACCGCTGGACATTGGCGGAATGCCGGCCTACAAGGTGAACGTCTTGCTTGACTCACGGCGAAGAGGGGGTCAGTTACAATACCTGGTGGATTGGGAGGGATACGGCCCAGAGGAGAGATTGTGGGTAGCGGCAGTGGACATTCTGGATCCCTCGCTCACGGAGGAGTTTTATCGAGCCAGACCTGACCGTCCAGCACCACGTCCACGGGGACGCCCACGTAGAGCACCTGGAGGTGCTCCTAGAGGGGGGGGTTCTGTAACATCACGCCAGCAGAGGGAGCCCTCACCGGAATACTGACTGCTCATGCTCCCTCTGCTGAACTCTGAACTTACTTCCTGTTTGGCATCTATATAAACCTTGCTGCCACATGGCCATGTTTAAGTATTGCCAGCTTAACACCTGACTACTAAGCATTCTCTTTTACTGCCTGCTTACCTGTGATTTACCTATTGTTTGGTTCTCGTTTTCTGATTTTTGCCTAGCCCCTTTGTTTGACACCTGGATTGGACTGTCTATGTTTATTACAACCCTTTGCCTGTACTTTCGACTTTGATTATGGATATCCCCAATAAACATCTGCAACTGGATCCTGCTTCAGTTTCTGCCTCAGCCCCCTTACAGATATACACATATCTCACATGTAGACAAAAATCCCTCTACCATTGTGTACGTATGGAGACCAATACCCTTGTTGTTTAATCTTCCTTATTACTTTTCCCTTTGCACAATGGTCAAAACCATCCTAGAATAAGGATGTTTAAGAGTTAGGTTGGTGAAACAATATGTCTTTCATGTGAACATCAAATGTTTAGGTAATATTTTGTCACTAAGATCTCTTATTGGGGCTGGTTTTATAGCACAATCTTCTATCCAATCACTACTGAAGCCAGTCATTCCTAAAAGGTCATCATCTGGCCAACTGTTTGTGACAATAGTGCTTTACTTATGCCTTCTCAGTACTTTGGGGCTATGGCCTTTGTGCCATATGAGATTAATCACCCCAAATATTCAACTTGTGGCAGGCAATATTGCAGTTTGGTTTTAGATACTTTGTGACCTCCTTGGGCTAATTTTGTAAGCACTTTAATGGAATCTCTCAAAATTGTATGTAATTCTTGTTAGAGAAATGAAAAAAATCAATGCATTTATTGTAGGCTCCCATTTGCTTTGTGCAGTTTTTTTATTATTGGTTTTAAATCCTTTGTTTCCCAGTTTTTCCATACATATACAGATATATGTGGCATAGAATCATTTACAATGAACCATCTCTGTATGAATTCATTTTCCGTTATTTTCATGGCTGCTCCCTGTTTACTTATTATGATGTATTGTGAGATCATTTATTTTTTTTGCCCTTCCTAGTTCCTTCCTGCCATTCCTTTTCTAGGTCTGCATTTCTCAAGGGATCATATTTCATTGTACAGTGAAATCCTGACTTGGTTATCTGTGATTCAGGGATCTGTGCGTCAATGAATTTACCCCATTTATTAATTGTCTGTCTCACTCCTTCCTCTATCTGTCCTATCCACTTCACATTTGCTTTCGGCTCAGAGATCATCATTCGGGGTTCCATTCATGTCTACATACACTCCTTCTACATAACACCAAATCTGTAAACCCAATTTACACAATGCATCACTTCCTAGCAGATTAATAGGAGTCTGATTTGATATCAGGCATGGTCACATTTTTTTTTGTTTTTTTTTGTTTTTTTTTGTTTGAAGACAGGTTGGAGCAGTCATAGGAATCAGTTCTATCTGTCCTGAGAATCCTACTGCCTTACAAACTTTCCAGACATGGGAGGTGTGAGGCATAATTTGACTTTAGACATTTATCCCTTCTACTTCAATTTGCAATACAGGTTCTTGGTTTGCATTAGCAGTTATAATTGGAAGTTGACTCTCCCCTATATGATTTTCTAGGCATCCCTAGTACTTTTAAGTTGGGCCTCCCCAGGGGTTCACAGGACCACAAAAAGATGCCTGCCAACCCATCCCCCTTTCAACCTTGGGAGCCTGTTGTTGTGGATTGATAGGGCAGTCTCTTCTGTTCTGTCCTGGCTGTCTACATCCCCAGCACACTCCTGGAGGACAATTTATAGCTCTGCCTCTCCCTCTATGTCTCCATGCTTGAGTTTTTCCTTTCCACCCGAGAGGTCCCTGTTGCTGAGCATAAACAGTTGGACAGTTGGTTGTAAAGCATTTACAGAAGCCATTACAGTCATTTGGTTAGACTTTTCTTTCTTTACGACTGCTTGAATCTTTTTCTTATGTTTGGCTGTTAGTTCTTCAAGCTCTGTTCTCTGTAGTTCTTTCTCTTGATATCTGAGCTTTTGTTCATTTTTCTTTCCCTTCAGTCTCTAGCTTCCATCTTTTCAATTGTCTCTGAACATTAGGGTTAGGGTTATTTGAGTGGGTTTTTTAGTTTCCCCCCACTGCTCGCCCTTCAATGCTTTAGGGTTGACTTTGGTTGGATATTCAGCACGTAGTGCTTGCCATACGATGGGGCGGTATACATTAAAAGTAGTCAGTCCAGGTAATGTGCGTCTACAGCTCTTTTTAAGCCAGATGCTTAAAGGATTTCTTCCATCTTCGCACCTCCTATAATTTTTGCTAGGACATCTTTGACTGTGCTTTGACATCTCCTCCAAAAGCTTGCCCATAGTTTCTTCTTCAAACACTCTAATCCATTTCCCAGCTCCCTCGTGCATGTCAGGGAGGAGAGTGACCAGCCCCGGTAGCTGGTTTTCCCTTGTTCCTGTGACAACCTTCCTTCATCATATAAAGACTCCTTTTCATCTTCTTCCACTCTACTTTCTAGAAACCTACTTCTTCTCAATATCTGTTTCATCCACAAACTTTTCTGTCTCCTCAATCCTTCTATTCAACTTCCTCTAACAACCTTGCTTCTAATTTAATTTCCTTTTCTATCTTCCTTTCTGTTTAGTTGGTTTCTTTTCACTTGGCATGTTTTGTTCATACTGTGTTTTTATTTTCTCCTCAGCTGTCTGTACTTGTTTATAACAGTCTAAATACGGGCCTTCCTTTTCAGTCCTATCCTGCCTGCTTTTAGTCTGACATCAGGCCTCCTTTGTTTTTCATCTCTTATCTCCACATTTCCTTCCATCAACATCTCCAGAAACTTCTACTATTCCTTTGAGTAATGGAACTTGACCTTTAGAGATCACATAAGGACGAGGTCTGCAAACTCATCCACCTTTTTTCTTTATCTCTCTGTCTTCCTCCTCCAGAATTTTTCTAGCCTGTTTTATGGTTTTCATTAAGTTCTCCCCTTCTTTTTTGAATAGTTAACACTTCTTGTTCTCTTTTCTTTTTCTCTTTATTTCCACTTCTGATCCATATCTTTAGTTTTGTAATTTATTCACCAATGTTTCCATCTCACACAACGCTACATCAAATGTTCCCTCTTTTTGCCTTTTGTTATCATGTTTTTTGTTCTCTTCTGCCAATTTCTGTAGCTTTCAGAGCTTTTCTGTAAGTTCTTTACACAAGGGATACTTTAATCCCAAAAATTCTACATATACAGTAAACCTTAACTTTGAATTTGTGAAATTAACTTTGAACCTTGAACTTTGAACCTTCACTTTGGTTTCCACTCCAAAACTTTTACAAAATTATCAGTGTTTACAAAAGTTTTCCTTTATACAAAATTTTAAATAATCAGTTCACCACAGATTCTCAGAGTGCTTACTTTTTTATGTCCAAGTAATGCC
>JAZGTH010000643.1:0-21375 GCA_036877525.1 Chromobotia macracanthus
AACCCTGGTCCTGCTGCATGACAGGCGAGAGTTCTACCACTGTACCACCAACTGGTGTGAAAATATGGCACTCATTGCCATCACCTAGCCCTTCTGAACTTCTCAAACCACAGAATTATAAAGCAATTGGCAAACGAAGATGAAGAGACATGCTGAAGAGCAAAACAATGCCAATAAGACATACACTGATCACAAAAGACACACACATACATTCTCCGTGAATACTATGGTAGATTCCAGGCTAAAACAATGGTAGAGTCCAGGCTGAAATGATGTCAGGATTCCAACCACATGGCAAACAATGGTACAGTCCAGTCTAAAATGGAGTCAGCATTCCAATCACATGGTGAACAATGGTAGAGTCCAGTTTAAAATGGAGTCAGGATTCCAATCACATGGCGAACAATGGTATTGTCCATTCTAAAAAGGACTCAGGATTCCAATCTCATGGCACACAATGGTAGAGTCCAGGGCAAATAGAACTCAGGTTTCCAATCTCATGGCAAACAATGGTACAGTCCAGGCTAAAATGGAGTCAGGTTTCCAACCACATGGCAAACAATGGTACAGTCCAGTCTAAAATGGAGTCAGCATTCCAATCACATGGCGAACAATGGTAGAGTCCAGGTTAAAATGGAGTCAGGATTCCAATCACATGGCGAACAATGGTATAGTCCATTCTAAAAAGGACTCAGGATTCCAATCTCATGGCACACAATGGTAGAGTCCAGGCTAAAATGAAGTCAGGAATTCAACCATATGGCAAACAATGGTTGAGTCCAGGCTAAAATGGAGTCAGGATTCCAATCACATGGCAAACAATGGTATAGTCCAGTTTAAAATGGAGTCAGGATTCCAATCACATGGCGAACAATGGTATAGTCCATTCTTAAATGGACACAGGATTCCAATCTCATGGCAAACAATGGTACAGTCCAGGCTAAAATGGAGTCAGGTTTCCAACCACATGGCAAACAATGGTACAGTCCAGGGTACAAAGAAGTCAGGATTCCAAACACATGGCAAACAATGGTAGAGTCCAGGGTTAAACGAGTCAGGTTTCCAACCATCAATAAGGAGTACTGCCAAAAGAGAAATACACCTGATGCTGTCTGTCAGGAAAGACAAATGTCTTAAAAAATCAGCAACTTGATTACCTTCCAGGCATATTCTGCTGAAATCAACAATCATCAAAAGAAGTTACTGTTGCCTTAGCAGAGAATCGAACCCTGGTCCTGTCACATCATAGGCGAGAGTTCTACCACTGTACCACCAATTGGCGTGAAAATGTGGCATTCTCATTGCCATCACCTAGCCCTTCTGAACTATCAAACACAGAATTAAAAAGCAAATGACAAACGAAGTTGAAGAGACATGCTGAAGAGCAAAACAATGCCAATAAAACATACACTGATCACAAAAGACACAGACATACAGTCTCAGTGAAAACTATGGTAGATTCCAGGCTAAAACAATGGTAGAGTCCAGGCTAAAATGAAGTCAGGATTCCAACCACATGGCAAACAATGGTACAGTCCAGGGTACAAAGAAGTCAGGATTCCAACCTCATGGCACACAATGGTAGAGTCCAGGCTAAAATGATGTCAGGAATCCAACCATATGGCAAACAATGGTAGAGTCCAGGCTAAAATGATGTCAGGAATCCAACCATATGGCAAACAATGGTAGAGTCCAGGCTAAAATGGAGTCAGGATGCCAATCACATGGCAAACAATGGTAGAGTCCAGGCTAAAATGGAGTCAGGATTCCAATCACATGGCGAACAATGGTATAGTCCATTCTAAAAAGGACTCAGGATTCCAATCTCATGGCACACAATGGTACAGTCCAGGCGAAAATGGAGTCAGGTTTCCAACCACATGGCAAACAATGGTAAAGTCCAGGGTTAAACGAGTCAGGTTTCCAACCATCAATAGGGAGTACTGCCAAAAGAGAAATACACCTGATGCTGTCTGTCAGGAAAGACAAATGTCTTAAAAAAATCAGCAACTTGATTACCTTCCCGGCATATTCTGCTGAAATCAACAATCATCAATACAAGTTACTGTTGCCTTAGCTGGGAATCAAACCCTGGTCCTGCCACATCATAGGCGAGAGTTCTACCACTGTACCACCAATTGCTGTGAAAATGTGGCATTCTCATTGCCATCACCTATGGAGTCAGGATTCCAATCACATGGCAAACAATGGTACAGTCCAGTCTAAAATGGAGTCAGCATTCGAATCACATGGCGAACAATGGTAGAGTTCAGTTTAAAATGGAGTCAGGATTCCAATCACATGGCGAACAATGGTATAGTCCATTCTAAAAAGGACTCAGGATTCCAATCTCATGGCACACAATGGTAGAGTCCAGGGCAAATAGAACACAGGTTTCCAATCTCATGGCAAACAATGGTACAGTCCAGGCTAAAATGGAGTCAGGTTTCCAACCACATGGCAAACAATGGTACAGTCCAGTCTAAAATGGAGTCAGCATTCCAATCACATGGCGAACAATGGTAGAGTCCAGGGTACAAAGAAGTCAGGATTCCAACCACATGGCAAACAATGGTAGAGTCCAGGGTTAAACGAGTCAGGATTCCAACCATCAATAGGGAGTACTGCCAAAAGAGAAATACACTTGATGCTGTCTGTCAGGAAAGACAAATGTCTTAAAAAAATCAGCAACTTGATTACCTTCCAGGCATATTCTGCTGAAATCAACAATCATCAAAACAAGTTACTGTTGCCTTAGATAGGAATCGAACCCTGGTTCTGCCGCATGAAAAGCGAGCGTTCCACCGCTGTACCACCAATTGGTGTGAAAATGTGGCTCTCATTGCCATCACCTAGCCCTTCTGAACTATCAAACACAGAATTAAAAAGCAAATGACAAACGAAGTTGAAGAGACATGCTGAAGAGCAAAACAATGCCAATAAAACATACACTGATCACAAAAGACACAGACATACAGTCTCAGTGAATACTATGGTAGAGTCCAGGCTAAAACAATGGTAGAGTCCAGGCTAAAATGAAGTCAGGATTCCATTCACATGGCAAACAATGGTACAGTCCAGGCTAAAATGGAGTCAGGTTTCCAACCACATGGCAAACAATGGTACAGTCCAGGGTACAAAGAAGTCAGGATTCCAACCACATGGCAAACAATGGTAGAGTCCAGGGTTAAACGAGTCAGGTTTCCAACCATCAATAAGGAGTACTGCCAAAAGAGAAATACACTTGATGCTGTCTGTCAGGAAAGACAAATGTCTTAAAAAAATCAGCAACTTGATTACCTTCCAGGCATATTCTGCTGATATCAACAATCATCAAAACAAGTTACTGTTGCCTTAGATGGGAATCGAACCCTGGTTCTGCCGCATGAAAAGCGAGCGTTCCACCACTGTACCACCAATTGGTGTGAAAATGTGGCTCTCATTGCCATCACCTAGCCCTTCTGAACTATCAAACACAGAATTAAAAAGCAAATGACAAACGAAGTTGAAGAGACATGCTGAAGAGCAAAACAATGCCAATAAAACATACACTGATCACAAAAGACACAGACATACAGTCTCAGTGAAAACTATGGTAGATTCCAGGCTAAAACAATGGTAGAGTCCAGGCTAAAATGAAGTCAGGATTCCAACCACATGGCAAACAATGGTACAGTCCAGGGTACAAAGAAGTCAGGATTCCAACCTCATGGCACACAATGGTAGAGTCCAGGCTAAAATGATGTCAGGAATCCAACCATATGGCAAACAATGGTAGAGTCCAGGCTAAAATGGAGTCAGGATGCCAATCACATGGCAAACAATGGTAGAGTCCAGGCTAAAATGGAGTCAGGATTCCAATCACATGGCGAACAATGGTATAGTCCATTCTAAAAAAGGACTCAGGATTCCAATCTCATGGCACACAATGGTACAGTCCAGGCGAAAATGGAGTCAGGTTTCCAACCACATGGCAAACAATGGTAAAGTCCAGGGTTAAACGAGTCAGGTTTCCAACCATCAATAGGGAGTACTGCCAAAAGAGAAATACACCTGATGCTGTCTGTCAGGAAAGACAAATGTCTTAAAAAAATCAGCAACTTGATTACCTTCCCGGCATATTCTGCTGAAATCAACAATCATCAATACAAGTTACTGTTGCCTTAGCTGGGAATCAAACCCTGGTCCTGCCACATCATAGGCGAGAGTTCTACCACTGTACCACCAATTGCTGTGAAAATGTGGCATTCTCATTGCCATCACCTATGGAGTCAGGATTCCAATCACATGGCAAACAATGGTACAGTCCAGTCTAAAATGGAGTCAGCATTCGAATCACATGGCGAACAATGGTAGAGTTCAGTTTAAAATGGAGTCAGGATTCCAATCACATGGCGAACAATGGTATAGTCCATTCTAAAAAGGACTCAGGATTCCAATCTCATGGCACACAATGGTAGAGTCCAGGGCAAATAGAACACAGGTTTCCAATCTCATGGCAAACAATGGTACAGTCCAGGCTAAAATGGAGTCAGGTTTCCAACCACATGGCAAACAATGGTACAGTCCAGTCTAAAATGGAGTCAGCATTCCAATCACATGGCGAACAATGGTAGAGTCCAGGTTAAAATGGAGTCAGGATTCCAATCACATGGCGAACAATGGTAGAGTCCAGTTGAAAATGGAGTCAGGATTCCAATCACATGGCGAACAATGGCATAGTCCATTCTAAAAAGGACTCAGGATTCCAATCTCATGGCACACAATGGTAGAGTCCAGGGCAAATAGAACTCAGTTTTCCAATCTCATGGCAAACAATGGTACAGTCCAGGCTAAAATGGAGTCAGGTTTCCAACCACATGGCAAACAATGGTACAGTCCAGGGTCCAAGAAGTCAGGATTCCAATCTCATGGCAAACAATGGTACAGTTCAGTCTAAAATGGAGTCAGCATTCCAATCACATGGCGAACAATGGTAGAGTCCAGTTTAAAATGGAGTCAGGATTCCAATCACATGGCAAACAGTGGTAGAGTCCAGTTTTAAATGGAGTCAGGATTCCAATCACATGGCGAACAATGGTAAAGTCCATTCTGAAAAGGACTCAGGATTCCAATCTCATGGCACACAATGGTAGAGTCCAGGGCAAAAGATCTCAGATTTCCAATCTCATGGGAAACCATGGTAGAATCCAGGCAAAAATGGAGTCAGGTTTCCAATCACATGGCAAACAATGGTAGAGTCCAGGGCTAAACGAGTCAGGTTTCCAACCATCAATAGGGAGTACTGCCAAAAGAGAAATACACCTGATGCTGTCTGTCAGGAAAGACAAACATCTCAAAAATCAGCAACTTGATTACCTTTCAGGCATATTCTGCTGAAATCAACAATCATCAAAACAAGTTACTGTTCCCTTAGCTGGGAATCGAACCCTGGTCCTGCCGCATGACAGGCGAGAGTTCTACCACTGTACCACCAATTGGTGTGAAAATGGGGCATTCTCATTGCCATCACCTAGCCCTTCTGAACTTCTCAAACCACTGAATTAAAAAGCAAATGGCAAACGAAGATGAAGAGACATGCTGAAGAGCAAAACAATGCCAATAAGACATACACTGATCACAAAAGACACAGACATACAGTCTCATTGAAAACTATGGTAGAGTCCAGGCTAAAACAATGGTAGAGTCCAGGCTAAAATGATGTCAGGATTCCAACCACATGGCAAACAATGGTACAGTCCAGTCTTAAATGGAGTCAGCATTCCAATCACATGGCGAACAATGGTAGAGTTCAGTTTAAAATGGAGTCAGGATTCCAATCACATGGCGAACAATGGTATAGTCCATTCTAAAAAGGACTCAGGATTCCAATCTCATGGCACACAATGGTAGAGTCCAGGGCAAATAGAACTCAGGTTTCCAATCTCATGGCAAACAATGGTACAGTCCAGACTAAAATGGAGTCAGCATTCCAATCACATAGCGAACAATGGTAGAGTCCAGGTTAAAATGGAGTCAGGATTCCAATCACATGGCGAACAATGGTATAGTCCATTCTAAAAAAGACTCAGGATTCCAATCTCATGGCACACAATGGTAGAGTCCAGGCTAAAATGAAGTCAGGAATTCAACCATATGGCAAACAATGGTAGAGTCCAGGCTAATATGGAGTCAGGGTTCCAATCAAATGGCAAACAATGGTAGAGTCCAGTTTAAAATGGAGTCAGGATTCCAATCACATGGCGAACAATGGTATAGTCCATTCCAAAATAGACACAGGATTCCAATCTCATGGCAAACAATGGTACAGTCCAGGCTAAAATGGAGTCAGGTTTCCAACCACATGGCAAACAATGGTACAGTCCAGGGTACAATGAAGTCAGTATTCCAACCACATGGCAAACAATGGTAGAGTCCAGGGTTAAACGAGTCAGGTTTCCAACCATCAATAGGGAGTACTGCCAAAAGAGAAATACACTTGATGCTGTCTGTCAGGAAAGACAAATGTCTTAAAAAGATCAGCAACTTGATTACCTTCCAGGCATATTCTGCTGAAATCAACAATCTTCAAAACAAGTTACTGTTGCCTTAGCTGGGAATCGAACCCTGGTACTGCCGCATGGAAGGCGAGCGTTCTACCACTGTACCACCAATTGGTGTGAAAATATAGCACTCATTGCCATCACCTAGCCCTTCTGAACTTCTCAAACACAGAATTAAAAAGCAAATGGCAAACGAAGATGAAGAGACATGCTGAAGAGCAAAACAATGCCAATAAGACATACACTGATCACAAAAGACACAGACATACAGTCTCAGTGAATACTATAGTAGATTCCAGGCTAAAACAATGGTAGAGTCCAGGTTAAAATGGAGTCAGGATTCCAATCACATGGCAAACAATGGTAGAGTCCAGTTGAAAATGGAGTCAGGATTCCAATCACATGGCGAACAATGGTATAGTCCATTCTAAAAAGGACTCAGGATTCCAATCTCATGGCACACAATGGTAGAGTCCAGGCTAAAATGATGTCAGGAATCCAACCATATGGCAAACAATGGTAGAGTCCAGGCTAAAATGGAGTCAGGATAACAATCACATGGCAAACAATGGTAGAGTCCACTTTAAAATGGAGTCAGGATTCCAATCACATGGCGAACAATGGTATAGTCCATTCTAAAAAGGACTCAGGATTCCAATCTCATGGCACACAATGGTAGAGTCCAGGGCAAATAGAACTCAGGTTTCCAATCTCATGGCAAACAATGGTACAGTCCAGGCTAAAATGGAGTCAGGTTTCCAACCACATGGCAAACAATGGTACAGTCCAGGGTCCAAGAAGTCAGGATTCCAATCTCATGGCAAACAATGGTACAGTTCAGTCTAAAATGGAGTCAGCATTCCAATCACATGGCGAACAATGGCAGAGTCCAGTTTAAAATGGGGTCAGGATTCCAATCACATGGCGAACAATAGTATAGTCCATTCTAAAAAGGACTCAGGATTCCAATCTCATGGCACACAATGGTAGAGTCCAGGCTAAAACAATGGTAGAGTCCAGGCTAAAATGATGTCAGGATTCCAACCACATGGCAAACAATGGTACATTCCAGTCTAAAATGGAGTCAGCATTCGAATCACATGGCGAACAATGGTAGAGTCCAGTTTAAAATGGAGTCAGGATTCCAATCACATGGCGACCAATGGTATAGTCCATTCCAAAAAGGACTCAGGATTCCAATCTCATGGCACACAATGGTAGAGTCCAGGCTAAAATGATGTCAGGATTCCAACCACATGGCAAACAATGGTACAGTCCAGTCTTAAATGGAGTCAGGATTCCAATCACATGGCAAACAATGGTACAGTCCAGGGTACAAAGAAGTCAGGATTCCAAACTCATGGCAAACAGTGGTAGAGTCCAGTTTAAAATGGAGTCAGGATTCCAATCACATGGCGAACAATGGTAAAGTCCATTCTAAAAAGGACTCAGGATTCCAATCTCATGGCACACAATGGTAGAGTCCAGGGCAAAAAGATCTCAGATTTCCAATCTCATGGGAAACCATGGTAGAATCCAGGCAAAAATGGAGTCAGGTTTCCAATCACATGGCAAACAATGGTAGAGTCCAGGGTTAAACGAGTCAGGTTTCCAACCATCAATAGGGCGTACTGCCAAAAGAGAAATACACCTGATGCTGTCTGTCAGGAAAGACAAACATCTCAAAAAATCAGCAACTTGATTACCTTCCAGGCATATTCTGCTGAAATCAACAATCATCAAAACAAGTTACTGTTGCCTCAGCTGGGAATCGAACCCTGGCCCTGCCGCATGACAGGCGAGAGTTCTACCACTGTACCACCAATTGGTGTGAAAATATGGCACTCATTGCCATCACCTAGCCCTTCTGAACTTCTCAAACACGGAATTAAAAAGCAAATGACAAATTAAGATGAAGAGACATGCTGAAGAGCAAAACAATGCCAATAAGACATACACTGATCACAAAAGACACAGACATACAGTCTCAGTGAATACTATGGTAGATTCCAGGCTAAAACAATGGTAGAGTCCAGGCTAAAATGAAGTCAGGATTCCAACCACATGGCAAACAATGGTACAGTCCAGTCTTAAATGGAGTCAGGATTCCAATCACATGGCAAACAATGGTACAGTCCAGGGTACAAAGAAGTCAGGATTCCAAACACATGGCAAATAGTGGTAGAGTCCAGGGTTAAACGAGTCAGGTTTCCAACCATCAATAGGGAGTACTGCCAAAAGAGAAATACACTTGATGCTGTCTGTCAGGAAAGACAAATGTCTTAAAAAAATCAGCAACTTGATTACCTTCCAGGCATATTCTGCTGAAATCAACAATCATCAAAACAAGTTACTGTTGCCTTAGCTGGGAATCGAACCCTGGGCCTGTCACATCATAGGCGAGAGTTCTACCACTGTACCACCAATTGCTGTGAAAATGTGGCATTCTCATTGCCATCACCTATGGAGTCAGGATTCCAATCACATGGCAAACAATGGTAGACTCCAGTTTAAAATGGTGTCAGGATTCCAATCACATGGCGAACAATGGTATAGTCCATTCAAAAATGGACACAGGATTCCAATCTCATGGCAAACAATGGTAGAGTCCAGGGTTAAACGAGTCAGGTTTCCAACCATCAATAGGGAGTACTGCCAAAAGAGAAATACACCTGATGCTGTCTGTCAGGAAAGACAAACATCTCAAAAAATCAGCAACTTGATTACCAAATGACAAATGAAGATGAAGAGACATGCTGAAGAGCAAAACAATGCCAATAAGACATACACTGATCACAAAAGACACAGACATACAGTCTCAGTGAATACTATGGTAGATTCCAGGCTAAAACAATGGTAGAGTCCAGGCTAAAATGAAGTCAGGATTCCAACCACATGGCAAACAATGGTACAGTCCAGTCTAAAATGGAGTCAGGATTCCAATCACATGGCAAACAATGGTACAGTCCAGGCTAATATGGAGTCAGGGTTCCAATCAAATGGCAAACAATGGTAGAGTCCAGTTTAAAATGGAGTCAGGATTCCAATCACATGGCGAACAATGGTATAGTCCATTCCAAAATAGACACAGGATTCCAATCTCATGGCAAACAATGGTACAGTCCAGGCTAAAATGGAGTCAGGTTTCCAACCACATGGCAAACAATGGTACAGTCCAGGGTACAATGAAGTCAGTATTCCAACCACATGGCAAACAATGGTAGAGTCCAGGGTTAAACGAGTCAGGTTTCCAACCATCAATAGGGAGTACTGCCAAAAGAGAAATACACTTGATGCTGTCTGTCAGGAAAGACAAATGTCTTAAAAAGATCAGCAACTTGATTACCTTCCAGGCATATTCTGCTGAAATCAACAATCTTCAAAACAAGTTACTGTTGCCTTAGCTGGGAATCGAACCCTGGTACTGCCGCATGGAAGGCGAGCGTTCTACCACTGTACCACCAATTGGTGTGAAAATATAGCACTCATTGCCATCACCTAGCCCTTCTGAACTTCTCAAACACAGAATTAAAAAGCAAATGGCAAACGAAGATGAAGAGACATGCTGAAGAGCAAAACAATGCCAATAAGACATACACTGATCACAAAAGACACAGACATACAGTCTCAGTGAATACTATAGTAGATTCCAGGCTAAAACAATGGTAGAGTCCAGGTTAAAATGGAGTCAGGATTCCAATCACATGGCAAACAATGGTAGAGTCCAGTTGAAAATGGAGTCAGGATTCCAATCACATGGCGAACAATGGTATAGTCCATTCTAAAAAGGACTCAGGATTCCAATCTCATGGCACACAATGGTAGAGTCCAGGCTAAAATGATGTCAGGAATCCAACCATATGGCAAACAATGGTAGAGTCCAGGCTAAAATGGAGTCAGGATAACAATCACATGGCAAACAATGGTAGAGTCCACTTTAAAATGGAGTCAGGATTCCAATCACATGGCGAACAATGGTATAGTCCATTCTAAAAAGGACTCAGGATTCCAATCTCATGGCACACAATGGTAGAGTCCAGGGCAAATAGAACTCAGGTTTCCAATCTCATGGCAAACAATGGTACAGTCCAGGCTAAAATGGAGTCAGGTTTCCAACCACATGGCAAACAATGGTACAGTCCAGGGTCCAAGAAGTCAGGATTCCAATCTCATGGCAAACAATGGTACAGTTCAGTCTAAAATGGAGTCAGCATTCCAATCACATGGCGAACAATGGCAGAGTCCAGTTTAAAATGGGGTCAGGATTCCAATCACATGGCAACAATAGTATAGTCCATTCTAAAAAGGACTCAGGATTCCAATCTCATGGCACACAATGGTAGAGTCCAGGCTAAAACAATGGTAGAGTCCAGGCTAAAATGATGTCAGGATTCCAACCACATGGCAAACAATGGTACATTCCAGTCTAAAATGGAGTCAGCATTCGAATCACATGGCGAACAATGGTAGAGTCCAGTTTAAAATGGAGTCAGGATTCCAATCACATGGCGACCAATGGTATAGTCCATTCCAAAAAGGACTCAGGATTCCAATCTCATGGCACACAATGGTAGAGTCCAGGCTAAAATGATGTCAGGATTCCAACCACATGGCAAACAATGGTACAGTCCAGTCTTAAATGGAGTCAGGATTCCAATCACATGGCAAACAATGGTACAGTCCAGGGTACAAAGAAGTCAGGATTCCAAACTCATGGCAAACAGTGGTAGAGTCCAGTTTAAAATGGAGTCAGGATTCCAATCACATGGCGAACAATGGTAAAGTCCATTCTAAAAAGGACTCAGGATTCCAATCTCATGGCACACAATGGTAGAGTCCAGGGCAAAAAGATCTCAGATTTCCAATCTCATGGGAAACCATGGTAGAATCCAGGCAAAAATGGAGTCAGGTTTCCAATCACATGGCAAACAATGGTAGAGTCCAGGGTTAAACGAGTCAGGTTTCCAACCATCAATAAGGGCGTACTGCCAAAAGAGAAATACACCTGATGCTGTCTGTCAGGAAAGACAAACATCTCAAAAAAATCAGCAACTTGATTACCTTCCAGGCATATTCTGCTGAAATCAACAATCATCAAAACAAGTTACTGTTGCCTCAGCTGGGAATCGAACCCTGGCCCTGCCGCATGACAGGCGAGAGTTCTACCACTGTACCACCAATTGGTGTGAAAATATGGCACTCATTGCCATCACCTAGCCCTTCTGAACTTCTCAAACACGGAATTAAAAAGCAAATGACAAATTAAGATGAAGAGACATGCTGAAGAGCAAAACAATGCCAATAAGACATACACTGATCACAAAAGACACAGACATACAGTCTCAGTGAATACTATGGTAGATTCCAGGCTAAAACAATGGTAGAGTCCAGGCTAAAATGAAGTCAGGATTCCAACCACATGGCAAACAATGGTACAGTCCAGTCTTAAATGGAGTCAGGATTCCAATCACATGGCAAACAATGGTACAGTCCAGGGTACAAAGAAGTCAGGATTCCAAACACATGGCAAATAGTGGTAGAGTCCAGGGTTAAACGAGTCAGGTTTCCAACCATCAATAGGGAGTACTGCCAAAAGAGAAATACACTTGATGCTGTCTGTCAGGAAAGACAAATGTCTTAAAAAAATCAGCAACTTGATTACCTTCCAGGCATATTCTGCTGAAATCAACAATCATCAAAACAAGTTACTGTTGCCTTAGCTGGGAATCGAACCCTGGGCCTGTCACATCATAGGCGAGAGTTCTACCACTGTACCACCAATTGCTGTGAAAATGTGGCATTCTCATTGCCATCACCTATGGAGTCAGGATTCCAATCACATGGCAAACAATGGTAGACTCCAGTTTAAAATGGTGTCAGGATTCCAATCACATGGCGAACAATGGTATAGTCCATTCAAAAATGGACACAGGATTCCAATCTCATGGCAAACAATGGTAGAGTCCAGGGTTAAACGAGTCAGGTTTCCAACCATCAATAGGGAGTACTGCCAAAAGAGAAATACACCTGATGCTGTCTGTCAGGAAAGACAAACATCTCAAAAAATCAGCAACTTGATTACCAAATGACAAATGAAGATGAAGAGACATGCTGAAGAGCAAAACAATGCCAATAAGACATACACTGATCACAAAAGACACAGACATACAGTCTCAGTGAATACTATGGTAGATTCCAGGCTAAAACAATGGTAGAGTCCAGGCTAAAATGAAGTCAGGATTCCAACCACATGGCAAACAATGGTACAGTCCAGTCTAAAATGGAGTCAGGATTCCAATCACATGGCAAACAATGGTACAGTCCAGGGTACAAAGAAGTCAGGATTCCAAACACATGGCAAACAGTGGTAGAGTCCAGTTTAAAATGGAGTCAGGATTCCAATCACATGGCGAACAATGGTAAAGTCCATTCTAAAAAGGACTCAGGATTCCAATCTCGTGGCACACAATGGTAGAGTCCAGGGCAAAAAGATCTCAGATTTCCAATCTCATGGTAAACCATGGTAGAATACAGGCTAAAATGGAGTCAGGTTTCCAATCACATGGCAAACAATGGTAGAGTCCAGGGTTAAACGAGTCAGGTTTCCATCCATCAATAGGGAGTACTGCCAAAAGAGAAATACACCTGATGCTGTCTGTCAGGAAAGACAAACATCTCAAAAAATCAGCAACTTGATTACCTTCCAGGCATATTCTGCTGAAATCAACAATCATCAAAACAAGTTACTGTTGCCTCAGCTGGGAATCGAACCCTGGTCCTGCCGCATGACAGGCGAGAGTTCTACCACTGTACCACCAATTGGTGTGAAAATATGGCACTCATTGCCATCACCTAGCCCTTCTGAACTTCTCAAACACGGAATTAAAAAGCAAATGACAAATTAAGATGAAGAGACATGCTGAAGAGCAAAACAATGCCAATAAGACATACACTGATCACAAAAGACACAGACATACAGTCTCAGTGAATACTATGGTAGATTCCAGGCTAAAACAATGGTAGAGTCCAGGCTAAAATGAAGTCAGGATTCCAACCACATGGCAAACAATGGTACAGTCCAGTCTAAAATGGAGTCAGGATTCCAATCACATGGCAAACAATGGTACAGTCCAGGGTACAAAGAAGTCAGGATTCCAAACACATGGCAAATAGTGGTAGAGTCCAGGGTTAAACGAGTCAGGTTTCCAACCATCAATAGGGAGTACTGCCAAAAGAGAAATACACTTGATGCTGTCTGTCAGGAAAGACAAATGTCTTAAAAAAATCAGCAACTTGATTACCTTCCAGGCATATTCTGCTGAAATCAACAATCATCAAAACAAGTTACTGTTGCCTTAGCTGGGAATCGAACCCTGGGCCTGTCACATCATAGGCGAGAGTTCTACCACTGTACCACCAATTGCTGTGAAAATGTGGCATTCTCATTGCCATCACCTATGGAGTCAGGATTCCAATCACATGGCAAACAATGGTAGACTCCAGTTTAAAATGGTGTCAGGATTCCAATCACATGGCGAACAATGGTATAGTCCATTCAAAAATGGACACAGGATTCCAATCTCATGGCAAACAATGGTAGAGTCCAGGGTTAAACGAGTCAGGTTTCCAACCATCAATAGGGAGTACTGCCAAAAGAGAAATACACCTGATGCTGTCTGTCAGGAAAGACAAACATCTCAAAAAATCAGCAACTTGATTACCAAATGACAAATGAAGATGAAGAGACATGCTGAAGAGCAAAACAATGCCAATAAGACATACACTGATCACAAAAGACACAGACATACAGTCTCAGTGAATACTATGGTAGATTCCAGGCTAAAACAATGGTAGAGTCCAGGCTAAAATGAAGTCAGGATTCCAACCACATGGCAAACAATGGTACAGTCCAGTCTAAAATGGAGTCAGGATTCCAATCACATGGCAAACAATGGTACAGTCCAGGGTACAAAGAAGTCAGGATTCCAAACACATGGCAAACAGTGGTAGAGTCCAGTTTAAAATGGAGTCAGGATTCCAATCACATGGCGAACAATGGTAAAGTCCATTCTAAAAAGGACTCAGGATTCCAATCTCGTGGCACACAATGGTAGAGTCCAGGGCAAATAGATCTCAGATTTCCAATCTCATGGTAAACCATGGTAGAATACAGGCTAAAATGGAGTCAGGTTTCCAATCACATGGCAAACAATGGTAGAGTCCAGGGTTAAACGAGTCAGGTTTCCAACCATCAATAGGGAGTACTGCCAAAAGAGAAATAGACCTGATGCTATCTGTCAGGAAAGACAAATGTCTTAATAAAATCAGCAACTTTATTACCTTCCAGGCATATTGTGCTGAAATCAACAATCATCAAAATAAGATACTGTTGCCTTAGCTGGGAATCGAACCCAGGTCCTGCCGCATGACACGTGAGAGTTCTACCACTGTACCACCAATTGGTGTGAAAAAATGGCATTCTCATTGCCATCACCTAGCCCATCTGAACTTCTCAAACCACGGAATTAAAAAGCAAATGGCAAACGAAGATGAAGAGACATGCTGAAGAGCAAAACAATGCCAATAAGACATACACTGACCACAAAAGACACAGACATACAGTCTCATTGAAAACTATGGTAGAGTCCAGGCTAAAACAATGGTAGAGTCCAGGCTAAAAAGAAGTCAGGATTCCAACCACATGGCAAACAATGGTACAGTCCAGTTTAAAATGGAGTCAGGATTCCAATCACATGGCGAACAATGGTAGAGTCCAGTTTAAAATGGAGTCAGGATTCCAATCACATGGCAAACAATGGTAGAGTCCAGTTTAAAATGGAGTCAGGATTCCAATCACATGGCGAATAATGGTATAGTCCATTATAAAAAGGACTCAGGATTCCAATCTCATCGCACACAATGGTAGAGTCCAAGGCAAATAGAACTCAGGTTTCCAATCTCATGGGAAGCCATGGTAGAGTACACGCTAAAATGGAGTCAGGTTTCCAACCACATGGCAAACAATGGTAGAGTCCAGTTTAAAATGGAGTCAGGATTCCAATCACATGGCGTACAATGGTATAGTCCATTCGAAAAAGGACTCAGGATTCCAATCTCATGGCACACAATGGTACAGTCCAGTCTAAAATGGAGTCAGGTTTCCAAACACATGGCAAACAATGGTACAGTCCAGTCTAAAATGGAGTCAGGATTCCAATCACATGGCGAACAATGGTATAGTCTATTCTAAAAAGGACTCAGGATTCCAATCTCATGGCAAACAATGGTACAGTCCAGGCTAAAATGGAGTCAGCAATTCCAATCCAACTTGATTACCTTCCAGGCATATTCTGCTGAAATCAACAATCATCAAAACAAGCTCCTGTTGCCTTAGCTGGGAATCGAACCCTGGTCCTGCCGCATGACAGGCAAGCGTTCTACCACTGTACCACCAATTGGTGTGAAAATGTGGCATTCTCATTGCCATCACCTAGCCCTTCTGAACTTCTCAAACCACGGAATTAAAAGCAAGTGGCAAACGAAGTTGAAGAGACATGCTGAAGAGCAAAACAATGCCAATAAGACATACACTGATCACAAAAGACACAGACATACAGTCTCAGTGAATACTATGGTAGATTCCAGGCTAAAACAATGGTAGAGTCCAGGCTAAAATGAAGTCAGGATTCCAACCACATGGCAAACAATGGTACAGTCCAGTCTAAAATGGAGTCAGCATTCCAATCACATGGCGAACAATGGTACAGTCCAGTCTAAAAATGACTCAGGATTCCAGCCACATGGCAAACAATGGTAGAGTCCAGGCTAAAATGATGTCAGGAATCCAACCATATGGCAAACAATGGTAGAGTCCAGGCTAAAATGGAGTCAGGATTCCAATCACATGGCAAACAATGGTAGAGTCCAGGCTAAAATGGAGTCAGGATTCCAATCACATGGCGAACAATGGTATAGTCCATTCTAAAAAGGACTCAGGATTCCAACCACATGGCAAACAATGGTACAGTCCAGTCTAACAATGACTCAGGATTCCAATCTCATGGCACACAATGGTAGAGTCCAGGGCAAATAGAACTCAGGTTTCCAATCTCATTGGAAACCATGGTAGAATCCAGGCTAAAATGGAGTCAGGTTTCCAACCACATGGCAAACAATGGTAGAGTCCAGGGTTAAACGAGTCAGGTTTCCAACCATCAATAGGGAGTACTGCCAAAAGAGAAATACCCTTGATGCTGTCTGTCAGGAAAGATAAATGTCTTAAAAAAATCAGCAACTTGATTACCTTCCAGGCTTATTCTGCTGAAATCAACAATCATCAAAACAAGTTACTGTTGCCCTAGCTGGGAATCGAACCCTGGTCCTGCAGTATGACAGGCAAGCGTTCTACCACTGTACCACCAATTGGTGTGACAATGTGGCACTCATTGCCATGACCTAGCCCTTCTGAACTTCTCAAACCACGGAATTAAAAAGCAAATGGCAAACGAAGATAAAGAGACATGCTGAAGAGCAAAACAATGCCAATAAGACATACACTGATCACAAAAGACACAGACATACAGTCTCAGTGAATACTATGGTAGATTCCAGGCTAAAACAATGGTAGAGTCCAGGCTAAAATGAAGTCAGGATTCCAACCACATGGCAAACAATGGTACAGTCCAGTCTAAAATGGAGTCAGGATTCCAATCACATGGCAAACAATGGTACAGTCCAGGGTACAAAGAAGTCAGGATTCCAAACACATGGCAAACAGTGGTAGAGTCCATTCTAAAAAGGACTCAGGATTCCAATCTCATGGCACACAATGGTAGAGTCCAGGCTAAAATGATGTCAGGAATCCAACCATATGGCAAACAATGGTAGAGTCCAGGGTACAAAGAAGTCAGGATTCCAACCACATGGCAAACAATGGTAGAGTCCAGGGTTAAACGAGTCAGGTTTCCAACCATCAATAGGGAGTACTGCCAAAAGAGAAATACCCTTGATGCTGTCTGTCAGGAAAGACAAATGTCTTAAAAAAATCAGCAACTTGATTACCTTCCAGGCATATTCTGCTGAAATCAACAATCATCAAAACAAGTTACTGTTGCCTTAGCTGGGAATCGAACCCTGGTCCTGTCACATCATAGATGAGAGTTCTACCACTGTACCACCAATTGGTGTGAAAATGTGGCATTCTCATTGCCATCACCTAGCCCTTCTGAACTTCTCAAAACACGGAATTAAAAGCAAATGGCAAACGATGATGAAGAGACATGCTGAAGAGCAAAACAATGCCAATAAGACATACACTGATCACAAAAGACACAGACATACAGTCTCAGTGAATACTATGGTAGATTCCAGGCTAAAACAATGGTAGAGTCCAGACTAAAATGAAGTCAGGATTCCAACCACATGGCAAACAATGGTACAGTCCAGTCTAAAATGGAGTCAGCATTCCAATCACATGGCAAACAATGGTAGAGTCCAGTTTAAATGGAGTTAGGTTTCCAATCACATGGCGAACAATGGTACAGTCCAGGGTACAAAGAAGTCAGGATTCCAAACACATGGCAAACAGTGGTAGAGTCCAGGGTGAAACGAGTCAGGTTTCCAACCATCAATAGGGAGTACTGCCAAAAGAGAAATACACTTGATGCTGTCTGTCAGGAAAGACAAATGTCTTAAAAAAATCAGCAACTTGATTACCTTCCAGGCATATTCTGCTGAAATCAACAATCATCAAAACAAGTTACTGTTGCCTTAGATGGGAATCGAACCCTGGTCCTGCCGCATGAAAAGCGAGCGTTCCACCACTGTACCACCAATTGGTGTGAAAATGTGGCTCTCATTGCCATCACCTAGCCCTTCTGAACTATCAAACACAGAATTAAAAAGCAAATGACAAACGAAGTTGAAGAGACATGCTGAAGAGCAAAACAATGCCAATAAAACATACACTGATCACAAAAGACACAGACATACAGTCTCATTGAAAACTATGGTAGACTCCAGGCTAAAACAATGGTAGAGTCCAGGCTAAAATGAAGTCAGGATTCCAACCACATGGCAAACAATGGTACAGTCCAGGCTAAAATGGAGTCAGGTTTCCAATCACATGGCGAACAATGGTATAGTCCATTCTAAAAAGGACTCAGGATTCCAATCTCATGGCACACAATGGTAGAGTCCAGGGCAAATAGAACTCAGGTTTCCAATCTCATGGCAAACAATGGTACAGTCCAGGCAAAAATGGAGTCAGGTTTCCAACCACATGGCAAATAATGGTACAGTCCAGGGTCCAAGAAGTCAGGATTCAAATCTCATGGCAAACAATGGTACAGTCCAGTCTAAAATGGAGTCAGCATTCCAATCACATGGCGAACAATGGTAGAGTCCAGTTGAAAATGGAGTCAGGATTCCAATCACATGGCGAACAATGGTATAGTCCATTCTAAAAAGGACTCAGGATTCCAATCTCATGGCACACAATGGTAAAGTCCAGGCTAAAATGATGTCAGGAATCCAACCATATGGCAAACAATGGTAGAGTCCAGGCTAAAATGGAGTCAGGATTACAATCACATGGCAAACAATGGTAGAGTCCAGTTTCAAATGGAGTCAGGATTCCAATCTCATGGCGAACAATGGTATAGTCCATTCTAAAAAGGACTCAGGATTCCAATCTCATGGCACACAATGGTAGAGTCCAGGCTAATACAATGGTAGAGTCCAGGCTAAAATGATGTCAGGATTCCAACCACATGGCAAACAATGGTACAGTCCAGTCTAAAATGGAGTCAGCATTCGAATCACATGGCGAACAATGGTAGAGTCCAGTTTAAAATGGAGTCAGGATTCCAATCACATGGCGAACAATGGTATAGTCCATTCAAAAATGGACACAGGATTCCAATCTCATGGCAAACAATGGTACAGTCCAGGCTAAAATGGAGTCAGGTTTCCAACCACATGGCAAACAATGGTACAGTCCAGGGTACAAAGAAGTCAGGATTCCAACCACATGGCAAACAATGGTAGAGTCCAGGGTTAAACGAGTCAGGTTTCCAACCATCAATAGGGAGTACTACCAAAAGAGAAATACACTTGATGCTGTCTGTCAGGAAAGACAAATGTCTTAAAAAAATCAGCAACTTGATTACCTTCCAGGCATATTCTGCTGAAATCAACAATCATCAAAACAAGTTACTGTTGCCTTAGCTGGGAATCGAACCCTGGTCCTGCCGCATGAAAAGCGAGCGTTCTACCACTGTACCACCAATTGGTGTGAAAATGTGGCAGTCATTGCCATCACCTAGCCCTTCTGAACTATCAAACACAGAATTAAAAAGCAAATGGCAAACGAAGATGAAGAGACATGCCGAAGAGCAAAACAATGCCAATAAGACATACACTGATCACAAAAGACAAAGACATAAAGTCTCAGTGAATACTATGGTAGATTCCAGGCTAAAACAATGGTAGAATCCAGGCTATAATGAAGTCAGGATTCCAACCACATGGCAAACAATGGTACAGTCCAGTCTAAAATGGAGTCAGGATTCTAATCACATGGCAAACAATGGTACAGTCCAGGGTACAAAGAAGTCAGGATTCCAAACACATGGCAAACAGTGGTAGAGTCCAGTTTAAAATGGAGTCAGGATTCCAATCACATGGCGAACAATGGTAAAGTCCATTCTAAAAAGGACTCAGGATTCCATTCTCATGGCACACAATGGTAGAGTCCAAGGCAAAAAGATCTCAGATTTCCAATCTCATGGCAAACAATGGTAGAGTCCTGGGTTAAACGAGTCAGGTTTCCAACCA
This sequence comes from Chromobotia macracanthus, assembly GCA_036877525.1. NCBI lineage: Eukaryota > Metazoa > Chordata > Actinopteri > Cypriniformes > Botiidae > Chromobotia > Chromobotia macracanthus. The sequence goes on from JAZGTH010000643.1 coordinate 20,379, forward strand.
TCAATAGGGAGTACTGCCAAAAGAGAAATTCACCTGATGCTGTCTGTCAGGAAAGACAAACATCTCAAAAATCAGCAACTTGATTACCTTTAAGGCATATTCTGCTGAAATCAACAATCATCAAAACAAGTTACTGTTCCCTTAGGTGGGAATCGAACCCTGGTCCTGCCGCATGACAGGCGAGAGTTCTACCACTGTACCACCAATTGGTGTGAAAATGTGGCATTCTCATTGCCATCACCTAGCCCTTCTGAACTTCTCAAACCACGGAATTAAAAAGCAAATGGCAAACGAAGATGAAGAGACATGCTGAAGAGCAAAACAATGCCAATAAGACATACACTGATCACAAAAGACACAGACATACAGTCTCATTGAAAACTATGGTAGAGTCCAGGCTAAAACAATGGTAGAGTCCAGGCTAAAATGATGTCAGGATTCCAACCACATGGCAAACAATGGTACAGTCCAGTCTAAAATGGAGTCAGCATTCGAATCACATGGCGAACAATGGTAGAGTTCAGTTTAAAATGGAGTCAGGATTCCAATCACATGGCGAACAATGGTATAGTCCATTCTAAAATGGACTCAGGATTCCAATCTCATGGCACACAATGGTAGAGTCCAGGGCAAATAGAACACAGGTTTCCAATCTCATGGCAAACAATGGTACAGTCCAGGCTAAAATGGAGTCAGGTTTCCAACCACATGGCAAACAATGGTACAGTCCAGTCTAAAATGGAGTCAGCATTCCAATCACATGGCGAACAATGGTAGAGTCCAGGTTAAAATAGAGTCAGGATTCCAATCACATGGCGAACAATGGTAGAGTCCAGTTGAAAATGGAGTCAGGATTCCAATCACATGGCGAACAATGGTATAGTCCATTCTAAAAAGGACTCAGGATTCCAATCTCATGGCACACAATGGTAGAGTCCAGGCTAAAATGATGTCAGGAATCCAACCATATGGCAAACAATGGTAGAGTCCAGGCTAA
>JAZGTH010000644.1:0-21412 GCA_036877525.1 Chromobotia macracanthus
CTTTAAAACCCCTTTTCAGAATGTTATGGAACAGTTTAACCCGGGGTTGCGTAACCTCATAAACCTGGGAAAGAGCTATGAGAAAGCCGTTTCAGGTGAGCATAACATTTCCATGTTCTGACACGATCATGCAAAATAATTAATATTTACATTTTTCTTTTCGTTTCTTTTTCGTTTTTCTTTATGTCTTTTGCATTTGCCCTCTATAACAGTTAGCAGTTATAGCAGTTCTTCTTTGTACATGTACCCCATGGGAATCTGTAAATGTATTTTGTTTAATAATTGTTTTCCAAAAATAAGACTGAACATGTGCTTATTTAATTTAGTAATTTCTTAATGTTTACATTTTTATGCATTTGCCAGACGCTTTTGTCCAAAGTGACTTGAAGTCTTACATTCAATTTGTGTTAAAACGTGTCCCCTGGAAATCAAACCTTTGTCCAGCTAATGCAATGCTCTACTAGTTGAGCTACAGGAAAAATGTGTTTTATATGTGAAATGTACTGCCTTGAAACTTTTTATAGTAATTATAATAATTAATAATAACTGAATTGACACATTTACAGATCAACCTGTTTAAAAGTTTCCTACCCTTGTTTATTAATAGACAGATTTAAAATTACACACAATTGACTGATTTGGATTTCTTGTGATCTTTTGACCTAAAGATTTATGCTTCATAAATTAGTTCTGTAGACATCTATAAATTCTGCTTTGGACTGAATTTCTTTAAAAACTAACATTTCTATTTACATATATTTCTAGTATGTACAGTGTAGTTTCAAAATGGCCAAATAGTGCCCAGTTATCGGTTTGGCTAATAAATTATTGTGTTTACTGAGCACAAAAAAGGTTTACATAATTGTTTTTATGTTTCCTAATTGTTTACCTGTTTCCTGTCAAGACAAAATAACTGACCCTTCACAAAATACTGCAGCCTATATCTTCCTCTCCCTGTCTTGCAGCCATGGCCCTGGCTGGGAAGCAGTACTTTGATGCTGTATCTAAAATTGGCGAGAATGCAGCCGTATCTCCGGTATCCAGAGAACTGGGTGAGTTAATGTACCCACTGTTCTTTTTATTGAGAACTGCATGCACACTTTTTCCATGTACTCCTCCCATTGTGCTATTGCCTGTGTTGTGCTGTATTTAAATGTTAAGAAGTGCTGTGTGCTCACAGAGAGTTCACAAAGTTCAAAATAAACCTGCAGAATTTTTTTTTAACATATCAGTAATAGGTTTTTATTCCCAGCAGCACTGAATACTGAGAAACAAACAGACTTTGAATCTTTCATTACTGTCATTTCCTCTAATGTGTTAAAGATATTGTGTTATAATCTCTGAAGATATGATAATGTGCAGGAATGCGTCATAAAAGCTGTACTGTACAGTAGTGTATAAGGGGCTGTTCACACCGAACATGTTTGAAAATATGAGACGCATTACTTAGTAGAACATGGGGGACTTGAGATGCAATTTTATAAGACATACTACAATAAACAAAAAATAGTTGAACAGCAGAAACAGACGGTCTTTCTAAAGGAAAAAAAAATAATTGCTCTGGCTTTGGCATTCAGACAGTTGCTCACGATTATTACACCACCCCCAGCTTCTTCTGATTGGTCCAGTGTTCTGAAACTGACAATGAGCTGTGCTGCGTGTCAGAAATGTATTTAAACCTGACATTTAACCTAACTAATTGTATAATCTTACATGATAAGGATAGCAGAATAAATGTGATTATTAATTTGAAAGAATTAGACTCTTAGGTTTGAGCAGATGTATGAATGAGATTTGAGAACTATGGCAAACTTTTCAACAAATCACTTAGAATTTAGAACATTAGTTGAAGTATGAAGCATGAAGTACTATGGGGTTGTTTTTTGTTCTTTTCAGAGCTTGAAATTCCCTGGTCACTTTATACTTTCATTGTATGGTATTGTATTTTGTTGTTTCATTTTTTGTGTAAGAAGTGCAGCTTTTGGATTTGATGGATTTTCTTCACATGTGAAACTAAAACACTTCTGAGTGTTTTAGTGTGGATGACCGTTTCTTGACCTTTTCTTTGGAGGGACGTAACATTTAGACATGGCCTCAGAGGTTGTGAACACAATGCCTTTCCAATCCAAAGGTGATAAGAGCAGAAACATGCCTCTGTTTGGGCAGATAACATCCAAATGCGGCCCTGCCGTTTCACACGGCTGCCCGTTCCTCAGCGAATGGAACCACTTGAGCTCTGAGTGCTCAGCTGGGCTGAAACTAAAGCCCACTTCAGGCGGATGAGCTGACATTGGATAGTCTTGAGAGTCAAGGACAGATCAACACACCTGAACCTCCCTCTCTTTCCTATGAGGTCAGGTGTCAGTGTGACAAAGATGCTTTCATTTCTAACCCGACAAAGTAGTAGTTTACCCAAAAATGAAAATTCTGATCATTTGCTCACCCTCATGCCAACCTAGGTGTATATGACTTTCTTTGTTCAGCCAAACACAATATCAATATATCAAAAAAATCCTGTTTTTTCCCAGCTTTGTAGTGGCATTTAAATAGTGTCTGAGATTTTGATGGTCCAAATCCATCCAACCATCAAATAAGTAATCCATTCCACTTCAGTGGGTTAATAACTGTCCTCCGAAGTGATCAGTCCATCACGTATTCATTTAAACAAACAGATCACAGCAATACATTTAAATATGGCGGCATGTCGATAACATCAAATCCCATTGGGTTTCTCACCCTCACTGGTTTTCACAACCAATAAGATTTGACATTTTCAGTGTGCCCCATATTTACATTTAGCATTTTTAGGTGAACTATTTCTTTAAGCTTGAACCGTGCAGATTGAGTGAGTCCTTGCATTTTCTGTAGCCCATGCAGATGTGACATCACACTTTCTGTGAACGGTGGCTGCATTGTCACTGTCATTATAGGAGCCTTTTCATTGTAGAATTCCATAATGCCTTAGCAATAGCAGCGCATCAAATTACACTTGTCGAGTTCACTGGAAGATCATTCAAATACCGATGTCTGTTCTCATAGGGGTGCATGAGTGCACGTGCAAAACAGTAAAATTCCTCCTCATCTTAAAGGAACTCTGCACCTGTTTGTGCAGTTGACACCTAAGAAATTACTTCTTAGGTGTCAGCTAAGTGATGTAATATTTGTTTTGATGATTTATGAAGTACATGTTGCCTCAAATCATGATTGAAATTCTCATTGAATATTAATGACTTTGGTCACTTTGTTGCTCCATATTGCTGTCTTTAGTGGTTGACCCTTCTAGGGTCAAAGAAAATGTAATTCATTTCTAATAACTGGGGTTGCTGCTGGTTCATGTATTGTGTGTTAGTAATAGTAATAACACTATGTGCCCTTTTTGTCAGAAAACAAGACCCGATTAATTTTTATAATGTTATACAGTCAAAATGATAGGTGTTCCTGTTCCTAACCCTCCTTACATCAGGCCAGCTTTAACCGTGACATTAACACACGTTTTTAGTGATCGCTAAAACAAATCACAGTCACAGTTGAAAAGCACTTGACTGCAATGAAAACCAAATGCACCCAAGAAGGATTGTGTTTGCAACACTGTAAGCCATTGCAGAGGTGCTGTGAGACAAATCTGGTGAAGGTTTCTATGCAAACCTTTAAAAATGTATCCCATCTTTAAAACCAGTTTAAACTAATTAAAACTAATTTAATAAAGTTACAAATCTAAATGTTTAACTACCAGGCTAGTTTCTGTTAGCATCCTTTACATTTTAAAGTGGCGAAATAGCCCCGATGCTTTATCAGGCACTTAAAACAATTTCATTTTTAAAAGCAAGTTAATTCTTAAATAATTTGGTAAATTATTTTTTGGGTTACACCATTTCTCATTATGCTGTGGTATTTGCAGTCAGATTGCACTGGCGTTGGAATTCAAAGTTTCAATGTAATTTAGCTAAAGAAAATCTAGAAAGTATCCAGATGTAACACAACATGTTAACATGTTAAAGAAGGCCAGAGTGGAACCTCTATTCATCTTAAAATCCTTCTGCCCTCTTCGTCTGCCTTTGACCTCAGGACACTTCATCAAAGCATGTTCATGGAGCTGATGTTTTCACCTTTCTGTGAGACAAGAATCAGTTTCTGAATTCCTTCTGGCTGGTGGCATAACCCTGTGCTTCTGTTAGTGCATTTATTCAAAACAGTCTTTCCCTCAACACTGCATTTTATATCAATCATTAAACAGTCATTAAAGTGCTGCTACTGTCTGCAACACAAAGACATGCAGAGGTGTTTCCGTATCAGAGGACGTTTAATCGGTCATGTATCATTAATTCAGGGGCTATACTATTACAATACAGATTATAGTATGTCAAAACAGAAAACAGTATGTTAACAACATCTTTTGCATTTAGTTTCTTGATTTTCATCAGATACACAGTACTTTTCTCCCCCCATACCCATCCATAGCTGCTGGATTGGTTTATTTTGTGTTATGTTATGCTAACAGTGAGTCAAACATTCCTCCACGTTTGGTTCAGTTTACCCCACCTGTTGCCAAGAATTGTGGTGTTCTATGGGAAGAACACATAAACAAAGTAGGAGTGAACCACAGCAACAGGATGCAAATCAGTTTCTGTGTTTCTAGAGTGAGATGTCTGCTCATCTTCAGAGCTTTAAACCAAGAGGTCATTTTATTATGCTGATATTTATACAGTAACTGGGGTTGGGGGAAAAGGCAGATTTATCATTCATTGGCTTCACGGGTTTTGATTATATTTAATGTTACAAAATGGTCTTAGTCCTTTTTTTCAAGTTGTTTCTTGGAGTGATGCCCCAAATGCATAGAGATTTTAAAATATATGAAACCCCAGATGCAGTTTATTGTGCAAAAATCCCAATACCAACCCGAAAAAAACAGGAGACTTAAGGGTCTTAAATAAGAGACTAAATAAGACTTCTGCTCTCAGCTGCTCACAAACAGACAAAGGGACACAAACTGCACAAGCTGTCAATTATCTACTTTGTATACAAATATAACCACTAAAAATAAATGTTGTCAAATAACCAGTACACTATGAGTTGTATTTAATCAACAACAGACTATAAATGTCTGGTAATCTGATGTTGTATTAAAACACATTTCCCCCTTTATTTAGACACTGTCAGTCAACTATAATGGTTAAATTGTTTAGATGATGCTCATACTCTGTATGCAATCATGCACCACTAAAAATATCAGTCAATAAACAGTGAACAAAACTAAATGTCATTGCATGTTTCTGTATAAGAGTTTCCTGATATGCTTTAGTTTGATGCATAATTATTCATTGACAAAATATGCATTGAAGTGAAGACAAAATAAGGATATATTGACAAAAGACAGCTGAAAACACATCTCTTTCGTGAGCACTTAACCTCATCATTAAAAAAAAATCCTTTCCCTTCATTTCCTATCCCTCTTCCCTTTAAATCTCTCCCTTGTTGTAGCATATGATACTCTGAGCAATGTCTGAAACTTGTATTATGAGCACTTATTGTGTCTAGTTGCCTCTTCAGGTTGACTCACTTGTTGTATTCCGCACTTGTAAGTCGCTTTGGATAAAAGTGTCTGCTAAATGAATAAATGTAAATGTATATTGTCAATAATGACAGATTTAGACACAGAAAGCCTTTGCAGTCCTTTGAGTTTTATTTTTGTTGTACTCTTGAACATTTGAAAGGGATTTTTATCTAAGTGCAGTGCTCAAAAAGGGTATTTTTAAAACCTTTTGTTAATTTTTCTTTTATACATTCTCTTCTGCTGTAGTGTCCACACCCCTCTTGCTTGATTTGCGTATCACTGGCTGCAGGCACACACACACTCCCCCACTGGTGTCACAAAGAAAGCTTTTTACCAGGACATTCTGGTGACCTTTATTCTCCTGTGTTGTTTGAACTGTGCTTAGCCAAGCTGCATGACCACGGAACAGCAGTCAAAACACACACACACACACAAATTACCAGCAAGATTAGCCAGAGGTTATAGAAGGAGTATGTGTTGCTCTCAGTTTAACCCTTACTTTTCCCTTAACCTAGATTGAATTTCATTGAACCCTTTTTGCCAAATAAACAACTCAATCCATATTTAAAATCTGTGGTTTATAAAAGCAGGCATTCAGCCAGGTTTTTTTTTTTTAAATACTTTCAGTCATCTGTGTGAATCTTTGTTTATGAAATGTATACTAGGGAGCCTCAACAAACTTCCAACGGTGTCTCAAGATGAATTAAATTTATCTTAAATAAGACAAAGGCATTAAAATAAACTAAAACAGCTAAAAATCCAGATATTTCTTAGTTTTTTTATAATTATATAGTTATGCCAAGCTATAGAATATATTATTGGGTAGAAATCTTGAGTAGGGGGACTTCAAATATTGTTGTTTACAACGAGGATGCGTTATCTCAAAAAAGATCTCAAAAAAGATTGAGGTCCACAGCTCTAAATTCTGATTAAATGATTTCCAAAATCTGTAATTGTAAACAATAGGGCTAGTCATAGCCAATTTCCTCACATTACGATGTGCATTGCAATACATTGCTACAATTCAAGGCAGTGTGATGTATCATAATATAATTAGATTGCATTTGAAACTGCACTAAATGTACATTAAAAAAGACCTGTCGTGTTGTGAGGGAATCTCAGAGTGAATCTGCAGGTTGTCAATCTCTAGCACAGCTCCCACTGCACAGAGAAACACCAGTCTCAGAGTTTAGGGTTTAATTAAATGCCCCGCTTCATTACTGAACAAATGCATATCAGTATCGCTACAGTAATATGAGAAAAGTAGTGCAGTACGTTTGATTATGATTATATGATGGGCATCCCCAGCTAAATTATATATTGAAGTGCCAACAGTGATGCTAATGAACTATATTACAAGTTTGTCACAATCATGAAAAATCAGTTCATGTATATATGTTAGGATATATATGTTTCAGTTAATATTACTATTGTTTATTAGTTATACAGAAATATGTAAGCTAAAGAGCAGACAAGCACAGAATAGAAATGTCTTGCACATTAGCCTCATTACTGAGACTATATTGAATGTTGATGAATGTACTTGGCAATTCACTGCAGCAGTGTTATGTGTCATTTTCTTTGTAGGGTGAAGTATACAGCTGTAGATATTTGGAATCATGCAATGTCAAAATATTTACAATATCTGCGGAGCTTGCCATTTACAATGCACATAGTATCATTATTATTAATACATTTATTACATTTTCTTTTACTATCAAACATTAATTGTGATAATGTCATTGTAACACACAGTATAGCTTATTCCTGCTGTCTATTGTCCCGGTACTGGGCCCATTAATTAAAACATCTAGAAGCAGTGACTTAAATCATTGCAGATACACCTGTTCTCTGTTTCATGCTCATTGTAGCTGGAATGTTTGCTGTTGTTGTCTTTGATAATACAGAAGCGTTGGGTGATCTACTGTCTTTTGTATTACAGAGTAACAGTCTACTGTAAAGCTCTGTTCATGTCACTGTTGTGTGTTTTAGTCATTGTCCACCCCACCCTGCCTACAGCTTTTGTTCTTAGTGGTGGAAGTTTCTGTGACTGACTGGGTGGCACCTACAACTGCTGCGATCAAAGTCTGTGGGTGGAAATGCCCCTACGTCAGCCCTCCCATTACAACTCCACCTGATGTTCAGATTCAGTTACTTAAACTGCTGTGGCTTTATTAACAAGCTTTATCCCATATGAATAATATACTAAAGAAAGTGTTTTGACATTTGTGAACTAAACCTTTCTTCAGGTTGCTCCACAGTAATGGATATCAAGAGAATTTAAAAATTGAGACATTCCAGGCCTGAAAAAGAAATTGATCAAATCTCTCATAACATTTTTATAATTCAGATTTCTAAAATTTAGATATGCTTAGTAAAACAATTAATTGGCGAAAAATTGCTTTTTGTGATTTGATTTTTTAAATAAAATTACTGTTTAAAAAACAAATAATATATGATTGAGACGATGCAAGCAGAATTCAAAACTGTCTTCTACATCCTCACCACAAAGCAATTACTCAGACCATACATAACTTTTTTATTTGTAGGATAATCCTGGTACTGGGCAATAAAATGGTGTCATTATTTACTGACGGCACAGCTTTATCAATAACGGTAGAGAAAATGTTCAATATAACACTCGATATTTTCGCTTAAAAGCATTTAAATGTAAATGGACATGAAGTTTGGTTGCATGAAGCCTATCATTTTTAAAACTAGTCACAACCTGCAATTTTAGATTTTTTGCTTTTTTTTTTGTTTTAACAGGGAGATCGCTAAATCTAGCATACTAGCTGTCATTCATCATCATAAAAGTGTCATGTGCTTTAATGTTGTGTCTGTTTAAACTTTTAAGCAATGTACTTGCACACTATGACCACACTCACCCTATATGACCACACTCACCGTATATGACCACACTCCCCTGATGCACGTGAGCACACACATTGTGGATGTGTATCAGCATTAGGTCTTAAAGTGACAGTAACTTAATAAACCTGCTAATTGTGACCAATCTATTCAGTCTAAACAGTCTATTTATGACCAAAGCCTAAAGAAATACACTTAAAATGTGAATAATTGAGTTGTAGGTCCTTTTAAGATGTGCCCTTTTTTGCTGGTCTTTCTTTAAAAAGTGTATTAAAAGTAATCAATAATTACCAATTTTGTTAATATTATTATGGATATTATCAATATGATTCAAAACATTATACCGTGATAAATCTTTTAGCTATATTGCCCAGCTCTAGGAAAGTGTATGAGAGATAAATTGCTGACAGTATTGCCTGTATTTTCCTGAACATTGTGCCAGACATTTCCCGGTGACTGGGACGTGGATAGAATGATTTACAGTTTACGTACCCTGATCGTTTTTATGACATTGCCAGAGGCACACACAAACAAACTCACATGCCTGAAGTGAAGCTGTTGATAAGAGATCCAGGCTGAATCAGGGTCAGAGAGCAGATAATATTAAAGTAGCTCAGCTAAGGTAGAGCAGTAAACTCACACCTGCTATTCTCAGGTGCCCTTGTGACTCATGTGACTTAGTATCAAGGCAGGGCTCCTGTTTTGAATCTCTGTTAGAAAGCACAAGGTCCCCCGCCCCTTGTCTTATTTAGCTTCTGAGATAATAAAAGTCAAGGTAAGGTTAATTTCACAACTCGGGGTGTTTAGCACTACATGTTCCTAAACTATGATAAAAACAGGACTATGAAGAACTGTGGCTTTAAGTGGCGACTCTCACCATTAGGGTCAGGTTAGTTTATTTGTCGGTCAGTAGCGTTGCAGATTTCCATAGTTTTTTATTTAATTTATTACTACTGCTTTGAAGAAGATTTTAGAGAGGCAACTTCACAGATTTTCACAGAAATTTTTAAACTGTCAGCATGCTGAAGCCCTCTTCCAAAGTTGTGTATCTAAGTTCAGCCCCTTTAAAGCACAGCCATACAGCCATAAATGCCACCTTTATAACAGATTATAACTGCCATCAGCCATAAACATTATGACAATTACTGTCAGACTTCATTCCATCTGCTGTGGGCAATTTCTTTTATGAATATCTGTCTCTTTGTGTGTGAGGATTATGATAGTTTCATGCAATAAAAAGTTACAGTAATTAAGAGTGTTTGTTAAATATCAGTCAGTCGTCCTGTTAAAAGGCTTCAGCATCCATAATTTGCCCAGAAAATCTGTGTGTGGCCAAAGTCTGGTGGTCCTGACCCTAACAGGCATTTCTGAGTTTCGTTCGTTGGTTAGTGTGAACGCTGCATTCTTCGTTTATTTACTTCTTAGTTTGCTCATTTCACCATAATCTGGTGAAGATAGTAAATGTGTTGTATTTACGAATGGTCAGAGAGCAATGTGAGAAGTTATGTGGACAGATAGAAGAGAGAAAGAGACAGACCAAGCAAAGAGACTGCTATTGTTTCTATGGAAAATGCTCTTATTTTCTTCTTCCATACCCACACAAACTGATCCCCAGGGCAAGAGATAAAATCTTCCCGCAGGTGTCTGAGAGAATTAGCTGAGCAGGAACTCTGTCTTTCCATCTATCTGTCCAAACTCTATTTCTTAAAGAATGTTTGAGAAAACAGCTCTCAGATAAGTGTTAAGTAAGTGCATTGCGGGCGGATCCTTTATATAAATGGCTCTGATTTCTGCTGTAAGTTTTGCATTTTAATTCCTGTTTGATTGCAGCAGGTAGTAGCACACTGGGAGAAATATCACTGAGAGTGTTTTAATTACAGTAGCTGCTCTGAGAGAGGATTGTTCTTGAAAAACAAGGCTGTGGGGGTTTATTAGTCAGGGGAATTCTGTGCATTATTATATTAAAAACACAGCATGTGTTAATGCCCTGTGTGTAGGTGTGAGATGTTGATAAGTGTTTTTTTCTCTCCTTAGGGGTTGTTCTAATGGAGATTTCAGATGTCCACCGAAAAGTGAACCTAGAGATGGAGGAGAATGTGAGTTTGTCCCTGTTAACATAAAAGTGTGTGTGTTTGGGTTTGTTTGTGTGTGTGTTTGTTTTGTTCATTTCCTTTTTGTAAACACAGCCTCTGGCTGGCTGAACACAGGCCTGCACACACCCAAACAAATAATCCCCATCCACATTTTAATCTCAAAATCACATACCAAGCATCTCACTTCCTATAAACTTTATGGATGCAAATTTCTCTTGACAAGCAGTTATGTTGGAGTACACAAAGAACTAGTAGAGGAATAAGCTGGACACACCTACTGTGTGTTGGACTGTATTTATTATCAGTGCAGGTTGGAACATGCCCGCTCATGCACCTGATCCCCCCGCCTAATTATGATACGGCCGCTCCTGCTGGTGCAACACATGCATGCAAAATCATCTGCATCCAACACTGCTGACTGGAACCCGTAACTCACAAACAGACTTCATCACAGAACAGAATATTTAAAGGAATAGGTCACACAAAAATAAAAACTCTGCTATTGTTTACCACGTTATTTTCACACTCGTTGATGTTATTTAAATCTTGACGTCATAAGTTGTAAAAGTTCAGAACGGTAGTATATAAGTACCATTAATATAGCCCATACAATCAGTGCACCATATTCCAAATCTTGTGAAGCTATACGGTAACTTTTAGGATTTACTGATCAACTCTGCTACAGCTCTCATAACAAATCTGGTGCGTATGATTGATGTAGGGTTGACTTCATGATGTTTAGCTTCAAGACATTCAGGACCAGTGACACTTGAAGTAATTAACACCCAGTTTGCACTATAGACTTAATAAGAACACTTAAATGAAGCTCTGTCCATCCCACAAAAGCTATTGCATCGTGCATATTCAGTTGAGAGTGCGCGATACTATAAACAGTTCTTTCACTCGTATCGATAATAACATTATCTCAAATTATAATTTTATAATCAAATTATTATAAGAACATTAGTTCTTAAATGCCTGAGAAAACATTAAACTTATGTAGCTACATGCATTTGTGTTCATATACATTTTCACCATAATTTACGTGACTTGGTGACATCAGGCATCGAAACACTCTAGTGTACAGTAGTAAAGATGAATAAATGTTAACAGATGAATACAACTTAGTACTGTTATCAATATTATCAACAGAGATATGGTCACTAGCATCTGCATTTTAAAATGGAAAACATTCATTTATCTTTGTTTGATAATTTTAACCATCTTCTTAGCCTTAAAGTATTCTGCACATGTGCAGAGAGTTTTTACGAGCATTTCTCATTACAGATGTGAACCTCCAGGTTACTGTATTTCATAGGAATCAGAACCTTATAGTATACCTGTAGATCTATGTAAGGATGAAACACAAATGTCTTAAATATTGATGACTCATGTATTAGACTCAAGTATTCATAGTCCAGATGCTCTCAGATTCATTCGACAGAGTGATTCCTCTGTAGGAATAAATGGAGCTTTTCTGAATGAATGCAGTTGTGCATTAATGAAGATGTGTGTTACTGTTAGGAAGTGTGGGCGACTGCTGAGAGTGTGGGATCTCTCTAAAAACAGATTACTGGATAAGACAAAAAGGGGTGGGTGGGGGCACCTGTAAGTGTGTTAATGTAAGCACTGGCATTCATTAGCGTGATGGGTTACTCTGGGGTGTGTTTGTGTATGTGTGTGTCCCTCTTGTTTGTGACTCATCTCCTCTGTAAGCACTCTAGCTTATACAACAACAATAAATAACCTGCCGACTCATTCATGTGCCTTATGTTCAGTTTTCTTGTGTGTGTGTGTGTGTATGTGTTTGTGCTCTATGAATGTAGGCCATCCACCAGCACTGCTCCACACTTTTATTATTCAGTCTGTCTTATTGTTTTCATTGCTCTCTCTCTCTCTCTCTACAGTTTAGGCGGTTTCATCGAGAGGTTATCGCGGAGTTGGAAAGGAAAACAGACATGGATATTAAATACATGACGGTGAGCTGCTGCGTGTCTATCACGGTTTGGAAGCTTCTTTAAATTAAGCTGGCTTGGCAAGCTAGTGTGAAGTGCTTCAATGCAACATTAAACTTTGTTTCTGGTGTTACTGGGCATGATTCATCAGTGCATGTTATTCTAAAAAAGCCAATAGTTTGTTTTTAGAATCACAAATCAATTATGAAGGATGAGAGGATGTCATGCAACCTGTCCGTGTTGGCATTTGCTTTTAATTTGGCGAATTTCAGTCAAATTAAAAAAGTGCCAGAATACCATTGAGTTTGGACACACAGCCTTTTACATCAACATCAAAAGCATTTTCGCCTCCTTATTAAATTTATTTATAAGCCTGTTCATTTTCTATCCTAGAAATATATCCTAAGTAACTCTTTGACAAGTATTTTTTGCATTGTTCATAAGTGTGATGTTTCTCTCTGTCTGTGACTGAGGATCTCAGTTAGGTGCTTAAGGCAATACAGGGACGTCTGGGAACACTCGAATGACTCAAATGAATCTGTAAATTGAGTTGTTTTTTTAACTGGCTTATTGGAACATATTGTCTGGACAAACAAATTGTATTAAACGTATCACACTTCACAGTGTTACTTGAGAGAGTGAGAGAAAGAGGAACTGTTTGATTATTGCCTCAGCTTGCTCAGACATAAAGCTGTGTACAGTTTACAATGTGACATAAAAACAGCTATATAGTTTAATCACATTGCATTGCTTTTTATTGCCAAACATTGCTTGTTACTGAAACAAAAAACTAAAGTATATCCTCTGCTGTAGGCTGTACTAGTGCCTTTGGGAAATGTATGCAGAAAAATGCATTTTATTCACAAATGAAAATAAGACACACTCCTGTCACACTGTCTTGTTTCCTGTCAGCAGAGCAATGTATCAGTCAAACTCCTCTCTGCACTGCCACACAGTGCATGTGTGGGCACATCTCCCTGACCCTGAGGGACACTGATCCACTGATGTTGTCTGTCCACAGGCCACGTTTAAGAGATATCAGACCGAACACAGGATGAAGCAGGACTCACTGGAGAGATCTCAGTCAGATCTGAAGAAGCTCAGAAGGAAAAGTCAAGGAAAGAATGCCATAAAGTATGAGAGCAAAGAAAATGAGGTATGTGTGTTTATATACACATTTTGATTGCTCAGATCCACAAATTATTATACATTATAATGGTGCATTATTATTACAAAGTTAAATTGATCATAGGTGGCAGGTGTGTGTGTATCTATTTTCCGGTTGAGTTGCAGACCCCACACACTGCTACAATAGTGAAATCTATCACTGTTCAAAATCAGATATAAAGGTGTTTTCATTTGCAACAATTCACAAAGGGGGAGGAATTTTTTGCTGAATAAGGGTGAAACCTCTTACAGATTTATGCCTTACAAACATACACACTGCACCTTCATATAGTCTATACATTTCAGTGTTGTCATGGTAGTTGATCCATCCTTTATGTATAATAAAATCCACCATCTGACCCCAGTCGTCTTGTCAACAAGTAAGTAAATTATCTATAGCCCTGAGTTTAGCCCTGATCACATGGTTTGCCGTTCATCAGTTACATACAGACATTAATTACTTCTCTCTGCTTGTCTCCACACTGATGGCTGATGTCTTACCTCAGCATGAAGTTTACTGGAAGATTGCCCTCTCTAATGCTCTGTTGATGGATGGATGTGGCGGCAGCAGTGTTGTCTGTGATAGAAGATGGAGCTCTGTTCTTTCTTCCAGACAACTTGACATTTCACTGCTATTACACATTTTTCCTAATCTCTCTCCATCTCCCTCAGATTTCCTTGTGCTTTCCTGCTAAACACATTTAGCTTTTAATATAGAAAACAGCAGGCTTTAAAGTACAGAGTAGTGATAGGGTTATAAAAATCGTTGTCCCTAAGTATTATGATATTTTACCACATAATACTGTCAGTGTTCGAGTACCAATTTTTTTAGTTTCCTTTTTTCAAACTGAAACTTTCAGAGATCACTTTTCAGGGAATGACTACCGTTCAGAGCAAAAACATACTGAAGCATTAGGTCAGTACATACTTGGTTATTTCTATTCATCTACAATGAAAAGGTGAAAATAAGTCCAATGCAGATCAAAGACAAACAAGTGTGTAAAAGATGGAGATACATCACAGTTTTGAATAACTAAACCTAAAGAATCACAATAATTAAGTAGGCAACTTGTCATTTTCAGAGTACAGTTTTGCTTGTTTATTTTGTTTGTATGTGTATGAGCACAACATGCTGTGTTCAAACCAATTTATAAATGAAGCAAGATATTTTCTAATTTTATTCACAAGCACTCTGCAAGTCATCGTAATCTTCTATTTTTGATGTTTCTTCATTTATAAATTGAGTCGTAATTGTTTACAATATGCATAGTTGCATTTTGATTAAAAGAAAATGTCACATATTTCCCTGTAATTCATATGTACTGAAACTCCTATTAAATTCCAGTGCCAGTTGCCATTGGGACAGGCTTTATGCAAGATAAGATGTACATATGACAAACAAAAAGTTTAGCAGGAACATAAAGTAGATTGAGTCATACTTATCCTGTTTCACGCGCTACAAAACATTGTCTTCTCCCTTCTTGTGCCACATGTCCTCTGTTTCTTTTACTTTTCTTTGCGGGGGAGAATGAAGGTGTCCATAGCAACAGGCTTGTGCACTAGGGGTCTGCAATGAGAAACAGGACAAATAGCCCACACACCACTGTCCATCTTGCCACGCTTCCATAAACAGCACCTGTCTGGCACATTCGTCTACACTGGTGCTTTGAACCTGTATGTGTTTGTGTGTACAGTATATATATGTGTGTGTGTGTGTGTGTGTGTGTGTGTGTGTGTGTGTGTGTGTGTGTGTGTGAAGAGGTTTAGCGGGGTACAAATATCCTCACTAATATCATGACAACCTTGTGGGGGCATTTTACTGATCTGCACTAGATATAAGTGTGTGTGTTCATGTGCCAAAACATGTATTTAAGATGCGTTATCTGTGTCCATTTTAGATTTTAATTTACGTACAGAAAGTTTCTATGTTTTGTAGGGATGAAAAACTGTTTTCAAAATCATGTAGGCAGTGGATTGTCTGAATGACTACAGTTGTCTGAAGGAAGCCCTGTATAATTAGGCTGGTTTAGGGTTACATCCACCAGTGTTTGAGTTCACAGTTTGAGGGCTTGAAAGTGTTGGCACACAAATCAGGAAGTGGATTAAAATCAGTCATAAGAATCGCAGGCCTTTCCCTCACTGCTGAGAGGGGGTTGCCCCGGAACCAGCCCCTTCCTACACCACCAGACTTTGTTTTCATGTGCCATTAATAGCCAGTACATGTTCTTAAAAACAACAGAATAACAGACTGGACCTTCCTCTTCATTAACATTAGATCCAGAGGTTGTGATGGAGACAGGAAATGCAGTGTCAGGTGTGATGTGTAGATTACAGTCCATAGCTGTGAGTGGAGACCGTGATGCTTTGTGTTGAGTGAGTGATCCCCATTGACTTAAGTCATTTGAGGAAGAGGGAACTACAAACATGAGTCATTTAATAGGCTTAAACAGTTCTGACTTTTCAAAACATTTTGCAACACAACTTTTAGTTACCAAAAAAATTCAAAAATAAAATGTGGGAGAAAAAAATCTTACAAAGGGTAAAGAAATACAATTTCTTTGTTCTTCATTTTGTTAAAAGAAAAGGCAAAAATACACAGTGTTAATTACACAAAGTACAGGCAAGAGGCATCAAACATTGACACCTTTAGATATCCCTATGAAAAGGTTGCTTAATAATAAAAACATATAAAATGAAATATTGTGACTTTACACATAATTTGTAATTCATAATTGTTCAAAATATCCATAGTTGCATTTCCAATAAAAGAAAATGTCACATATTTACCTGTAATTCATATGTACTGAAACTCCCCTTAAATTCCTGTGCCGTCTGTACGCCGTTGGGACAGTCTTTATGCAAGATATGTAAATATGACAAACAAAAGGTTTAGCAGGAACGTGAAGTAGATTGAGTCATACTTATCCTGTCTCACCAGTCTACAGGTGGGCGGAGTTAAAAGAGAGAGAAACACACAGAAAGCTCAGAGCTCTGTGAAAGAAAAACCATAGTGGCTTACAAACCGAACTGGCAAAGCTCTTCTTTTCCATGACAACAAGTGAGAGGAGGGCAGGCAGCAGTGTGGCTTCCATTCATAACAGAGATACAGAAGATCATAGATAGGATAAAACCTGTTGTACAATTGCTCTCTTACACCACCTGCATTATGTTGCTGCATGGGTGTGTCCATGTGAATACACCTGCATGAAACTGGCCGCGTGTTTAGCATGTGAAGTACAGTGTACCTGCTAGAACTTTTCGAACTTATTAAAGGGATAGTTCATCCCAAACTCACAATTCTGTCATGTACTCAATCTCAATTTTTTTTTTCTGTGGAACATATGAAATCTATGTGTATATCTATATATATAAAATTTTGCAGAATTTCCAAACAGTGAAAGTGAATTGGGACTAATAGGGCTGACGAGCTACCAAAAGAACCATAAAAGAAGAAGGTTAATTTAGAAGTCTCACATTTAATGTCATTTTAATCAAAGCTGACTAGTCAATGTTTTATTAGTGAGACCCTTTGGAACAGTTATCATCATTGTCCTACATTGCACATGATAAACAGCTGGTTAACTGATATAAATGATAAATGACAATCTATTCAAACACAGTGTCCGACATTCAAGCTGGACTATCTTTCCTTGGTCACTTTGTTGCCTCACAATGCCTCACAATTTACAACTCATGCATGATAATGTCAGCTCTATGTCTTCTCCACAATGACTTCTTCTTAAAAGCTAAGAACACACTGCTTGTTGAACAGCTGATAAGGCCATTGTGACGTTCTTCTTTTGGTCTTCTGCAGTGTCTAGAAACTCTCACTCAGCGTCAGATGGACATGCAGAAGTTTATTGCTGATGGCTGCCGGGAGGCTCTGTTGGAGGAGAAGAGACGATTCTGCTTCTTGGTGGACAAGCACTGCAGCTTCTCTTATCAAATCAGCACTTTCCATGAAAAGGTTTGTTATGTTATTTTAAGCAGCACACCTCATAGTTCATTGACAATATGCAATGTTACAATCAGTTGAGATAAGTTTTTTTTTTATGTTGTTCATTAAATAACAAAGATACAAGAACAAGAAAGGTGATGCTGCATTGAATTTATAAACCAGATAAGTGATGTTTCAGCAAATTAATAAATTAAACTATATAGTAAATATAACATAAGAAATAATGTATAAAGAAATCACTTCCGCTATGTGTTAGTATGTCCCAGCACTTGCATATTTTTGTTATGCACCTAAATGTTTAAACTTTACCATAGCCAAAACAGTACATACTTTTAGGGCATAGCATGAAGTTGGTAAAACGGGACGTAGTAGTAGTTTACCCTGTTCCATGAAAGAGACCTATATGATTACAGCAGCTGGTCCTGTGCTTTCTCAAGGATTGACTCTCAATACTATGATGTCTTTCTTACCGTCTTGAAGGCTCGAGAGCTGCTGTTGGAGAACGTGACCAGCTGGCAGGAGAAATGCAGCGATGCCACTAATGTCCCAGAGACTGTGATATCTATGATTGAAGGTCTGCGCACTCCAGTGTCCATCACTCCTCAGGCGTCTCCAGCCCTTCAGCGTCACAGCAGGGTAAAGACACTACCTCCTTAACTACAAAAATGTTTGTATACTGATGTACAAGGCCTGGGTTTTTTACTGTATGTTTCTGTTCTTGTACAGATCAACTCAGAAGTGATGATTCCACCTCCAGCACCTCCTCAGACGAGTCCACTGGCCAACATGTTTAATCAAGACACCTCCAGACAGGAGAGAGAGTCCGGTGATTACCATTACATTTCATGTTATATAGTTATATTTTACCAGTCAACCTTGGATTATGGTTTAACTGAAAGTCAACATTAAACCAAAGTTGACAAGATTTATAGATACATGTTTTTCTGATCTAATTGTTTGTTATTCCAGAAATACAAGCGTTTAGGGTTTGTATTTCATTCAAATACAAAAAATTGTCATCTGATTTTTGATGTCATCTGAGCTGTGCAGGTAGAAATATAATGATAACCAACTGCTATTAAGAAAGTGTTTTAAGCAAATGTTGTTATTAAACCTTAATCTTTAAATAGTTAATCTTAAAAACTTAATCTTTTAATACATTAATGTATTGCTGCTTAATAAAAATTAAAATTTTTAAAATAAACATTTTTCAGCATTTTTTAAAATTTGAAAGTGCCCACAACTTCCAAGTAAGTTTATGTGCTTGATGAACTGGATAACCTTTAATAGTCTTTATTTAGCCAATTAGCTTTCTGTGTGGGCCTGTAAATTGCCAACTCTATAATCAATGAAAACATAACACTCAGTTTTGAGAACATTTGATGAAGTGTCTGTCTTGTGTTCTCCAGACTACAACAATGAAGACAGCGGATTGTCCAGGTCTGTGTCAGTGGCCACTGGTCTCAATCACATAGACAAAAGACCCAAAGTGCGCACCATTTTCCCCCACAAATCTGGAAACAACACCACACTGCTGAGCTTCGAGGAGGGTGACATCATCACGCTGCTGATCCCCGACGAGAGGGACGGCTGGCTGTATGGAGAACTGCAGAAAACCAAGCAGTGAGTGTAACTCAATTGCTATAATAGCATTGTGGTTTCAGCAGTGGAACTGTACCCATTTATTTCACTGTAGAGAATTTCTCCAGCAGACATTTCCTTAAGGTTATATTTCTCACATCTCATGTATTGCAGTTAAATGCAAGTGCCATGCATTTTATTTTTGGCCTTTCATTTTTACAGTCAAAACATTTTTAAAACAAAGCTATTTCCTCCTCGGTTACCTGGATATATCGCAGTAATAAACACCTGCCAGTATTACAGTACTAATGCTGATGATGCAAACAGACTGTAGTTTGGAGCCAAACACTAGAGTGTGAAAGGAGACCAGTAGGAGTGACGAGAGGGAGTTGGTGGCACTCCAGTTCAAATAAAGCAATCAGGCCAAATTTTAATCAGAGTTTTGGTGCACTGGCTTAATTCACAATTAAAACTTTAATTTAGTAATAACATTTGAAATAGGCCTGTGATCTAAATAATTGTAAAAAAAAACACCTACACACTCAGGTACAGTTGTTCGGCCAATATCACACAACAATCACAATCACATCAGCCAGCCAGTCAGTCTAGTTTAAATATACAGAAGTGTCTCAGAAACTAAAGAGCCATTGTGTGTGCACAGCTGTCTGCCTATATCCAAACCAGCTGTGAAGATATCTCAGTTTATTGTGCTGTCAATCAAAGCCACGTGAAGCCCTGTTAAAGACAGCAGCTTCAGAGATGAAGAACACCATCTCCCCAAGAGCTTGAAGACATTCAGCAGGTGAAGAAGCTGTTATCAGAAAAACACAGTTATGGCAAAGAAAATGTGAACATGCCGACGTTCCTGCCAAAAACTGAAGATGTTGATTTCAACGAATCCTACCAGATGGCAAAAGCAGACACTGTGTGTTCTGTAAATGTATTGAGAGCCATCGGTTTCTGTGCCACAGGAGAAAAGTGAGGACTTAGTTAGTTGGACCGGACTGCTGAAATGATTACATGAGACTTCGAAGTGTGCCACTTAGAAAGAAGCATCTCTAGGGCATAAGTATAAAGCTCATAGACAGCACTGATTAAAGACATGTTGAGTTCATCATTCGTCTTTTAAAGGTCACCCAAAAATGACAACTCTGTCAACATTTACTCGCTCTCATGTCTCACTTTCATATGACGACTTTTGTGAAACACAATAGATGTTTTTAACAGTTCTTATGCTGCTCTGTGGTTCTTAAGTGACTGGGGCTTTCAAGCTCTTAAAGTGACGAAGTACCATTTTTATAAACTTTTTAGAGTAATAAGTATAAATAATGACAAAATAATGACAATGTTTTTTGACAAACTGTTCTTTGAATCTCTAATTTAACTGGATTGCTTATTTTAAGGTTGTTAATGTTATGCTTTTAAAAACAGCATCAAACTCGTTTGAACATATAAGGAGCGATGTAAGTCAAACCTGTCACCTAGCAACCCACTACTGTACAAAATTGTGTGCAAGCACTATTTGCGACATGAGACATTTTGAAGCACTACAACGATCTGTTCAGACAGACCTGAGGGCTTCTATTTAAAGCAAATCTCAGCCTGATTGACTGTTATTATTAATAATACATTGCAAGGTCAATTAAAATGTCCTCTCATGTTCCTGAACGGGAAGCAGTAAATGGGTTTAGAATCACAGGTGAAACTTTCCGCTCTATGTGTACTGATCTACTATCACGGCTCCTTTAATCACTCCTTACGTTGCTTGGTTTAAAGTAAATAGTTAAACCCACACAAGCACAGATAGGCAAATATTAACATTTCTTTACATTGCTTATTAAACATTTTCTGGAACAAAGGTGAAGGACTTCGGTTGTCTTTCACCTTTAACAGAGAAAGGGATTTGCTGCAAAATACTCTTTAAAGTATGGATAGGTCAAAATGGTTGACTAGTTGTATAACAAGCGATTAGTTGATTAGTGAGTGACTAGTAAGTTTATCTATATTTCTTGTTTAACTGTGGGGTTTTTAATAACTTCCAGGACCACTGTGTCTACACTGGGAGTGAGAACTGGAAATATGTAATTTTGCACGTTAGTGAAATAAAGGTTCCTCAGTAGTTCTTCATACCTTGAGATCATTAGGGAACCACTTCTTTCAAAGACCCTTTTGTTGCTGCATAAGGTTCTTGATTTGATTATGAATCTTTGCTTATGAACAGTATGAGTCTTTGGAG
>JAZGTH010000645.1:0-21344 GCA_036877525.1 Chromobotia macracanthus
GTTTTTTTGGCAGGCCACATTGTGCAGAAGAATAGGTCAGCTCAGTCATCTGAAAATGTTAATATGTTAGTCTGAGCAACTTTGATTGAAGCAAGATTGAAAGAAGAGTAGACTGTATGATTGGTTGGCAAGAGGAATGTTACACAGATGCACACTGTAGAGACACACTGTTTTTTCTCTTTACAGAGATTTCATTTCTAAAATAGATTTATAATATAAATGTTAATTGTTGAGAATAAAACTGGAGGATCTGTTTCCTTAAACTAGTTTGTCATGCATTTTTTAATTTATACACAAATGCTAGTGTTTTACATGTAAATCCTAATTTTTTTTTAATTTGCGATTAATCGTGATTAATCACAGTCCATGACAGTCCATGACTGTGATTAACGTGATTACATTTTTTAATCGATTGGCAGCACTAGTATATATTCAAATGTTCTAAAGTCATGTGGGTTTGCAATGACATGACGGCAAAAAATGATTACACAGTTCATTATTGGCTGTACACAGAAAAAAATTCGAAGTCATCACGTGATTGGTTAAATTCTAGAGGATTTCACAGAATGTTCCATTGTTTATAATGGTTTGGCTAGAAACGTGATGCTAAACAAAGCAATCTTTGACTGGTTATTTTACATGTCCGTCAGACTCCTGAGTCGCCTTTGGCCAATGAAAACTGCAAAAATGCAAAATGTCTGAAGTCTGACTACATAAGACCTGCCCATGGCATTATCTCTGAGTCTCTCTGAGTGCAGAAATGCGTCCAGGCTTGTATGGTTTTAGTTGTATGGTATGGTATGAGTTTGTATGGGAGAAATAATGCATGGCTGTTTATATGTATTAAAGGAGAATAATGATTTATTTATTATATCAGCCATGAAACCACAAAGTTGACAAAGTATTTATAGTTACAATATAGACATGCACTGTAGATCAATCTGGTCTGGTCAGATTTGCTCATTTATTCCATCCTGCCCCATACAGTGCACTATAGTACACTAAATTTCAAATCTGATTTAATTAATAAACCATAAGTCGTTACTGTTGATCACATCAAATTCAACATAAAGTGAGTATTTGTGTATTGTGTAATTAAAGGTTTGTGAGATTTCTTTCTTTATGAATGAACTTGTGGATAAAACATTTATTATGTATTTTGTTGTAATGAATGCTTATGTAATCCGATTAATGTGTCAGCTTGAGGTGTTGTCATCAGAAAGAGAAAGAGTGAGGTGAAAATTGGGAGAAGTATACACGGAGTGAATCCTGAAGTGCTGAAGTCCTGTAATTAATCTTTCTTGCGAGAATATAATATTCTATTTTGCTTTGGTGAGTGAATTTTCATATTAATCTAATGTCATTCTGAAATAATTTTCAGAATGACATTAGCAAGGCAACTTTGAGTAAGCCAAGTGCATATTGTGTGAGCTAAGCTAGTAGGCACGTGGGCTAAAGCTACCACATTTAAAAGTGCTATATGGGTCATGAGATGAGATGTAGAAAGAGATGACTTTGTATTTTTGAACTTGAATTGATTCAGCGAGTGTTCAACTCTCTGAACTGAATAATTCAATTCACAAACTCTGATCAAATGAATCAATTCATTGTTACTTATGTTTTCAACCAATATTGTTGAATGTATGTTGTGTTTTGAAAAGAAAGTGTTACTTTAAGAAATTTATTTTCTGCACTGTGAGTTAAATTGAACATACAATTACTATTCTTTGCACATATTTTGGTAACTGAATGTAATGTTTGTGACTTCAAGTTGAATTGAAGATGTTGAACTGTTGAATTCTGTCCTATGGGAGAAAACAGAAGAATTTGGGGATAATTGTTTAAATGCATTAACTATTATTCAAATTCAAATGTTTATGTGATTTATCTGACTGCAACAAGGTATACAAGAGAAAAAAGTCATTTATCAATATAAATTTCTATATGAATCAGAACCAAATTGTCAGTCATTCACTCACCAGCAGCATCATAGCCACCCTCCAGTAGATGGTCCTAGCTTTTGATCAGATGACTGAATGTCATTGTTGAACGTGTTACGTCTGTTACGCTGCATGCATGTTACAACAAAACCTTGGTGAGCCAGCCAGGAGGGTGGTGATAACAGCGATTGAAGTGAAAGAGTTGCATATAGTGAATAAAAGAGGAATGGATGTTGTTGAGCTGACCATGTAAGGCCCAGAAACCTCAAGGAACTTTAGAATTTTCTTGGGTTCACTGGATACTGGATAAGAAGGTTCGTCCAACCTCTTAACGACCTCACAGTTGGATATTCCCCTCTGCAGAAAAACCAGAGACAAGACCTGAAGAAAAGCACTGAGTATCTGAATCCCAAGGAGTGGTTTGGGGACACAGTAATAGAGAAACTGGCTTCAGCTCCAGTTCTTGGGTTCGCTGATCCCACAGTTCCCTTCGTACTAACCACAGATGGAGTACCAGTAGGCTTTGCAAGCCGGGATTAACCAAGAGTGAAACAAGGTATCCCATGCACAAATTGCTGTTCCTCCCACTTAAATGGGCGGTCACAACCAAGTTCATCGACTACTTGTATGGAGGAGAGTTCATGGTAGTGACGGACGCAATCCACTTACCTACAGCCTAACGTCCACAAAACTTGAAGCGACTCAGCTATAGGTGGCTGTCCAGCCTGTCAACGTTCAACTTTAAAACCTTTCACCATTAAGCAGAGTCAGAACAGCCAACAATTCTGACAGCAGCGGTGAAAGCTCTTTGCGTAGTGTACCAGGAGCTGTGATGATTCTGAGCAGTCATGTTTCAACCCTACCATGTCTGAGTTTTTGTCCCTCAGTGTTGGTGCGGTACCACAAGAATTACAGCAAGAGGATGCCCATGGTCATCCAGTCCTTCCTCAGATGTCTGCAGAGGAGCTGAAGGAGCGCCAAAGAGCTGATCCAGAATTTAGAGAAGTCATCAAATATCTTGGGACAGGTAAGAAACCAGATGGGAAAGTAGAGCCTGTAGAATGGCTGAGAGAATATAACCGATTTGAGTTCAAAGACGGAGTATTATTTAGAAGGAGACAGGACAAAGGAAGTGTGCTGTATCAGTTGGTGTTACCTGTAGACCTCCGGGAAGTAGCATTAAGAGCCCTACACGACAACTTGGGACATCTAGGGATTGAGAGGACCCTGGACCTCGCTGAGTCCCCGTTTTACTGGCCAAAGATGGCGACAACCGTGGAGGAGAAAATAAAGACCTGTGAGCAGTGTGTGAGGCGGAAGACCCGTCCTGAGCGAGCTGCATCCCTGGTGAACATAGTGACAAGCAGACCCCTGAGCTAGTCTGTATGGACTTTTTTCCTCAAACCTGATTGGAGTAATACAAAAGACATTCTAGTGATCACCAATCATTTTACCAAGTATGCTGTGGCAGTACCCACTAGAAATCAAAAGTCTGAAACCGTGGCCAAATGCTTGTGGGACAACTTCTTCGTCCACTACAGCTTTCCAGAAAAAACATTGATCAGGGGTCCGACTTGAGTAAAAGCTAATCAAAGAGTTATGCAGCATAGCAGGTATACGTAAGGGTTAGAACAACACCTATCGTCCCTCGCGGTAACCCTGTGGAGCACTTTAACAGGATGCTGCTTCAGATGTTAGGAACCTGGATGATAAAGGAAAGACGTGCTGGAAGGATTTTTTGAAGCCGTTAGTCCATGCGTACAAATTACACTCGTAATGATTCAACGGGATTTTCACCATAAGTTAACATTCTATGGGTTAGATGAGTTAACCATATGAGACTGCCCCGACCCCCGCCCTTCTTTTTACCTGCTGATGAGTCATCCCAGTCTCACTCGAGGTATGTGAGAAATCTGAAGGATGGACTGGGGGAGAGCTACAGGTAACAAGAGAGAATGCTGGGAAAGTAGCAGCGCGCAATAAATGGAGGTTTTTTGTGGCGCATGGTCGCTGCATCCCTTGGAAGACAATGATCACATTCTGGTGAAGGATGTTGAACTGAGAGGAAAGAATAAGTTGGCGGATAAGTGGGAGAAAGATATCTACGTGATCAAGAAAGCGATCGACTTACCAGTCTACTGTTCAACATGAGGGCAAAGACAGGCCACTCCGCACACTGCATCGTGATCAACTACCCCGTGGATTTCTGCAAAAAAAAACAAACCTGAGGAACCAGTAAGCCTGAAGAAACCCCTAAGCCTAGAACTAGAGCAAATCCTGTTCCGAGAGAGCTTGAGAGTGAAATCCAGAGTTCTGAATCTGAAGATGACTTGTTATGAATTAACACTTGTCAAGAAGTGGAGTGATAACAGAGATCCTGAGCATCCTACTCAGTATCAAGTGGAGTCACAAGTGAACTTGCCTGACCAACCTGATGTTGGAGATGGAAGTCCATATCATGGCCCTGAATAAGGAAATTTACAGATGAAGGACCCTACAGATGGACCTCGTCCAGGACTTTCAGTGAAGCGGATGAAAGGGATGATGCTCTGGCACATGGAGGAACAATAAATTCAACAAATCCCAGAGACAGCCCCAATGGAGCCTGGTAAGAGGGGTAGATGATGCCCACAGACAATCGTAAAAACACCAGAAAAACATCATTATTGCAAGGGCTCAGTACAGCTTTCACCTTTTCAGTGGAGGAGCTTGATTCTCTCAAGGATACCTCTCTAGGAATGTATAGTGAAAACCCTTCTGCTGTCCTGTAATTAATCTTTCTTCAGAGAATATATTATTCTATTCTGCTTTGGTGAGTGAATTTTCATAATAATCTGATGTCATTCTGAAATAATTGGTTACAAGGCAACGTTGAGTAACCCACGTGCATATCGCGTGAGCTGAGCTAGTTACCACATTTAAAGGGCTATATGGGTCGTAGACCAAACCGTAAGTTCTAGAGAGACTTGAAACTTGGCCTCAGTTTGGGAAAACCTATCAAAGACTCCCCAATCAGACAATAGGGCGCTACAGCGATCACAAATATGAAAACCCTTATAACTCCTACACTGTTTGTCATAGACTCAGGCGTCTTCTATCATTGGAATCCTTGCTCAATCAAAACAAACCAGTGCAGAAATATACCCTGGACAGTGAATATCAATTATTATCAAAAAAAGTCCAACTTTCAACTCACAATCGCAAAGGGGGCCAAAATGTTCAAAGAGGCGTGGCAATTTTTACTAAAATAGCTATAAAAATCTTGAATGGAATGAGATATCTTTACCACACTTGGTACACATGTGTATGAGGTCAATCTTTGGGCAAAGTAAAAAATTGTGTAGTTCTGCCACTTGGTGGCACTATAAGATGGAAAAAACACAAAAAAATATGACTTCACAAACGTTGGTCCAATCAACATGAAAACTGGTATGCTATGTCTTTATCCGAAGTGGCACAAGTGTCTATGAGCCACTTCGGCGTATCTCAAAAACATAGCCATTGGCAAAACAAATTTAAGCACCTATTTGACAAGGTTAACAGAGGTTGATCGGAACAAACTTGACTCATGGCCGTAAAGGTCCGTAAGAATTTTGAAAGAATCACAAATCATGATTGTTGAATTTTGTCCTTTGGTTATCTATAACAGGTTCATTTAGACAAGGGGTGTGGCCAAAATATCCAAAAACCTAAAGGAAAATTCAAAACTTTTATGAAACTTTGTGAAAACGTGTCAGATAACTAATCAAGCATGCACGGTTTCATGGAGATCGGACAATAGGTGATGCTATAAATCATAAAAGTTTAAAATGATGATATATTCCACATATACACTATATCTTCATATCACATGATACATCTGATTCTGAACAACTGTGCCTCTGGGAGCAATGCTGTCAATAAAACTGTTAAATTAAATATTAAATATAATTAAATATTTGAGATTATTAAAAAACCCTACTTTTGTGAACAAGTCAGGTTTTAAACTCAAAGTCAATAAAATCAGTGCACTACAGTTCTTTGGAGTCTTTAGGTCAATAATTATCCAAAATCATAATGTGGTCTTGATGTAGTGTACCCAAAAAATCTATAACACTTTAAAAGAAAACTAAAAACTTCTCAAAACAATGTAAACTCATGCATTACATGATTCTAAAGCGTCATGCCAAATTTTATGGTGATTGGACAGAAACTGACACATATAATGTCAGAAGGCTTTATAAACTGTTGTGGGGGTTATGACAATGTTCCATCTGTCTTTGTTCTGACAGGTGAAGTAATGGTTGAACTGCTGTGGTAGTAAGGAATTGTTGCTGTTTAAAGCTGGGTTGGTATTATTATTTTGGTTGCTGATGTTAAAGAGACAGAACAACAACAAAATAGCGTACACTGCAACAACAAGCGCTTGTGAGTGAGAGGGTACAACATAGCCCAGCTTTGGAAGAGTTCAAAAATATTTTTATTGGTCATAACTTTTAGGGAAAAATAGAGCAAACACTGGACATATATGAAACTTTCAAGAAGCGTATGTGGCGACCGCCTGCGACGTGTACAAAAATGTACTTTGGGCTTAATGCTGCCTTTACATGCTTTTGGAAATGGTGTACTTTTTTCTTCTGAAATCTTCTGAGTGTTTTGCTATCCAAAAAAAAGGAAAAAAGAAATGTATGCAGAGGGCAGGTTGAATTGCGTTTCACTCGAACAACTTTGTTAATAATGGAAGAGGACAATAACAAAGTATTTTCCTGTTTGACACTGCAAAGCTGCTTTGACAATCTGTATTGTACACAGCACTATATAAATAAATAAAGGTGATTCTTGATTATATTTTTAAGAAATCATATTACATGTTACTTCAACATATTGACTTAGTTTGATGTTTAGGTAAAATTTCAAAGTAGAACATTTGTATTTATGATCATTTTCATCAGTGGCATACACAAACATTTGTAACAGAAGTCTCAAAACCAGGTTTTCCTTGTTTGAAATTGGTTTTAAACAATTTAGTTATTCACCAAATTCTTTGTCCTTCTGACTCATAATCTCTGTAAATTCAATAAAACTAAAGTGAGTTTCCCCAAAGATTCACACTGTTCACTGGTTCAGTATAAAGCGATTTTCCTTTGACGGAGAAAGTTGATAAAAATCTGCCATTACTGAGACTTTTCCAAATGCTGAATAATCTCCTGTTTGTTTCATTTGTCTCAATCTGCCATGAATATATGCCAATAGTTTATGATAAACCATAGAAATTTCATCAATTATTAATATTTGAAGTTTTCCAAATTTGGCCCCTTAAGGAATTAATTTTTTCATCTCCAGGTGGCTGATATGGCAACGTAGCATTTGTTCCAATACAGAAAGTTGAATGTACAGTTGATGCATTTATGTTATAAATTATGTATGCATAATGTGCTGACACCAGTCGGAGCTGTTAAGACTACATGCATCTTATCTGGGTTTTCTGATAAGGTTGATAGAATACGAGAGGTCACATAATAGATTGCTTTAAACAATACTGACTTTCCAACACCTCCAGGCCCAGACATAAACACATGAAATGGATCTGGGTTTTCTCCTTGTACTTTTGCTAGACACCACTGGCACACTTTATAAATGATTTGTGACTGTTTCTCATTCAAAGAACACAGCAACGGAAAAAAGGTTTCAGTTGGCTTTGCAAAAAATGATGCAAAAATAATTCCAAAATACTTTGATAATAATTTTTAGGATTTTTAGTGGGTGAAAAACGAGCATATCGTACAACTGAGTTCTTTTTCTCACAAACCCCGTAATTTTACAATTTTACTCTGTCTGAGCATGACTTTTCAGGTTTCAACAGAACTCTGTATTCTGATGCAAAGGACTCCGATTTCTCTTTCTGCTTTGGAAATGTAGGAAATTATACATCTAAAATTAAAACAGAGTGAAAAGAGTCAGAGACAGCATCACTGTTCAGCAAACATTCTTACTTTTTTCATTATAGATTCAGCTAATTCTTTTGATATCTCCTTAGAGTTGTTTACCTTTTTGTCTTTCACATTGTCCATCATCTGTTGTTTTTTCATTTTTATCTATTTGTCTGCTTCTTGTAATAAAAGTATTTTCGCTAGGCAGACATGAAAAGTTAAATGTACATGTGCCTTTCTTTCTGCATGTTTTAGCATGTCTTTAGCACATGTTGTTGAACACTGGTCACAATTTCATGCATTTCTGTTTCATCTTCAGGTGGCATTTCACAAGTGACATAACGATCAACAACTGCTACAACTTCATCATCATCATCATCTCTGTCCACTTGAGGGTGCATTTTCAACCCAAAAGAGACAATGTCTGTGAGGTGATCCACATTGTTGAAATTCAATACAACAGAAGTAATCTATTTTCCGATTGTTCAGAAAACAGTGGAATCGATGATGAAATATTCTGGCAACAGTTACTGGATTTCTTTAAAGCATGCCACATCTGTCAGACCAGCCCAATTCATCAATAGGAGTTTGACAACCCTCTTGTCTGACAACAGACTGCATTAACTGTCCATCCCAAGTCAGCTGATGAAAATGAGCAAAACCATGTTGGGATCCCAAGTTGCCTCACCATTGTAAACAAATCTTTTTGAACATTTTGTCAAAAGTGTTTTATGTCATGGTTACTGTGGTATTGGACTTTCTGTCTATAAAGCTTGCGTGGGTCTGAGCTAGTTTTTAATGGCGGATAAAATATTGAACCCTGAAACAGCAATTTACAAAAGGACGCACAGCTACCATCATTTCTCTTTACACATACAACACAACTTCATAATGACAGCTATTTACATGTTTAAAATAAATTGCCTTGTGTTCATAGCTGTGTCTATTAGAGCTGACATTTGAAGATGAATATTTAAGCCATTTGTCTTGACTGTGTGTAAATATGTCTACACACAATTAAATCACTGGCTGCTTGTATTTCCATCTCTGACCCCCAAGTTCCAACAAATTTCCTTCTTGGTGTGGCAATATACTCTGGTACACAGCTGTATCCTTGTCTGAGATACTAAATATAATTTGCTTCATTCTGCAATGTGTGTAACTACAGCTCGTCTCACTCTTCGATGTACTTGTTCACTTCCACTTACAGCATAAGCTACTGCTCTGTAAAGCAGTTACCATCAGCAACAATATCTTTAGTTTCACAAGGCTCAGCCATTTCAACAATCTCATTTAGATTATTCTGTTCTTTTTGCAATGTTTACGATGTTCAGCTTTAAGCAAACACTCTTTTGTTGCTGTAGTGTTAATGGACTAAACTGTAAAGAAACACTGGTAGTTTCTGAAATAAATTTAACATCACCCGTATTTTTATTAGTTAGGTATAAAGAAGGCGTTTCCGTTTTCTGTTCTGCACACTATTCGTTCACAGATATTTTATCTGTGTTTATGAAATTGCTGTAAATCATTTGATATGTCATTTGAATTATTTGGTTTGTATTTGCCCATTCTTAGTTTTTGGTGATTTACAAAGAGGCACAGTTACCATCCTTGCACTTTCCACATACAACAACTTCATAATGATAGCTATTCACATTTCAAATATATGCCGCTGTGTTGACAGCCATGTCTATTAAAGGATGCATTTGAAGATGAAAATTTAAACCATTTGTCTTGACTGTATGTAAATATGTCTACACCAATTAAAATCGCTGGCTGCTTGTATTTCCAGCTCTGTCGCCCAATTTCCAACAAATTTCATTCTTGATGTGGCAGTATGCTCTAGTACACAGTATGTTCAGTATCCTTTAGATACTCAACATACATTGCTTCATTCTGCAGTATGTGTGTAACTACAGCTACGCCTCACTTTTCTGTGTTCTCGTTCACTTCCACTTACAGCATAAGCTAACGCTCTGAAAAAGCAGTAACCATCAGCAACAATATCTTTAGTTTCACAAGTTTCACAACATTAATGTATTTCTGCCTTTTTAAGAGGTGGCAAAACCTCTACAGGATTAGCAGCCATCCGGTCCACCATTCTCTTCTTGGTTGCTTTGTACGAGGCATCTACACACACATAAACAAAGACAGTTCAGTTACATGACATGATTCAAACTACATGCTGATTCAAAAACACAGTAAAGCATTTAAAAAACATAATTTACTGTTAGTTCACATTAAAGTAATAAAGTACATAAATGAAATTGCATGCAAGTCTATTTCTTTTCGTCTTTTGCAGTTACAATGTCTATATAAACATTAAATAAATACATGCATTAAATAAATACATGCATTAAGATTATTAGACAAATATTTTAATAAGAAATATTCATGTTAACTGCATAATTAACAACTATTAGGACACAACAGGCGATCACAGTACTGAAAGATAATTAATTCTTCACAAATAATATATACACTCACTGGTCACCTTATTAGGTACACCTGTTCAATTGCTTAGTAACACAAATTGCTAATCAGCCAATCAAATGGCAGCAACTCAATGCATTTAGGCATCTAGATGTGGTGAAGACGACTTGCTGAAGTTCAAACCGAGCATCAGAATGGGGAAGAAGGGGGACTTTGAGCGTGGAATGGTTGTTGGTGCCAGACGGGCTGGTCTGAGTATTTCAAAAACTGCTGATCTACTGGGATGCACAACCATCTCTAGGGTTTACAGAGAATGGTTCGAAAAAGAAAAAATATTCAGTGAGCGGCAGTTGTGTGGATGAAAATGCCTTGTTGATATCAGAGGAGAATGGGCAGACTGGTTAGAGATGATAGAAAGGCAACAGTAACTCACATAACCACTCGTTACAACCACGGTATGCAGAATACCATCTCCGAACACACAACATGTCAAACCCTGAAGCAGATGGGCTACAGCAGCAGAAGACCACACTGGGTGCCGTTCCTGTCAGCTAAGAACAGGGAAATGGAGGCTACAATTTGTACAGGCTCACCAAAATTGGACAATAGAAGATTGCAAAAACGTTGTCTGGTCTGATGAGTTTTGATTTCCGCTGCGACATGGAGATCGTAGGTCAGAATTTGGCGTAAAGAACATGAAAGCATGGATCCATCCTGCCTTGTCTCAATGGTTCAGGCTGGTGGTGGTGGTGTAATGACGTGGGGCTATTTTTTTCTTGGCACACTTTGAGCCCCTTAGTACCAACTGAGCATCGTTTAAACACCACAGCCTTCCTGAGTATTGTTGCTGACCATGTCCATCCCTTTATGACTACAGGTGTACCCATCTTCTGATGGCTACTTCCAGCAGGATAATGTACCATGTCACAAAGCTCAAATCATCTCAGACTGGTTTCTTGAACATGACAATGAGTTCACTTTACAGTGGGGCCTCCACAGTCACCAGATCTCAATCCAATAGAGCACCTTTGGGATATGCTGGAATGGGAGATTCGCATCATTGGATGTGCAGTTGACAGATCTGCAGCAACTGCATGATGCTATCATGTCAACATGAGGAGACTCCACCCCCAGGCAGTCCAGCTGATCTGGAGTCGATTCGGGAGGCACAGGTGAATCCGTTTGCCTCCCCGCGAGTCCTCCCACTGCCTGCTGTTTTACCCCTGTCCGAGACCCCCCCTCGGCACGGACGCATTGGCACACAGCTGGCCCGGGGCCTGCGCAGATACGTGTTTCCCCCAGTGAGCCTCCTTCACGCAAACTCTGGGCAAGATCAAGGAGGACGAGGAGCAGGTCTTGCTGGTTGCGCCGTATTGGCCCACCGGACCTGGTTTTCGGACCTGGTGCTCCTTCGACAACCCCTCCCTAGCAGATTCCTCTGAAGAAGGACCTTCTGTCTCAGGACGAGGCATTATCTGGTACCCGCGCCCCGACCTTTGGGACCTCCATGTGGGTCCTTGGACGGGACGCGTGGTGGACACTATCTCTCAGACGAGGGCCCCTTCCACCAGGCGGACTTATGCCTGGAAGTGGAGCCTCTTTGCTGACAGGTGTTCTTCCTGTGGAGAAGACCCCCGCACGTGCCTGATCAGCTCTGTACTTTCCTTTCTGCAGGAAGGGCTGGAACGGAGGTTGTCCCCTTCCACCCTGAAGGTGTACGTGGACGTTATCTCGACCCATCACCTAGCAGTAGAAGGTAAGTATTTAGGGAAGCATGAGCTGGTCATCAGGTTCCTGAGGCGTGCCCGGAGACTGAACTCCCTGAGGCCACCCCTCTTCCCTGTTGGGACCTTCCCTTGGTACTTCTGGGCTACGGCGAGCCCCTCTCGAGCCACTTGAGTCGGTAGAGCAGTGCTCCTGATCACGCTCGCCTCTATCAAGAGGGTTGGGGACCTGCAGGCACTGTTGGTCAGCAACTCGTGCCTAGAGTTTGGGCCTGCCTACTCTCACGTTATCTTGAGACCCAGGCCTGGCTACGTGCCTAAGGTTCCCACCACACCCTTCAAGGACCAGGTGAATAAAAAGTGTCATCCAGCATAACCTGAATGAAAGTGAGTTGCGGCCGGGTGGGAGGCGTCTCGGCACGCAAATCCTTTGCCGAAATGCTCATTGGCTCTGTCCTCTCGGGCCAATGTTCATTGGCGTTTACTACTACTCGAAGGTGATATGGGGTCTCACTTGAGAGCCCTATGTCAGTACGTTTACGTAACGTCTCAGTTCCCTCCTTCAGGGAACGAAGGTTAAATGCGTAACCAGGATGTTTCTTTTCAAAAATTCTTTTCCTCATCACTTTGCAACCTACAAGTAACAACATGAGTCAAAAGACACTTAAACTACAGTTGCATAAGTCACTTTAGCTCATTTACACCAAACTTAATTGTCTAACAATCAGAGTAGCTCTTTTTAAAACTAATATTAACATGAATAACTTTCCAGCAAGTTCTCTGACCTGAAAAGCAAACATTACAATGTAAGCAGCGAAACACTTAGATCACACCAGCATGTTTTTAGTGCAGTAATATTATTGCCCAACTGTTCAAAGTGCCCAATCAGACCTGGACAAATTGGTAAAACACATTGTGACAGTTCAAGGATCAGGCGTTACAACAAGGGAAGGAGGTAAAGTTTACGATGCCTAAAACCTGATCGAACATCTTGATTGCATTCAAACGCTACACAGAACAAGTGGGATTTACAAAGACATTGTCAAAACATCAGCTGGAGAACATTTGCCATCAGATGCAACATCCTAAAAACATTCACAATTAGCAAACGCTCCCTAAGCTACATCATGTGGATGGTATTTGACATATTGGGTCAACATCAGCCCAACATGTATGCTGTTACAGCAGCTTTATTTAAAAAAAAGTAACATCTTACCTCAAATCAGGTTTCTCCAAATCTTCTACAAGAACACTATGACAAAAAATGTATTAACAAAAACAATTTTTAAAAATTTCAAAGTTTTTCCAATATTAAATTGACAGTTAAGAAATGTCCGCCTGCAGTTGGCCCGTCTAAAAACTCAGGCAAACAGTGAACAGCAACATTCACTGCAGTTTTAATTTCATTAACAAAAATTATGACAAAAAAATGTTTGTTGACGCTTCCTATAAGACAAGACTAACACAAGACAACAATAAGGTCAATAAACGTTAACTACGACTATATCCGTGTGTAATTTCATTAACAAAATAGGACAACAGTAAAATGTATTTAAAAAAACAAACAAACACCTCTTTTGATTTTTTGTCAAAAAAAGGAGACAAAATGTTATTGCGGACTGCTGTACACTCCTCTACAAGAGTTTTATGTATTTTTATATATACTGTAACATATTTAAGCAAACTGGCAACCATGTGCACATGCTTGTTCCTCATTGCATAGGCGCTATTGACAATGATCTGAAAACAGGTTGTGGTTAGAAGTGATACAACACAGACCAGAAACGAACAATGAAATTAATTTTTACCTATTAGTTTATGTTGTATTAACGTCTACACCTACACCAATCCTAAACCTAGCCATTACAATAATGCAAACATAGTAATTATTGTTGTACAGTCAGTGACAAGAATTACGCTGCATTGATGTGCGCATGCCCAGTATAGCGCCACATATCCCGTCTAGCCTTAACCTTGAAAACAAACACAAACAAGCTGCAGTTTAGCAACCTTTACATTTACATTTATTCATTTAGCAGACGCTTTTATCCAAACCTAAATGAAAGTCTCAGTGAAAGTCAATCTGTGTTCTGTCATGAAGTCTCGACTACAATATATTGTTTGTGATTCTGGTTGCTGAACAAATGCACTTACTCTTATAAATACGCTATTGCAATTTGGAATTAGTAGAATTACTAGGTATTTCACTGTTATAATATTTTTGTGTGTTTTAGCAGTTTTCATAATAAAGTCAAAACATTACATAAGGCTTTGATATAAGTTTATATATTAAAATATATAATATATCCAAATTCAGACTTTATATATTGTTATATCCAGTCTGAATTTAGGCTGACTAAATTCAGACTGGAATTTTACGTCTGGCTTATCCTGAAGTACTGAAGTACATTACTTCAAAATGTAAGAAAATGATAAAAATATGTTCTCATCTCGTGCAGCAGAAGTAAAAATAGAATAATCACAATTCTGCATTAATAATTACATATAAGCTGTATGTTTTCCGCTGACATGTTGCAAGTTTAATTTAACATCACAACTAACAAGGTGAATACTCATATACGCCAAATAATTATATTTTGACGTCAGAGGAATAACCTGATAGTCTTGTAAATGCAGCTTACTTGCATTGTTAGGTTACCACTGTGCATGTAAACGAAAAAGCGTTTGTTATTTTAATAAGCTGATGTTCCTGAGTTATCAACTTATTGGTGTTCACGTAAACATGCTCATTCAGTGAAGTAGAAAAACACATAAAGGAATAAACTATTACAATCATACTTTCAAAACATGTTAGTATGAACTACTAACATTATTAAACTATATATAGATTTTATTAAATAATATAGATTTTGTCTTAATCAACCTGGGCAATTATACAAATCCACTTAAACAGTGCCTTTAAACATTTATTTACAATATACAACCACAACACATTGAAACACCTGAAAACAAATTTTAAATATCATGGATGACTTATAAATGCACAAATTTATATATATTAACATTATACACAGAATAACGCTACCATATGACTTACCTTTGACTACGTACACAATATGCTTCCTTTACGAACAAAACGGAAAGATGTTGCTCGAAAAATAATACACGCACCCTCTTGGATAGAACAATTAAAACATTATAATTACAGACAAATTTGAAAATGGTGCAATAAAATCTTTGATTTTAGATCACGCACTGAAGTACCACCAACCCAGCAAAACTCGTTGAAAAGATGTCAAAAGACAACAATGCCAGACGTCTAAACAACGTTACACTTTTTTTGAAAGCAAAAAAGTGAAAAGACGTCTATTAAAAGATGTCCAAATTACGTCTAAATGTGATTGTAGGGTTAAAGTTGAAAAGACGTCTTTTTAGGCCTAGTTCCAACAGTGAATTCATGAATATATTTATATTTCATATTTATAATTACTGTCAAAATAAGACAATGCACAAACAGTACCAAAACATTTATTGACACATTAAATATATCATTCACATAAAGAATTAATTTCCAGATCACATCAAACCCATTAGACCCTTTTGTGCAGAACACAAATGAAGATATTTTAAATGATCCCTTATGCACTAAAAAACAGCAACAACGAAAAATGTTTTTATTCACTAATTATTTATCTACAACACATTTTCAAAACCACCATGAGAGGGCCAGCTCTCACACCAACTATAACACTGATCTAATAAAAAGAAAATAGCTAAAGCCCTAGCTGAACACAAAGATTGGGTTACAGCATTACCAGCAGTATTGATGTGCGATGTAGTGTTGAGTATGAGGTCTTCAGGTCACAGGGGGTTTAGGAGGGCTAAATCCTTTTGAGGTTATCTGGGCGACCTATGAAGACTCCAGGACACATTAATTTAAAACATGCAGACATTTTATGTCAGACAATTTACTACAGTATTGGGAAGAGCTGTCACAAGCTGTAGAAAAAGCAAATGAACATGTTAAAGCATGCCAACAATGGTTTATGTTAAGTGCAGGGTAAAACCAACTGGATACACGGCTCACATTGTCATGCTGTGTAAAGTGTTGGTGCAGACCTGGTGGCATAAGAGCTCAGGGGACAGAACTTCCTCTTTTTAGGGATGGAGGGGCCAATCCTCAAGTGAAGAAATCTACTCACTTACTGCCCCCATTAGCTTGCTTGCTGTCACAGTTTAAAGACTGAGAAGTGAAAGCAAAAGACATCAACTTCCTTATCAACAGTTGCACACTGCTTTCCTGCTTTATGCTTTCTCCTGTTTTACAGAACCTGAGCACTTGCCAACTGTTTAAACATCTCCACCAGTGAAGGTGACAGCCATCGAATAACGACATGAGCATCAAAGTACTGCTTTCTGCCTCGAAGACCCTTCAGATATGACCTGCTGATCTTCAGACAGAGTTTATCCAGTCCTAACCTAACCATACAATTCACCAAAGAGGAAGTTATTTGTACAGA
The DNA here is from genome assembly GCA_036877525.1 of Chromobotia macracanthus. Lineage (NCBI taxonomy): Eukaryota > Metazoa > Chordata > Actinopteri > Cypriniformes > Botiidae > Chromobotia > Chromobotia macracanthus. The sequence continues at coordinate 16,488 of JAZGTH010000645.1, forward strand.
ACATCAGTTTGTGTGTCCTAGTGTAACATTTTTCACTTTGTTTATTTTATGTAGGGTCAGTGTTGATCTGGAAAGAAACAACAGTTCGTATCAGCCAAAGGACATTCCATTACCTGTTATTGATATAATTAATAATGTCTATGATTGTGGTTTTATCTCTCATAGAGGCCAAGTCATACATGTTGAATAAAATCCAACTAGTACAAAATGGTGTTTATTATCACAATAATTTTGGCACTATTAAATGTCCTTGAGGGGGGACTCAGCTCTCTCTAGTTAACAATCCATTTCTGATAACAGCAAGTGGAAATTCCTGGTGGCAATACATGAATTACACAGTGACAACTGCCCTTTAGGAGATTGTCAGATTGTCTGGCATTATATGTCAGAAACTTTAAATCAAGACATTGATTAATAGTCCATATACATGGGGGAGCCATTACCAAGAGGTACAGGAAACATTTAAACTAGTGGGTCCTTTGCCAGGGGATGCACAAGCGTACAATGCCTTGTGTTCATGTCTTCGACTGAATTTAATGCATTTAATGCGCTCTTAAAAGAATATACTGATCGATTTGGGTATGCTAAAGATGATGTTATATGGTTGGAAGTAGGAAGTAGGAACAGGACTGAATGCTACTGGTTTCCTGGGACAGGGAAGGGAATAAATGACTATGGGAATACTACTGGGTGTCTTACGATATATGGTAGAGGGGAAAACCCCATATCAATGGGAATGTATGCTAACAAAGTCCCTGATTTTCGTGTCCAGCTTTTACTGGGTTTGTGGTAGCAAGACATTACTGACACACATCCCGATTGATGGAAAAAGATTATGTGCAAGAGTGACTTTAAAGGAAGATATTTTGTTGTTAGGTTGGTTCATAAAGCTAAAAAATAGCACCATGAAAGGACACAGAAAACAGCATGCTATTGTCATCCCTAAAGATCCTACTTTGTTTATATCTTCTACAGGACAACCCAGACGTATCCCTAATGAATTTAAAGCTCGTAATGAAATTGCAAGTGGGTTTAAGTCTATCTTAGTATGGGTTACACCGAACAAAAATACTGAATGGATAAATGATCTACATTAGAGTCAACAAAGAATGACCAATTATACCAATAAGGCTTTACAAGCATTGGGAAGACAATTAGATGGATGTCAAGCTGTGATCTGTACATGGTTACAAAATAAACTGACATGGAAATATATATTTAAAGCATTCGGTTTACACTCTGTACATTACATCACAGTAAGAGTGGCATTGTTTTGCCAAAAACAAAACATTTAACTTTACACATCTCCTCAACTGATGCTGGTACACGGCATGACAGAGAAGACATGTTCTTTTAGGAGCATGTAGAAGTGAAGAGTATGGATTGGCACTTTTTAAAACATTCTTTGAAAAGTTTGGATGATGATTATGAAAGCTTGCATTTAATCAGTCTATTTAATCAAATATTTCATATGACTAAAGGGGGAAGTGGGACATAAGTAGTATTATAAATTTCCATTCTTTTCATGCTGTGCTGTGTAACATATAATCAAAGCTTTACGCAAGGCTGAACTACCTCCTATGTTTCTGTTAGGAAATGATAAACAAGATGGGAAGTATGCCAAATGTTTGAGTAGGCAGAGATATATGTAGTTGTGATTTCTGTGTACTCGGTCTCTTTCTAAGCTGACACTTAACTGTCTTTAATAAAAACCTCCTCATCTCCACCTTGGACTCCTCGTCTCTTCATTCTTGATCTACCCTCTCATCAAAGTCTTCCCAAAACAAGGCCCCTGCACTGCAGTCGCGCTAGAATCAAGTATTCTCCTCTTTACTCTGAGCTGGGTTAATGGCTGCTGCAGCTGCTGTAACCATCTTTACTGTCTCTTATGCTGCCTGATGATTGACAAAAGCTTGCTTTTGAACCTTGGTAGAGGCAAGTAGCATCAGCAAGCTTCAATTTGTTTTACTTTGCCAAACCTCCTAGTCATTTCTGACATCAAGGAATCCACTAGTTTTTTAACAGGGTCAAAGCTGGAGGGATTTCATTGATATCGGCAACAATCCTCTGAAGACCTCTTGTCATCAAAATGACTTTGGAGGCAGTCACAAACCTATGAAGATTAAAAATAGTTTATAAATTAATAACAAAATCAAAATCACTACTGCATATACTTCTCTGTTAAAAATAAGGCTACGGAAAAACATGCATCATTAAGAGTCAGCGTTTAAAATGTGGTTTTAAAATGATAATAATAAAAATGGTTGGACTACTTACTTTTCTGCACTCACTTCAGTGGTGACCTCCTCAAATGGCTTAATAATGTCCAAAATTTCTCTGATAATTTACCATTCCTCTGGCAACAAGGTTAACAGAGATGCATTAGTTATTGCCAAGGTGGAAATGACTGGATCTTTGATTTCAGTAAATCTTCATTCAGCATGTAATATGTTGAATTCCACCTTGTTGCCACATCCTGTTTTTAACCACAATGGCTCTTGACCCACCTGTTTTTGTGTGAACTTGAGCTTGTCTGAAGCAACTCTACTTCTTGGAAGTCTACTGTACTTCTATTCAACTATTTTCTTGACCTTTTGCATTATTGCTTGGACCTCCTTCAATGCAGCTCTGACAATGAGGTTCAGCAAACGTGGGTGAAAGAAGGTTGTGGTCCCGTGGAGTCGGTCTTTGCCAGCAACATTGTTTCAGCCCTGATTGTCTGTGACACAAGCTAATTTTATCACACCCATTCATTTATGATCTTTGTCGCTCCTTTGCCAGGTGAGCAGTAGTGTGTCCGTCTGTCTGTCAAAACAAAGCAGTCCGAAGATAGGAGGTCATCTGAAAATCCTCTACGAAATGATGTCACAGTCACGCAACACAACAGTCAGTTGTGAGACAAACAGCAGAAGCACCTTGATTTTGTCCATTATATCTCCTCCTAGCCTGTCATAACAACCCAGGCATTATAGTTTTTTGATAGCGTTTTTTGTTAGGTAGACTGTTATGACGGGTCCAGAAGAATATGCCTTAAAATCTTATCGTCAATTATAGAAAATGGTTGAAAGTCACAAGCAATCACCACCAGAGCCTCGTTAAGTTTGCTTTGTCTTAATGGATCCATTGGTCTTGTTACAAAACTGCTCATTAAATGTTGCCAGGCCTCCTTGGCCTAATTACCCCTTGGATGGTGGTGCTGCTGGTATACTGATGCTGTAGATGTGGTCAGGGTGCCAGCCAATGCCATCAAAGGTCCGTAGCAGAACAAGTGCTGGTGGTAGAAACAGTTCCAGTTGCTGCAGGGCTATCATCTTCAGTCTCTGCTCTAACTTGTGCTAACAGCACAGTTGGATGTGAGGATTTGCGTCTTCCTCGAACTAGAAGTGCTTCCTCCTTAAACTTTTTTTTGCATTTGTTACATTCTGCTTTAGTGGTCATAGTTGCTACAAAATGAGTCCAAATATCACTCCTTTATCTAGTGCGCATTCTACTGAGGTGTTAAAATCTGTCTGAGGCTCTTCTTTGCCCCTCACCTAGTGCAAAACAGAGGGATGTGATGAGGAATCGTCACTATCATTTCATGAGTTAGCCTTGAGGACAGTTGACAGTGAACTATTCGTTAACCTTGTGTGACCAAGTTAATATTATATTTGCTGGAAGTTGATTTAACTCTCCAGCTTTATTTCAATTTGGGGTTACAACTTTAAGTTTACTGCAGAGGTTAAGCTGCATGGGGCTGTCACGTGATGAACGAACTAATTGTCTGTCTTGCTTATAACTATACACATTTCACTTTATAAGATTTAAGAAAATGGATTCATTGTTATTCTTAATTAAAAAACACAACAACAGTAGGCTACAATGATAAACTAGCTTACATAACCTTTATTAGCAAAAAGTAACGACTACACCAGGCAATGCACAGGACACATCGCATTCTGTATTACATACCAACTAGTAATTACAGAATATTTAGCAATACTGCAAATCAAATAAATAGCAAAAAATAAAAAAAGCCTCCATAGCGTAACGTGAGGTAAACAGCAAAGATAACAAGCCTTTCAAAACAAAAAGAAAAGTAAAACTAAACTAGCTGGCGCTGACAGGACTTGCATGTTTTTTCCATAAGAATACCAACATGTTGACCTTCTCCGGTTTAAAAAGCGGTCTTTTACTTTAGTTTGAAAACCAAATCCTCCGTTGCGCTCCGTCCGCGGTGAACACCTTCTCGCTAGTGACGGCGCGGCGAAGAGGCTGAATTAGTTTCTTATTCGCGGCTTCTTATTGACGCTATCCGTTCCACCTTAAAAGACGCAACGCGTCGTATTGCTCAATAGTGTCTGACTGCAGTCATACATGGCGAGTGGAGCGCCACTCGAGAACGGAAATACGTCACCTCCACTAGCGACGCGTCCGTCACTTTTTATTAAACACATCCTTGGTGAATAAAAGTATTAATTTCTTTCAAAAAAGAAAGAATAAAAATGTACTGACCCCAAACTTTTGAACAGTAGTGTATATTGTTAGAAAACCTTTCTATTCTAAATAAATGCTGTTCTTTTTAACCTTTCAAATCAAAAATCCTGAAAAAAGTATCACAGGTTAAAATATTAAGCAGCGCAACTGTTTCCAGCACTGATAATAAATCAGCATAATAATAATTTTTGAAGGATCGTGTGACACCGAAGACTGGAGTATTGATTCTGAAAACTCAACTTTAATTACAGATATAAATGAAATTTCTATGTATATTAACAATAGAAGAACATTGATTTAAATCGTAATATTTCACAAGATTATTATTTTTCTCTGTATTTTTCTCTGTATTTTTGATCAAGTGAAAACAGCCTTGATAAG